>OZ038505.1:83433678-83443737 GCA_964036315.1 Acanthosepion esculentum
GAGAGAGAAAGAGAGAGAGAGAATAATACTGAGATTTAGAGAGAGATAGAGATATGAAGAGACTGAGATAAATAGATGGTAATGACTATGGTAATATTAACTGTTTCCTTATATTCGGCATTTATTGACTGAGCAGCTAGTACTACTGTCAGTCAAAATTTATAAAATCTTTCTCGTAAAACCTTTTCAGGAAAATAGGTTTCTCAACTCCAGTAACAGTTATTGATCCTTCCAATAGTCATGGATGCTTTTGTTGTTTCAAGTTGTGTGGAACATCAACATCTTGATTCTGTCATTGTTCTGTCTTCAAGTTATATGTCATATCCTTTTTAGTTGACACTGTTGTTATCTCATACAGTTCTTTGTTTGAGACTCTGTAGCGTCTCTCCACAAAGTTTGAAGAAGGATGGTCTTTGCCAAGGCCCACAGACTTCACACGCTCAAAGAGTGTTGAAAAGTCAACGCCCTTCTCGCTAGACTCATTTATGAAAAAAAAAAAAAAATTGCAAAAACAAAACTCGAAAAGTTCACTCATTATGGATTGTTGATGGCGCTGATTGGCACATGAAATTGAAATTGATTAATAAAGAAAATGAAATGTGATAAAATCAGAAAAAAGGGGGGAAAATATGGCTCAAAAACAAAAAGAGGTTTTCAATAGAGATAATTAAAGTAGGATTTTTATGGGCAAAATGGAAAAAAAATATCACTTTTGAAAATTAGAATTCAGTTAATTATGTCATGGGCGGGTGGAGAAATTCTGTTTGGCTTTTTTTGATTTCTTACCTTTTTTTCCCGTTCATGATGTGAATGATTCATATATTAAATATGATAAGCACACTGATGACCACCGAAGAATGATGACGAAGCAGGAAGGAACTAATGATTTTATGACAGATAAATAGAATTAACCTTTATGTAAAGAGGTGGAGACCAATAAGTCTGCAGCCCAACATATAGTCATTAGCTGAATTTTGATCTGAAATTATCACTGTATAATTTTTGATCTACGTGATTAATATTGAGCACTGAATTAAGTGCACTGAAAACGAAGAAGCTTAAGTTAAAAAAATAAATTAGGCTATGAACTTACTAATGTAATTACAAATAGAGTGATCTATTATTGGAGTTTTGAACATTTCTGCTTGAAAGGCAACTGTTGTTTCCTGACAGATACTAAAACGGTTTTATTTGTATTTCTTCTTCCACATATACACACACGTGTCCTGGGTATGACAATAAACTAAATCCGACAGCAAGGCCTCTGCTTAGGAGGTTTTGAGGAGTGTGGAACCAACTATTAATTGCTGTTGTTCTCAGGTCCACCTTGACCCAGGTTGGTAACACCTGTTACGGTCCCAGTTATGGGCAAATAGTTAACCCAGAAAATGTGCTCAAAACAATATGAAAGTATAAAAATACAATTTTATTGCAAAAATACCAGCAATATATTTTTAAAAAATATTACTGGCAATACATTTTTTGAAAAAAATATTACCAGCAATATATTAAAAAAAATATTAATACATATTCTATTCATACGAACATATCTGAAATATCTCGTCAGCTTTAAACATACACAGCTTAGCAAAAAAAGAACATATGTCATTTTGAGTTTTACATGTGCATAAAAAATTATTTTCACTGACAACCATGTAGATCAAAAATACAAAATGTAAATGTAAGGGTTCACTTACTTTTGCACATCTTAATTTTGAATTTTGAATTAGTATTTTTATTCCAACTTAAAATTAAAGAGATAATTATTTTAAATTCACTTACTTTTGCGCATCTTAATTTTTAATTAATATTTTTATTCTAGCTTGATAAAAATCTTTGATAATGTTTGCAATTCATTTAATAAAGGTTTTTCTTATTGAAAATAGGGTTTAATTAAGATTTGTTGATCATTTGGAAAAAAATAGACAACTATTTTAAATATTATCTTAGGGGTTCACTTACTTTTACGCAGCACTGTATTTATATATATATATATATATATATATATATATATATATATATATTAGTAAGTATACTCAGCCTGTGAAAAACATTGGATAATGCAATTCGCAAATATAAATATATCGAAACAAATTGGTATCTGGGAAAAAAATTGAAAAAAGGAGAAGAAAGAACTAGAAACATCTGAGCAAGGTGAAAAAATCGTCCAGTGCCTTACTTTCCAGTCCAAAGAAAAAAAACAATGAAATAAATACAATAAAACATAAAGCTCTCAATATATAAAGTAGGGCAAAATATATATATATATATATATATATATATATATATATATATATATATAAATGAAACAAAATTGGGTGTTTTTTTATGAAAGTATTTATTTCTGTGTTTTTGTATATATTTAATATTCTTGAGTTATGGTCAAAAAACAAACATTTAAGACACTATCATCAGTCTTCCGCCAAAAATTCAAACAAAGTCGCATTGCACATCACGTGACATGCACACTTCACGACAAACACTGTAAACAAACGCTGTAAACAAACACACAAACACAGTATCTCATTTGATTTCTGAGAAAAGACCTAGGTGGTCTAAAATATTAAATATATACAAAAACACAGAAATAAATACTTTCATAAAAAAACACCCAATTTTGTTTCATTTATTTTATCCAGATATTATATACATATCAAGAAAGTATACGTGGCCTCTCATTATGCTATATATATATATATATATATATATATATATATATATATATATATTTTGAATGATAAAAATTATTAAAAATATTGAAATCTTCAGAAACACTGGGTTGTAGATTAATATTCTTTCGTTTTTATTATTATTATTTCATTTAGATTCCTCGACCTAGTTTCGGCCAACATGGCCATCATCAGGAGAAAAAAAAAATATATTTCTGCTTGCTGGTAGAAGTGAACTACTGAAATGAATGTCTTGATGGAGAAAATGAACTTTTGTCTGTAGTCTTCATTTGTTTTTTTATCTTTTTAACATGAATTTTTTAACATTCCTTGTGTTGGTCAAACAATCTCTTTTAAGTTGTTATTTGATATATATATATATGTATTTATTCGAAAATTATAACATAAATATGTTATAAAATCACTACAAAAATAGCCATTTTGTTTCAACACTTCTGTTGTCTAATCAAGTCTATTTTTATAGTGATTTTATAACATATTTATGTCATAATTTTCGAATAAATAATTATATTTGCTCTACTCTGTATTGAGCACTCTTTTAAGAATAGTATTTTTTTGGTTATTGGAGTTTATTCTGTATACACCAATCCTATTCTTGGATATATATATATATATATATATATATATATATATATATATATATATATATATATTGATCATTCACACCTTGTGGAGAATATAGTTGTTGGTGCAACTGAGGTTACAGTAGTAAGTAGGTTTTATAGAGTCAAGTTACCAGCCCTATGTACAATGGGTTTTAAATTCAGAATTTTCCTTCTTCTAGGCTGGTTGCCAACCAAGACTGTGGTGCCCAGTGTGCTATGCTATTTAATCTATAGCTGGGGGTAGTTTAAATGCATTCACCCCTTTACAAAGGATATGTGATGTATCCTGCTATTTATTTAGACGTTCTTGTTAAAATCCAAAGAAGAATCAGCACTATTATGGGTCCTGACCTGGTGTCTCTACTTCTAATGCTTTCTCGCTGCTGTTAAGTTGCCTCCCTCTTCCTTTTCTATAAATACTTTCATGGTAATTGTTCAGATTAGCTATCCTTTATGGTACATATGGGGACTAGTTAGAAAGGGGTCTATGGAAATTAACTCCTCGTCCAGTAAGCACAGACATGTGCAAGGGGTATCACCTGATCATCATAACCAGCATAAATGGGATAAAATTCCTTGGAACCTATTCCTTGTTTGGAAATGAATGATATGAGAGACAAGTGACACCAGACTGTTATCTTGTGACTGATCACATCAAGCAAAATATAACTCTCAGGACATGGAATATTCGTACACTGAACAACTTTGGCCAGTTAGATAATGTGAAACAAGAGATGAGCAGGCTAAAAATGAACATTCTAGGTGTATGTGAAACCAGATGGACAAACAACAGAGATTTTGTCAGTGACCAACACAGGATTATTTATGCAGGTAGAGAGAAATACGATAAAGGAGAAGGATTGGTACTATGTGCTCTGGGATGCTACCAATTATCTGAAAGAATTCTGGTAGTCAAGCTGAAAGGAAAGCCTTTCAACATATCTATCACAATAGTGTATGCACTGATAGCACAAAGTAAGGAAAAAGAAATCAAATCTTTCTACACCATGCTAGACAATGCGAAGGCTCTCTCTGCAAATCACAAGAAGTCATTATTATTATCATGGGGGACCTAAATACCAAAGAGGGAGGGCTGGGGATACAGCCAGAAAATTTAGACTAGGAACCCGTAATGAATGGGAAGAAAAACGTATCCAATGGTGCAAGCAAAGCCAATGACCATGTAATAGCCGACACATCATTCCAAGAACATCCAAGATTATTATGGATATGGAAGGGCTCAAGAGAAGAAACTAAAAAACAAATTGACTACATAAATATCAACAAAAGATTCAAGAATGCAATGGTCACTATAAAAACTATTCAAGTGCCGACGTGTTTTTTTTTTTAAGCATTTCACCCCAAGTAAGGTGGGAAGCCACTAGCATGCAAGGGGTTACAGAGAGTTGGAGCAAGAGCAAATAGGAGTGATAGAGGAAAGGATGAAGAGAAGGATAGGGGATAGATCAGGGCATTTGGAGACGTCAGTTGACATTACATTTCAATAGTTGGAGATTATAGCTATCAGGGAAAGAAGAAAGGGGAGGGAGTTCCACAGACAAGAAGTGCGAGACATGAAGCTATTAGAGTAGAAGAGACAGCTACATTTAACAGTTTTGACTGAAAGGGTGAGAGAAGTATGCCAGCCTAGTAGAACGCTTAAATTCATGAAGTCTGGGAACCAGTGAAAGCAGCTCATCAGAGCAGTTACCATGAAAGTATTTGTAAAAAGACAGAGGCAACGGTACGTCTTTAAGAGAGTGACTGCAGACGAGATGCCAGATCAGGGCCAATTACATTGCATATCTGTCTCTGGATTTTATCAAGAACCTTGAGACAAACAGAAGGGGCTCCAAACTATATATGGCAGCAATACTCCATGCAAGGGTGAATGGTTGATTTGTAGATTTGAAGGATCCACTTTGGCGAGAAAAAAGTTAAGAGTGAAACTACAGAAACTGAAGAAGCCTAACATAGCACCCAAACTGCAATACAACAAACTCTTGAGTTACCTGAAAGAAAAATATATGGACAATGTGAAAAGAAGATGTGAGGGACACAATGGAAACTCGAAATTGGACACACTAAGAGATGCTCTAGTGACATCAGCAAACAATATCATCCCAAAAGAGAATGGAGGAAGAAGGAAAAACAAATGGATAACTGATTAGATTCTAAACATGATGCAAAGGAGGCAGAAAACTCTGCCAAGATATCGAAATGGAATACAGAAGACTAAGGACCAAATGCAGACAGGCTAAAGTAGAGTGGCTAAGCAAAAAATGTGCAGAAATAGAGAGATTGAGTACCACAGACGAAGGAGATATGCATAAACAAATAAGGCAACTAACAGGACAGAAGACATGCTTGTCAACAGGTTGCCTAAAATCAAAGGAAGCAATGCTCATAATAGAGTAGGAAACATTCCTCAGCACTGGAGTGAGTATATTTGAGAACTCTTCCATGACATAAGGGAACAACCAGCAATACACAGAACTACCGACGGACCAGGATTTCTGAAAACCGAAGTAAAAGTTGCACTGGCCAAACTGTAACGGAAATGCTGACAGCCTTAGATGATTTTGACATAGACAAGATCACAGAAATAATAAATGAAATATACAACAGTGCGGATATACTGGAAGATCTCAGCAGATCTATTTTAATATCACTGCCTAAGAAGCCAGGGGCAAACGAATGTGAACGCCACCAAACAATCAGCCTCATGAGCCACATAACAAAACTCATCATCCATGTTCTGATGAACAGAGCATGCAGCAGAATCAGGCCAGAGGTAGGACAAGAACAGGTTGGGTTTATTAAAGACACCGGAAAAAGGAACCAGATATTCATAGACAGGATATTATCAGAAAGCGTTACAAATGCAGAAGGACGTGTACCTATGTTTCATAGACTACACAAAGGCGTTCGATAAAGTACGCCAAAGAGATCTGTTGGAACTGCTCAGCAACTTTGACATATTCGGGAAAGATATTGAAATAATCAAGAACCTATACTGGCAGCAAATGAGTTCAGAAGATATACAGAAATAGAAAGGGGTGTCCGGCAAGGATGTATCTTCTCATCGGACTTATTCAACCTATACACCAAGATATTTCTGAGAGAATTGGAATTCTTACTGGGATTTGTCATTGGTGGCTACAATCTTAAAAAACATAAGATACTCAAATGACAACAGTGCTTATAGCGCACACAGATAGCAAACTACAATACCTCCTACAGAAGGTAGTGAAGGAGAACGAGAAGAAGGGACTAAACATAAAGTACAAGAAGAGAGAATGCATGGTCATCAGTAAAAGGATGAGCCCAAAATTTACAGGCCGGGGACACTAAAATCAAGCAGATGCAGAAATTTAGATATCTGTGAAGTGTTTTGACAGAGGATGACAAGTGTGATGCTGAGATCTGAAGTCGTATTGCAAAAAGCATTCCAAAAGCTAGACAGAGTATCACGAGACAGGAGGATCTCTTTGGTAACAAAGAAACAAGTACTGAGCTGCTACATGACATCTGTCTTCCTTTACGGCAGCGAATGTTGGATGCTCTCCTCAAAGCTGAAGAAGAGACTCGAGGCAATGTAGATATGGTTCTACAGAAGGATGTTAAAGATATGGATCAAATGTGTGAGCAAAGATGAGATTTTGGAGAGCATGCAAACAAGGAGGAAGCTTATACTTAACATCAGGAAGAGGCAGCTGAAATTTCTGGGACACATAATGAGAAAGGAGGGCTTGGAGAATCTGATACTCACAGGTCGAATATCAGGAAAGAGAGACAAAGGAAAGAAATGCATTGGCGGGATGAAGTAAGTGAATGACAGAACATGGCCTGGGGGAAGTAGCAAAGGGAAAAAAAACTTACTGAGAGCTACAAGGGATAGGGTAAAGTGGAGAGCCATGATCACCTACATCCTGAAGAGTCACAGTACATAAAAAGAAAAAAAAGTAAGAATGGTAAATAAGAATGTGTTGTTTTGGTATAAGGAATATTGTGGTATGTTTAGGTCAGTAATTGTGGCTAGTTAAGTTTAATTATAAGACAAAAGAAGACCTTCCTTTCCCCATCCCCCCTTTTAGCCTTGTGCCACATGTTTGTGTTTATTACAAAATAAAAATCGCTCCTCGCAATGGTACCCAGACTTTATGAATTTAAGCACAGTACTAGACTGGCAACAAGATCTCATCAATTTACAGCTGAGCTGGCCAGATGTGGCCATAAGTTTTAGGCTAATAGTTTCTTTTCTCATACTTCTCACTTGTAGAACTATTTTTCTTGTAGAGACACTGCTGCCATTACCATTAACATCATAAGATAATCAAGTAATATGTTCAATGTCTTCACTTCATAAGATAATCAAGTAATATTTTTAATGCCTTCATTTAATAAAAAATCAAGTAATGTTTAATGCCTTGATGTCATAAGAAAATTAAGCAAAATGTTTAATGCTTTCACTTCATAAAAAAAAATCAAGGAATATGCTTAATGCCTTCAATTATACAAGTCGGAAATAAAGAAGTTCTTTTGACATGTTCTCGTTTTGGAGAAATGAAAAATGAAAAATTGATGTGAAGCCATCAGATAACAGAACAAATTCATTCTGAGAAATATATTGCTGTTAAAACTATTGTGCCCTAAACACCAAATGAAATAAAATATTTTTCCGTAAATGCCAAATAAAATAAAATATTTGTCCTAAACACCAAATAAAATAAAATATTTGTCCTAAACACCAAATGAAATAAAATATTGCCCTAAACACCAAATGAAATAAAATATTGCCCTAAACACCAAATGAAATAAAATATTGCCCTAAACACCAAATGAAATAAAATATTTGTCCTAAACACCAAATGAAATAAAATATTGCCCTAAACACCAAATGAAATAAAATATTTTTCCGTAAATGCCAAATAAAATAAAATATTTGTCCTAAATACCAAATGAAATAAAATATTGCCCTGAACACCAAATAAAGTAAAATATTTGTCCTAAGCACGAAATATAATAAAATATTGCCCTAAACATCAAATGAAAAAAAAACCCAATCAAAACATACATCGAACTTCAAAATTTTATTGAACACAAGTAATTCAGAAAATGCTTGCCCTGCCCTCTTGCAAAAAACTTTAACCCTTTTATTAATTTTGTTTGATTTTATTAATTTCATGCTTTTTTTATTTCAATGATATTCTCTATTTTTTAAAAGGGATTATCAGGTTTCTGTTTTGTTATTATAATTAATAAAACACTAAATCTGTCAAGACTAAGAATGGATATAGCAACTTCTTCACAGTTATTGTTACCACAGGGTTGAGATCACACAATTTTCAGCAGTTATTTTGTTTAAAAGTGAACTCGGTATTATCGGTGATAGAATGCATGGTCAAATTAAGGTTCATACCATTTTCTGGAATTATCTGGAAAATGAAATTCTGGTTGATGTCTAGAATTTGAAAATATTTTAATTATTTTCTTTTTCTCTAATCCAATTTTTCTATCATTATGCTCAGAGTTTTAACTTCAATCGGAAATTGATTAGAGTAAATTTGATTTAAATTATTCATCATGATGATTAGGAAATTTTTAATGTTATTAATTATCATTATTATTGATTCAAAGATTAGGATATTTTTCTCATCTAGTTTGTTTGAAATATGCTATAACGGGAGGTTGCTATGGAAGAAAGATTTAGTGTCCTATTTTTATTTCCCCCATTATGGGCATTATTATTGTATCCATGATATAATAACACTATACATTACAGACAGAACAAAATAGCTAAATGGAAAAAGAATAAGAAACATGCTTTGTTCTCCGAAAGAGTTTTATAATGTCACATTATACCCAAAGTTATATATATACATGTGTCCTACACAGATAAATTATAACATATATGCAACAACAAATGGTGTGTAAAAAAGGGGAACCTTACTTGTAATATTTCTTCAAAGAGAAAACTAGAGTTATGGTGGTTTCTTTATAAACCTAGTTATGGGATGGGATTTTTTTTTCTGTAAGACCTACCATTATGGGATAAGGATGTCCTTCTCCTCTGGGATCTACATTACAACTAGCCTTCATCACTCTATCCCACTCTATTCACTAGCCATTATGAGACCCTTGTGACAATCTACAATGCCAAGTTATAATAGAAAGATGTGTTGTATATCATGTTTGTACTATTGTTGTGTGTGGAAAATTTCATTGTCTTTTAAAACCATTTTTTTCATAAAGTTAGTGTCCAGAACTGTCTGCTGGAATTAGTAAAAAGAAAATTAAATATAGGCAAGAAAAAAGAAGTATGGAGGAATTTTCTTTTTGTATAAATAAAATAAGAAATTCAATTTTCTTAGTGGAATTTTTGTAGAAACATCAGTAAAAAGAAATGAAAATTAATATCATTATCATTTTATATTTTAAGGACCATTTTCAAACTTTATAAGTAAAATAAGTTTGATTATACGGTTCTAGTTGTCGAGATGTATATTATTATCCAGTTGGATATATGAACTGGAGAAGATTTTAGATAGAAAAGAAAAAGTGAAGATTTTATTGAAAGAGTAAAACATAAAATAGAACTAAATTTGTTACCAAAACAATCATAAAAGTAAGTGATGATTTTAGTGATAAAATGACAATAATTGAATGTAAGAATAGAATTGGTGGAAATGTATTGAAGCAAATAAAAACTGGTAGAAAGTAAGAAACCTTTAAATAGAGAAAGAGAAAGGGAGCGAGAGAGA
>OZ038505.1:83443937-83541437 GCA_964036315.1 Acanthosepion esculentum
AAGAGAGATATGGGAAAAAAACACATAACATTTGACGAGCTTGAGAAAATCGATGTTGGAACAGAGTTTAGAAATAATGAAGAGATCAAATTTATTTAGAGCTGCAAGGGACAAAAAATTGTGGAGAGTCATGATATATTCTTGCGTCACTTGACGTAGAAAATTTATTTACAAATGTTCCAGTCTCTGAAACTATCGATATTATCATTAATTCTGTGTATAAAAATAATTCAATTCCACCTCCATCAATCCAATCCAATATTTTAAGGAAACTACTGCTTGCATGCACTACTAAAGTACCTTTTTATAGCCATAATGGTACTATCTACACACAAACTGACGGAGTAAGTATGGGAAGCCCTCTCGGGCCGTGCTTCTCTAATTATTATATGGCCTATATCGAAAACAAGATTTTTACTAAAGTTGTTAAACCTAAAATATACGTTCGTTATGTTGACGATATTTTTATTTTGGCTGATAATAAGAAAGAAATAGAAAATCTGAAAACTACATTTCAACAAAACTCTGTCCTAAATTTTACTTATGAAATTAGTGAAAAAAATAAACTTCCTTTCTTAGATGTTCTCGTCGATTTTAGTAATAATACTTTTAAAACTTCTGTTTATAAAAAACCAACTAGCAAAGACTCTTGTCATCTTAATTTCTCTAGCGAATGCCCTCTTAGGTATAAAATAGGTGTTATTAAGAATTTCCTCACGCGAGCGTACGAGAACTCATCTTCACGCACGCTTTTCTTTAATGAATTAAAAAATATAAAGCAAACGCTGATCAATAACGGATTTCCTAATCAATTGTTGGATTTCCACATTAGGCGTTTCTTGTCCAAAGTAACTAATAGCAACGGCGAGAATCGAAACATAAACAATAATATTAATATTTTTTATAAAAATCAAATGAACGATAACTACAAACAGGATGAATGCCGAATGAATAACATTATAAAAAAATACATAGCACCAGTTGATAATAGCAAAAAAATTAGATTAATTATTTATTATAAAAAATTTAAAACTTGTAACCTTCTAGTTAAAAATAATAATTCACCTCCTACAACAAAATTAAATAGAGCAAATATTTAATTATTTACGAATTCAAATGTCCATTAAGGAATTGTATTCCTCAAGAATCAACTTTCGTAAATAATTATATAGGCCACACTACAAATCGTTTAACACGCAGATTAACCCTACACCTTTCTGACAATAGCTCAATTAGATCTCATTTAAATATTCATGGAGACCTAACGGACACTATTCGGAATATACTTGTCAAAACACTAATATAATAGCATCATCCACTTGCAAAAAAAGGCTAAAAATAATGGAAGCCTTACTTATAAAATTAAACAAACCAACCCTTAATAATATTAACTTTGAACATGGACATAATATCTTGACCGTGTTTTGAAACAAAAAAATGAATCACTTTATAAAACACACACAAACTATTTCTAATTCTAACAGTTGAAATATAATCCTTGATAATGGCTAAAAGTATAGCCGAAAGCGCTCGGAAAAGAACATTCGGACAATTTTTGTATAATTTATCCTCTGAAAAGAAAACCTTTATTAGATCGCACGAGAAATTATATAAAAAACTAAATAAAAGCACCTTGTCAGTCGTTTTTAATGAAATGTGCTTGAAAGAAGGATTGCTGCCTAAATACACAAATATATATATATATATATATATATAGGTTTAATGAGAATATTAATACTTTTCATTTCTTTATGAGTCTTGCAAAAATTGATAGAGTGGTATTGAATGTTTTTAGATTTTAATAATAATTATCAATCATATATTGAGCACTTTCTTGGCAGATGTTCTGCAAAATGTGTGATATATTTAAATCATATAATTTGACGCATATTATTAGGTTTGTTGCATGAAAACAGCTTTATGTTTGGATTAATCAACTGATCCAATTAGAAAATGTAGGATTAACTCATAGATCCAATTACCCACTTTTAACTTTTAAAGATTTAGAATAACAAAAACAAATATTAAATATTAAGTTTTTGATTAAAGTTTGTTTCAATTTAAATGAGTCTGTAAGGATACAGAACGTGCTTATCTCCCTTTAGAGGATCGAATGATGGCTACTTAATGACATCACTCTATACAGAGATGAATGACATCAGTCATTTTTCAGTTTGTTTTCAGCAAGCTTGTTTTCTTTTAGCCTGAGCCAAAGGGCCAAGGTTGGGGTTAAATCTGCCTCACCTGCAGCTTACAAGTCCATGGTGCTGTTTCCCTTTGAGAATATATTTTTCCAAGATAGAGAATGAAACTCCAGCTTGCAATCCTCAATTTGGGAAAACCTATACCTAAGACTCATTGTTTTCCATTCATGAAATATATTTTTGCATGGGACACCGATGAACCCAACCAGTTTGAATCCTGAAACATAAAAATGGCTTCACCAGGTCAAGAGTATCTCCATATTATATGTATGAACTGTCGTTTTCTTTCTCCTTACACTCTACTTTGCTGTGTAGATATGTGATATATTATTCTCTGGATGAGACATATATATATATATATATCTATATATATAAAGAAATATAGTCTTAAAGTGTGCTATATTTATGGTATAAAGTGCTCAATATCAGAGATAGAGCGTGTATAAATATAAAAGTGGACATGGAAGTAAGCACTTAGAGGCGACAGTCTGTTTCATGCTAGAGCAATCGTCAGGCAACCAATATATATATATATATATATATATATATATATATAGTTTTGTGCATGCCTAAGCATTACAAGTCTCTCGGAGAACAAAGCATGTTTGTCATTTCTTTTCCTTTCAGCCATTCCATTCTGTCCGTGAAATATCAGTGTTATTATATCACTCATGTTATAATGCCCAGAGTGGGTGAAATGCAAATGAGAGAATAAATCCTTTCTCCCAAGTGCTCCCATTACAAGTTAAACTACAGGAAATTTAACTTTAATAAGTATTTTTTTCTGGTTTTGATAAACTTATTTAAAGTTGAAACATATATGTGGATTGTAAAAATATTTTTGAAGATAATAATGTTTTTCTGATTGAAGTCCTATTATTTAACACAAAGGAAGAGAAGCAGTTGATCCATACCTTCCTCTAAGTGAATATAATGAACCTGACTGGAATTGGAACTTGTCTATCCAAGATTGCATTCTGAGCTGTTTTCCCATGCACATCCAAATTTACTGCATATGGTATTCTTGAAAGGTCACCAATGTATGTGCTAACCTGGCTCAATGTTGCTAAATTGTCTTTACCTCTAATTAAACTAATGATAAAAGAAACTGTAATTATAAATAAATCGTTCAGTACATAGGTAGGAGGAATATTAATAATAAAAGTAATAACATACTAAACTTAAAGTAACATATTTGCTCTACTCTGTATTGAGCACTTTTTTAAGAATAGTAATTTTTTGGTTATTGTAATTTATTCTGTATACAAAAACCCTATACTTGTATATATATATATATATATATATATATATATATATACAAGTATAGGATTGGTATATACGGAATAAATTCCAATAACCAACAATTATTATTCTTAAAAGAGTGCTCAATACAGAGTAGAGCAGATATAATTATTTATTTAAATATTATAACATAAATATGTTATAAAATCACTACAAAAATAGCCATTTTGTTTCAACACTTCTGGTGTCTTATCAAGTGATGATGTTGAATATAGAATATAAGAATATAATAGACAGTGCTCGACAGTAATAGGAGCTAATATTCAAGTATAGGATTATAAGAATATAATAGACAGTGCTCGACAACATTCTACATTCAACAACATCACTTGATAAGACACCAGAAGTGTTGAAACAAAATGGCTATTTTTGTAGTGATTTTATAACATATTTATGTTATAATATTTAAATAAATAATTATATATATATATATATATGTGTGTGTGTGTGTGTGTGTGTGTGTGTGTGTGTGTGTGTGTATGTGCAAGTATGCAAGTGTGTATGCCTCATGGATTTATTTAAACAAATTGTAATGAATTTTACCTACAAGGTCAGTCTTTTAAAGTTTTTTTTTAGTTTTTGTTGAATATTTTGTATTAGAGATTGTTCCATTCTGTTTCAATTTTTATTTTATCTTTGCCAATCAGTTCATGCGCACCTGGAAAAAGACTATTTAGATAAATTTTTCCAAAGTTGATATTTTTTATAAAGAAACCTTTTCGTTCATCATCAGAACTTAAATATTTTAGCATCATAAAAATTTGGAAAAAAAAAAACCCAATAAAAATGAAATGGACTGACCATTTCTGTTGAATTTGTTTACAAATACATACACAGGCTCAAATACATATATATATGAAAATTTCTCGGACATTCAAGTCGGTAAATGTTATTTAATACTGTTTATTATGAAACAGAGCATTTGCTTAAATACTTGTATCTATAAAAAAAAAAGAACGTTAAACATATCATAAATGTCTTTAAATAAATTGTCGGACTTTGTCCAATTCAAAAATATATATATATATATGTACACACACATATGTATATGTATATATATATATATATATACATTTATATATATATACATATACACATATATATATATATATATAT
Organism: Acanthosepion esculentum; assembly: GCA_964036315.1. Taxonomy (NCBI): domain Eukaryota; kingdom Metazoa; phylum Mollusca; class Cephalopoda; order Sepiida; family Sepiidae; genus Acanthosepion; species Acanthosepion esculentum. Next base: position 83,448,560 of record OZ038505.1, read on the forward strand.
ATACATATATATATATATACATATGTCTATATATATATATATATATATATATACATATATATACTATTTTTATATATGTATATATATATATATATATATATATATATATATATATATTATATATGTATATATATATATTATATTTTGAGTAATGGAATGTACAAATATTGAAAAATCAATAATAAATTAAATGGTCTGACCATTTCTGTTAAATTTGCCTACAGATACACACATACATACACAAATACATACATACATATATACATACATATATATATATATATATATATATATATATATATATATATATATATATACACGCATATATATACACATATATATATACATTTATATATATATATACACATCTATATATACACATGCACATATATATATATTATTTTATATTTTATACATATATATATATATATATATATATATATATATGTATATATATATATATATATATATATATATGTATATATATATATATATATATATGTATATATATATATATATATATATGTATATATATATATATATATATATATATATATATATATATATATATATATATATATACATATATATACCATATTTTGTGTAATGGAATGGGGACAAAATGTCCCAAAAACACATTCCGGAGATATAGCTTATTTTATCAGAAATGATATTTTAGTAAAGCAAAATCTGAAAGATTTCTGCAACTTCTAAAGAAAAAATGCTGAGTAATCTTTATGGCAATTTAATTGGGAAGGCAGTTGGTGCAGTAAAGAACAAACCTCTCTCTACCCCACTACATCTTTTAATGCTTCCTAGGACTCCCCACCGCATCAGACATAGTAATACAAATCTTCCTTGCAATCTCCTTACCAAAATCATGCTGAAGGAATACAAGAATATGACCCAGGCATTATTTTCTCAACCTTACTCCCCATGTACATGCAAAAATGTTTCTCAACCTGAAATCCAGTTCCTTTCTTATCTGTCCATGACGGACCAAACTTTTTCTTGAATTCTATCATTGTCATTCTATCTTCATTTGCAGAACGAAAAACATGTCAAATTTTGGATCTTTCTTTTCCTCTTTTATTTTTGCAGAAGCAGGTTACAGATTCTTGCTTCAAAATTCCATTTTTTTTTCTCATTTGGCACATTTCTTCTTTGTCATGGGTGCCTTCTCAGATCTCTTGGTTGATATGGCACTTCGAAGACAGCATTTTATTCTCCGCACCCTCCACCACCTGCGATAATCTCCAAGTCAATCAAGAGTTCACGAAAACCAGCTGTTGCCATCATGTCATCTGTCAACATCAACAAACATAGTCAAGTCTGACACCTTGAATGCAACACACTTTAAAGGAAAAATGCTCTCTCTCCCACCCCACACATAAAAACTTAACCGCAGCACCTTGATAATCATTTTTAACTAAAATTGTATAAAAGTGGGATTGCTGACCAAATACACAATTATTAAATTACATGAGCTGGCAGGCAACAAAGGAAGTAAAAAAATTAATCACAGTACCTTGTCAGTGACTTTTAACAAAACTTGTATAAAAGAGAGTTTGCTGCCAAATACACACACACACACACACACACACATATATATATATATATATATATATATATATATATATATATATATATATATATATTGTGTGTATTTAGGCAGCATTTTTTCATTTGTATTTTCATATGTAAGCCGAAAGCTCAGATTGGATTAAATAAAAAAAAGTATGTATCAATATTGTGATTTTCTTTCATTATTTAATGATAATGTTATTAAGATTATCAGACTATATGAAAAAAACTTACATAAAATATATAGACAACACTTATCTATATTATTCAATGAAACATGTATTAATATATATATATATATATATATATATATATAAAAGTGAACATAGAAGTCAACACTTAAAGGTGACAGTCTGTTTCATGCTAGTGCAATCATCAGGCTACGTTGCCTGACGATTGCACTAGCATGAAACAGACTGTCGCCTCTAAGTGTTGACTTCTATGTTCACTTTTATATTTACACATGCACTATCTCTGATATTGAGCACTTTATCCCATAAATATAGCGCACTTTAAGACTATATTTCTTCATATATATATATATATATATATATATATATATATTCTGATGAGCTATCTTCACTGATGCTCCAACTACATGAATTTAAGTGTGCTACTAGATTGGCATCTAGGGCCCACCTTTTACTGTTGAAATAGATAAATGGAACTGTCACTTCTACTCCAGCAGTTTCATTTCTCGCACTTCTCAACAGTGGAACCTCTTCCTCTTACTTGCTTCTTTCATTACTACAATCTTCAAAAATTTAAATGCAATGTCAATCACCATCTTCTGATGCCTTGACCCCTGTTCTTTGATTAGAACTGACCACCACCTCTGCATGCTAGTGGCACTCCCACCTTGCTTCGGGTGAAATAATTCAAAACACACACACACACACACACACACACACACACACACACATACATATATATATATATATATATATATATATATATATATATATATATATATATATATATATATATATACATGTACTATATACATGCTCCTGAAAAAAATTATAGACATATATATATATATATATATATATATGTTCCTGAAAAAACTTATTTTGGTTGAGCTCTTTGGGGATAAAAGTGAATTTGTAAACAGGGACTATTACTGCTGCTGATGCAAGACTCTTCATTAAGATGAATTGAGTTCTCTGGTCACTGGCATGTGTGTCTAAAAATAAATACGCTAAAATTCACCTTCATCCCTGCCATAAAATAAAAAATCTCTGACTGATACCAAATCAGTTGGTTTTCAATCCCAGCTTGAGGCAATCGGATATCTAGCCACACTTATGAGCTGTGAAACAGTGCAACAGTCTCTCTGTGGATGGCAACATATATATATATATATATATATATATGTATAGAGTTGATTCAAAAATTCTCAGATAATTTTATAAAAATTTTTATTCATATAAATCCATATTATCATAAACATATTAACAAGCACAAGTCAATTACTAAAACTGACTTCAAAGCCCACTTTATAATCACCAATTTAGATAATAAAACAATTTATGAATTGATTTATAGATTCAAATGTAGTTTTAACATTGTTTTCAAACTAAAAGTATGACTTCAACTGAACGCAGCTGAAAATAGATCAGAAAGCTCGTAGTCAGCATCATAATAAAAATCTGCCGACCACATGCGAACACCTTGTTACCAATCAAATATGTTAATGAATATTTCTTGCCTATGAACATTTTCAGCTAAGGTTTTGCATTTCCTTATTAAAACAAATGATTCCCATTTTGATTCAATGAATTTTACAAATAATCTTTCAATATCTTTAATTTGGTGAAGCCACTCAACAGACAAGGTATGTTGCACTGGAACAAAATAAATAAAAGTGACAAATGTGATATAACTTCCCAAATTGTTTTGGTGGTTGTTTGTCATACAGTAGAATCCTTGATTATCTTTGGTGTCCAGTAAAGTTATTTTCTATTTCAGTTTGTTATTCAAATGAGGCAATTGCTCACTGTATAATTACACTGTAACATTTTTCCTGAATCACAGAAATTTGTAATTAAAAAAATATTCTTTTAAATCTCACCAGACACAGAAACAAAAACTTTTTTTCCAAAAGATTCTGTTCAGGTTGAAATATGAGTGAGTGTCATGGCTCTTGGAATTTTTGTAATAATGTTTTTTTTTTTTCCATCAGCAACTAGTTTGTCTGTAGATACCTTTTCGGTTTCAAGAAAGATAAAGAAATATTTTTGGAGTAAGTCCAAAATTTCATTTAATGAATTAATATCCATTCAAAAGTAAAAATAATAAAAAAATAAAAACTTGACATTCATTTGTCAAAAATATAACGATTATAATCGGTAATGAAAAAATATTTTGTTATTTTTTGACAGAATCATAGATTCTGAACTAAATCAAATACTGAAAATGTCTGTTTGATCTTTCCCCCATTTCAAAATCTTTTGCTAGGAAGAAAGATGCTTCAGTGATCTGATTAAATGGAAATCTTCAATGGCTAAGTCCTCTGAGTTATCAAAATGCGGTAAATTATTAAAATGTAAAGACTTTGAATTTCTGTTTTCTGTGGCAAGGTAAGTGCTCCATTAGGTCTACTGGCCCAAGACATGCTACGCATAAACGAATACGCCCTTCCAGCTTTCAACTCACATATGCAGAAGGAACTGCTTAGTGCCCCTATTTCTACACACAGTTATGGGACTGAGGGTGATGATGATGATGATGATGATGATGATGATGATGATGATGATGATGATGATGATTTTACAGATTATCATTTTTAAAGAAAGGGGAGCACTTTCTAGAGATTTTCTAATTAATTATATTTTCTTCATTGTGTTCATCTACTATGACTCTTTTGGACTGTTTGAGAATTTGTAATTGAAGAGAATTGCCAAATTCTATTAAGTACTCACCAAGAACATACAGATGTAGATATCTGATTTAAACATAGACATAGATATTTCATTTAAAATCCCAGATTGTTTTAATAAAAATGTTTGTTTTTTTTTCTGTGGCCGGCTTTTGGTACAGCTAATAATGAGGATTATATTCTTTTATTACTTTTGATTAAAGTTTTTTTTACTCCATTTCCAACCCTAACCCTAACCCTAACCCTGCCATTGATGATCTTATGATTCCCAGTTTCTGAGAAAATGTTCCCAGCAACATTGTCTTGAAATTTAGACACTGCACAGGTAAAAACCAATGTGTTTGGTGTTCTCTAGTCACTATTTATTTCTACTGTAATGTAGAGGAAGAATTAAATAATTAAAAATGACAGTAAACAAAATGCCCATGCGACTCTGCTTCTTCTTGATTTTCAAGTTGTACAAAACAGACAGGAAGAAGATGATTGATGAAGCCTACAAAAATGATTTGGTTGGAAGCCGTCTGTGTTGTAAATGTTTTACAAAGTTCCAGAATAGAGAGTGCCAAATCATGCTGTACGATGCCAAGTATAAGGAATTTTCAAAAATACGGAAAATGTATAACACAGGACAAATCTTTGGATATTGTCTATCAGCTTTTTAATCCTTAACACATATGAAAAAAAAACTTTTTGTTGAAGACTGACAAAAATGGTGAAAATAAAGGTGCTTCCAATGCCCACAAAAAAAATCTAAGACATTCTTCTGTATTTGTTAGTGTAGGATAGTCATGATGTGTTACAAATTACTTAAGTTTGGTAAAACTGTTTCAGTATCATTTAAATATTCATGGAGACCTACAGGACACTATTCGTAACATACTTGTTGACAACACTAATATAATAGCATCATCTACATGCAAGAAAAAGGCTAAAAATAATAGAAGGCTTATTAATAAAAACAAAGAACCAACACTTAATAATATTAACTTTGAACATGGACATAATATCTTGACCGTGTTTTGAAAAATGAAACCATTTTATAAAACATACATGCAACAAACTATTTCTTATTTAACAGTTAAGATATTTCATCCTTGAAGATGGCTAAATGTATAGCCGAAAGTGCTTCTATTAAAAGAAGATTTGGACAGTTTTTATGTAATTTATCATCTGAAAAGGAAAAAGTATTAGAAGACATGAGAAATTGTATAAAGATCTAAATCAAAGCACCTTATCTGTCAACATACTCAACGAAATGTGCACCCCCCACATATATATATATATTTATATACACACACACACACAAACACACACACATATATATATATATATATATATATATATATATATATATATATATATATATATATATATATATATATATATATATCTGTAGAGTGAGAGAGAGTGAGATGGAGTGATAAAGAGTGTCTGAGAGGGAAAGATAGACAGGCAGAAAGAGATACTTAGGTTAAGCCCTAAAAGTATAGCATCATTCCAGTAAATAATTTATTTCATAGATGTGTTTACAAAATATTTCTATTTTTTGCATTTTGTTGCTGATTAGCTACTTTCAATTCTCGTCACTCAAATGGCCTTGAAAGACGCACCTTTAAAACTGTGTTCAGCCGAGATAATGTATGCTGTCAAGAGCATTTTGACGGTCTCTGTAGCAGATTTACTTAGTTTCAGGCAAAACTTGCTGCAGGGATTCATATTTTTCAGCCATCATGAAGCTACCTTAACACAATGCTACAAAAACTCACATAGTAATTATATAAGAGTTGATGACACAAAGCTTTTACTAGCAGACTGAATACTAATTAAGTGCACATTGCTCTTCAGTGATACAATTGCAGGATGTACAGTCAGAAAATATTCCAATACCGCATCAAGAATATACTTAAAAATGTTACCAAAATTACATTAAAATATTTTGAAATGCTAGAGAGTCAGTTTATTCAATAAAACCACCACTGACTTTAATCACAGCCTCCAGACGACTTCAGAATCTGCTGCAACTCTTTTGGACAGTCTCCTTGTTTAAATTGGTAAATACTGCCATAATACTTGCATTCAGTTCATCTTTGGTGTTACAAGGAGTTTTGTTTGTCTCTTGTTTAACTGCATTCCACACATGATAAGACATGGGGTTGCAGTCTGCGGAGTTTGGGTGAAATAAATTACACTACATTTAAATAAATTCTTAAATATACAATATTTTCTGAGCATATTATTTTGAAAGACCACTTTTTAAATTATTATTAATAGGCATGTTTTTAATATTTTGCTGGTTATGGAGGTAGAGAATGGGGTCACAAATTTCAAAGATGGGCAGTATACAAAGTAATTGTTACATAAATTAATTGTTATACAAATTAATTGTTATACGAATTAATTGTTATATAAATTATACAAAAATTAAAATAGCACTGACGTCTCATTTTAATAGATATACAAGGGTCATTCAATAAATAAGGTGACTTTTTCAGTATAAGGACTTCTAATACAGAAAGAAGCTTACTTTTTAAAAAATTTTTTGTGTTTTACTTCTTTTTCACTTGGATTTAATTTCTTTTGCAGATTAAAAAAAAAAACTTTCAGAGTTTTGGTGATTAACAAAGATGGCCGACCAAGAAGCATGCTCCAGGATTGAACAGTGGTCAGTTATCAAGTTTTTGGTTGCTGAAGGGTGCAAACCTGTTGAAATTCATAGGAGAATGTCAACTGTGTATAGTGCCACATGTTTCAGCCAAAAAAATGTCTACAAGTCGTCTAAATTGTTTAAAGAAGGACGGAGCAGTGTTGAGGATGAAGACAGGCCTGGGAGGCCTACAGAAGTGAGGTCTCCTGAGGTGATCAAATCAGTCAATGACCTCATTCAGTCTGACAGAAGGGTGACAGTGGATGATATTGCGAGGACTTTGAGCTTATCTGTTGGGACAAACGCAGGGGTCATCAATCAGAAGGAGTCATCTTGCATCATGACAATGCAAGGCCTCACACAGCAGCCCAAACAGTGCAGACCATCAACAAGCTGGGCTGGGAACTACTCCCTCATCCCCCTTACAGCCCAGACCTTGCCCCTTCAGACTTTCACCTGTTTGGTCCCTTAAAAGTGTTCACGAGAGGCACAAAGTTTAAAAGTGACGATGAAGTCAAAAGTGTAGTGAGCGACTGGCTGAGACATCAGTCCAAAGATTTTTATGCTGAGGGAATACGGAAGCTTGTGCACAGATGGGAAACATGTGTGACAGTGCTGGGAGAGTACGTTGAAAAATTAAAAAAAGTAAGCTTCTATCTGTATTAGAAGTCCTTATACCAAAGAATTCACCTTATTTATTGAATGACCCTCATATTTACCAAAATTGCACAAAAATATCTTGAAATACTAAATTTATTCAATAAAATCACCATTAGCTTCAAACATGGCCTCCAGGCAACTTTGGAATCTCCTGCAACTCTTCTCGACGGTCTCTTTGTTTAAGTTGGTGAATGCTGCCATAATCCTTGACTTCAGTTCATCTTTGATTTTACAAGCAGTTTTGTTTGTCTCACCACACATAATAAACAAAATGAAATAGAAAGATTAATTGCAATACATTGTCAGTTGTCTTTAATGAGCCTATGAAATAGGGATTGCTTCCCAAGTACACAATATGCATATATATATATATATATATATATATATATATATATATATATATATATATATGTATATATATATATACAAGATGTGATGAATTACACAAAAATGAAAAACACATTTTTGAAAAATTACACAAAAATATCTTGAAATTCTAAAGACTAAATTTATTCAATAAAATCACCATTGGCTTCAACAACAGCATCCAAAAGACTTTGCAATCTCTTCTGGATGTGTGGCATGGTGAAGAGCCAGAAGGTATTCCAGAAGCCCCCCCACCCCACTTGTCCCAAGGCAATCCTACCTCCTCAAGGAACTTGATGTAGGCCTCTGTGTTGAGTCTGAGGCCCTCTGTGATGATGAATGTAGACGTAATGTCGCCATCACTAATGATCGCACCAAACACCTTGATGTTGACTGGATATATCACCCAACTCTTTCTGAATCCTGTGAACCCTCATCAGATTGACACCCAAACACTCTGAAATGTTTGCACTGGAGCTTTCATCATAAATGCCAAGCAGTACAGCAAGTTGTTTCCAAATTTCTGGTGTTCTACTGCGCTTTTTGTAACACACATTGCTCAACCGACCCTATTATACTCTGCAGTCTACAAAATCAAAAGCAAACAATGTGCATGAAAAAAATTTAAAATATAAAATGGCACCGATTTATCCAATGCACCATATATATATATATATATATATATATATATATATATATATATATATATATATATATATATATATATGCCTTTGATTTATTCAAATGACTTTTTTATCTCTTGTTGTCCTAGATATTGAATCCTGTGGTCTTCAAGAATACTGAGGAAAGTGCTGGTGATTTGCAGAGACTTGCTGCCAAACAGTCCCAAAAGTTAATCATGAAGCATCTGATCATCGAAATTCAGAGGACATAATAATAATAATAATAATAATAATAATAATAATAATGACCTTAAAATACACACCGACAGAAAAATCAAAGCTAAATGCCCATCCTTTGTGATCAAAGACCACAAAAAACATAAAGTGCTTTCCTATTGACATGGCAGTCCCTGCAGATTGTAATGCATCTTTGAAGATCTTCAAAAAACTATCAAAATACAAGGATCTTGAAGTGGAAATCTCAAAAATGTGGCACATGAGGACATCAATAATTCCAGTTGTAGTTGGAACACACACTTTGATTTGAAAAGGTTCTTATCGACTCACTTAAGAGATCACTGGTAGCCCAATCCTTAAAGAAATACAAAAAAAGTTGTTCTTACACATTACGAAGGATTTTATCAATGTAAAATATTTCTGCAAGTTGGAAAGTCCACATTATACTGAGGACATGATTTTCAGTCAGAGTGTGTACAGCATCGATGCCTGGATATTATTATGCTTGATAATGGTACCAAGAACTGTCATATTATTGATGTTGCCATTGCAAATGACATAGTTATAGCAAACATGAAACTGATTTGTAAGTTGAGATGGCTTGAATGTTTGAAATACAAGAATGGAATGTCAGGTGATTCCAGTGATGATTAGCACATTGGGTTTAATGCCATTACAACTGTGTCTCTTCCTTGATCAGCTGGGAATACAATACAAACTTGGAATCATCCAATAAATCGGCTGTTTTAGGTAGTGTACATATTTTGAGGAAAGTGTTGTCTTTCTGAGGGCCTTGTCATGATTTGACTGATAACTTAATGTACCCAGTGTATTTGAAAACTTACACTGTGTAACAAAAGTAATAATAATAATAATAATAATAATAATAATAATATAAAACTGAATATAAAACCCGGCATGACAGAGTGGGCCAATATCTGCACTGGAAAATTTGCAACTCCTATGGGAAGGAAACTGAAAGAAACTGGTACGAACACCACCTTGACCCCGTTACGGAGATAGGACCTGTTACAATTCTATGGGACTACACAATACACACTGACAGAACAATCAAAGCCAACCATCCAGACATTGTTATTAAAGACCACAAACAAAATAAGTGCCTCCTTATTGATATGGCAGTCCCTGCAGACTGCAATGTATCTTTGAAGATATTCAAAAAACTGTCAAAATACAAGGACCTTGGAATAGAAATCTCAAAAATGTGGCACATGGGAACATCAACAATCCCTGTTGTAGCTGGAGCCTTTGGACTGGTTGGAAAAGATTCCAGTAGGCTGATTGAAGGGATCCCTGGAAGTCCATGCCTCAAAGAGATACAAAAAATTATTCTGACAAGTACAGCCCACACTTTACGAAGGGATTTATCTATGTAATTATTTTTTTAATTTATTTTATTTTATTTTATTTTTATTTTTTTTATTTTTTTGCAGTGGAAAGTGTCATGATGCCATTTCTAACCTTAAATCCCTGGGCAGTACCCGGAAAGAAATGTGTAAACGCCAGATATCAAAGTAAATAAAAACAATAATTATAATAACAATAATAATAATAATAATAATAATAACAATAATAATAATAATAACAAAAATAATAATAATAATAATAATAATAATAACAATAATAATAATAATGATAATAATAATAATAATAATGATGATAATAATAATAATAATAATTATTTTTATTATTAATATTATTATTATTATTATTATTAATATTGTTATGATTATATATTGTTAATCTATATTATCATCATATATTGAAGATTATGGTAACACATTGAAACTATTGACTTCTTCATGTCTGGCTGTCTAGTTTTGAAGAAAATCAAAGATCGATATGATAAGATAGGTCAGTATATTTATTGGAAGATATGTCAATATTAAAGTGCACAACATGTTGAAAATGGTATGAACTTCACCCAGAAACTGTCATAGTAAGCCATTATATCTCTATTATTTTGACTTTAGCATTCTTACTGACAGATATATAAAAGCTAATAGGTCAGACACAGTGACTGAAGGCTACAATAAAAAACAACTTCTGATATATACATATATATATATATATATATATTTATTACTTTAAACATTACTTTTATTGGATACTCATATTTGTGTAGACTCTTCATTTATTTTAAACAATATTATATTTTGTCTACTAGTCGGAACATTTGAGAAAACTTATTAAATTAAAATGCACTCTCCAACAGGATTTGAACCTGCATCCTATTTACAGGAGAAACTGCTGTTTAATTGGAATTACCTTGATCATTTGGTTATGGAGAGCTTCAAATTCAAGCAAGGTTCTTTTTGCCTTTGAAGCAAATTTACTTGTTCGGATTTTCTTGAAAGTCATAACTGCTCAGTTTCATATCTGAAATGTAAACAAAGCAATTTATAAAGAAGTAATGGATTTTTGAATTTATAATCTGACTTATTCTTAGATAAGGATTATATTACCAGAAAACAATGGAAAATAATAATAATAATAATAATAATAATAATACAAAGTGGGCTAATATCTGCATTGGAAAATATGCAACTATTACGGAAAGGAAACTACAAGAAATTTTCATGATCACCACCCAGACCCGGTTACGGAGACAGGACCTGTAACAATTCTATGGAGCTGTACAGTACAAACAGGCAGAACAATCAAAGCTAATCACCCAGGCATTGTGATCAAAGACCACAAAAAAAAGTATGTGCTTTCTTATTGACTTGGCAGTTCCTGCAGATTGTAATGTATCTTTGAATATATTCGAAAAGCTGTCAAAATACAAGGATATTGAAATGGAAATCTCAAAAATGAGGCACAATTCTAATTGTACTTGTAGCCCTCGGGTTGATTGGAAAAGGTTTTGATAGATTTATTGACGGTATTCCTAGTAGAAAGAAATACGAAAATTTGACCTCACACGTTATGAAGAACTTTAAAATGTGTACGGTCTTAGTTTATTTATTTATTTTTTTTAAACGAATGTTTAGTAGAAAGTTTCATGATACAATTTCTGACCTTAAGTGTCGAGTTGAGATTCGGAAAGAAATGAGTATACAGTAGAAATCAAAGGAAATAAAATAATAATAATAATAATAATGATAATCAAAATGGAGTTTCAAATACGTGCAGAAATACAAGTACAACACGGTAAACCAGCTGAAGCTGCAAAATACTTAAAAAAGAAAGCAAAGACAGATGCAACCGATAAGATACAGAAACAATGGCAAGATAAACCGCTTGATGGCCAATACTCTGCCCGTACCAAGCAAGTTGACCTAGACAAAACCCGTACCTACCAGTGGCTATGTAGTGCAGACTTGAAAGCTGAAACTGAAGGTTTTTTATCCTTGCTGCACAGAACCAATGCTTGTTAACTAGGAATTATCAAGCACATATACTAAAATACTGTGTTATCCCAAATGCAGATTCTGTGATAAATATCCAGAAACCATTGATCATCTTGTAACAGTTGGCACCCACTGAATATGAAAACTGGCATGACAGAGTGGGCCAATATCTGCAGTGGAAAATTTGCAACTTCTACGGGAAGGAAACTTAAAGAAACTGGTACGAACACTACCCAGACCCGGTTACGGAGATAGGAATTGTTACAATTCTATCGACTACACAATACACACTGACAGAACAATCAAAGCTAACCACACAGACATTGTTATTAGAGACCACAAACAAAAAAAAGTACCTCCTTATTGATATGGCAGTCTCTGCAGACTGCAATGTATCTTTGAAGATATTCAAAAAGCTGTCAAAATACAAGGACCTTGAAATAGAAATCTTAAAAATGTGGCACATGGGCACATCAACAATCCCTGTTGTAGTTGGAGCCCTTGAACTGGTTGGAAAAGATTCCAGTAGAATAATTCAAGGGATCCCTGGAAGTCCATGCCTCAAAGAGATACAAAAAATTATTCTGACAAGTACAGGCAACACTTTACGAAGGGCTTTATCTATGTAATTTTTTTTTTTTTGCAGTGGAAAGTATCATGATACCATTTCTAACCTTAGGTCCCTGGGCAGGACCCGGAAAGAAATGTGTAAACGCCAGATATCAAAGAAAATAATAATAATAATAATAATAATAATAATAATAATAATAATAATAATAATAATAATAATTGCAAAGGTTGGAATATTTTGAAATTTAAAAATGAATCGGGACTGTCCAAATGACAGCATTACTAAAATCAACTGAAATACTATGGGAAGTGCTGAAGTGTTAAGGAAACGTGTGGTCACTTGATCTTCAGATAATGCCATCAGTTTTATCTTGTGGAAAAATTCAGTTCGTAAAAAGTAATAATTGGAGAGGATCTAAAAGAGATTTCTTTTTCATAAATAAATCGATATCAGGGATTGGAAGATGGATCTCACATTCATAAGTTTGATTTTGTAACCATGGAGAAATCTGTGACTCTATATTTGTTATTAGTATACTTTTTATGGCAATAAGAGCTTTCATTTTCTTCTTCTTCTTTGATTCTCTAATATTGATTTCAAAACAACAAAGTGCTTGATGTCTACTGAAAGACTTCTATTATTCACATGCCGACAATCTGGAAGTGATCCAGATATTTTAGGATCAATTTTATATTGCAGGAATCCATTGATCAAAATAAATTCATTAAAAAATAGAACTGGTAAATCTTAAGACAAAATCTGGAAAATTTAAAATCGAAATTGGCTTCAGATTCATTTTGATTATTTTTTCTCTTATATTAATCATTCCCATCATTTGTCTCAGAATTGTTTGTTTCTTTCGTCTGTACAAGTCATTTTACGCTCTTTCATTATCTTCTTGTCTTCATTCATTAGTAATTAACACATTTTTAATCATTCCATTTCGAGCAAGGCGATAACAGCTACCAAGATGCGAGGGGGTTACTGAACATGAAGGAAACAGAGGCGACAATAAAAGAACCACTTTCAAAGAAACAGAAGATGTCTGCTTACTTTTTTGAAGGTTGTAGTTAAACTCAAAAGTGAAACTCTCTGCCTAGTTGTCGATCAAGTACTGTGTTTAAATACTACTTCGTAGTGAGTTTGATCCTCACTGGGTGTCCTAACCATAATTCAGCATCAACTCAACCATAACTGCCATAAAATCCATTATTAATAATAAAAATAAAAATCCAGGTTCTTAAGTTTCTAAAATATATGATATTAATTTTAATTTTAGAAAAAAAAAATCATGTCTTCATTATAAGTTTATAAATATCTGGTATTAATTATAATATCAGATCAATGATTAAAAATGACTTTGATCAAGTGAAACCTATATGTCTTAGAGAGAACCATCATTCTTGGAATCGTCTGGACTGGTGCTAAAGAATCCCAAGGAACTACTCTAAAATAACAGAAAACATAATCTGAGGACAATCAACAGCAGCAACTACTAAAATGGATAGCACTTGTAACTGGAAGAGAAGATAATGATGATATCGATATTCCACATAACTCTCATATAATAAAAGATCAAGAATAAATGTGTCCAAAAAACACATAGATGAGAATGATTATTCACTTTAATATATCTGGCTTTCTGATTTACATTATCGAAGTAATTAATTTAGGCTTACAACCATTTATTTCTGTTCCAATAGTAAGCCTGACAGGTTCTATAAAGTCAGATTAGCAGCTGATTTAAAAGACATTATCTACCTTCTGTTGTTAACTGGGGCAACAGATGGCTTGTTAATTTCAATGCTTCTAAAACAAAACTGCTCTCTTTGAATCATCTGAGAGAAAACTTTTATCATCCATCAGCATGACTGATGTTAACGTCTAGGAGAGTGATTAATTGCACCTTCTCGGACTAAAGATTTCTATTAACATGAAGTGGAAAGATTATATTGAATCAATTGCTAAGTCTGCTGTTAGGAAATTGGTTCCCTGTGTTGTGCTTGACAATTTCTTTTTCCAGAATCTGTCTTAAATATTTATGAGTCTACCATTTATCGATGCTTGAAATACTGCTGCCACATCTGGTCTGATGGTCATCATGCTATATATTTAGAGATTCTTGATAAAATCCAAAGAAGAATTTGCAACGTTATTGGTCCTGACCTGGCATCTCACCTCCAGTCACTTTCCCACCACTGTAATGTAGCTTCCCTCTGCCTTTTCTATATATACTTTCATTGTAGTTGTTCTGATGAACTTTCCTCTTTGGTACCTAGACTTGATGAATTTAAGCAGAGTACTAGATTGGTAGCAAGGTTTCATCATTTTAATGTTGAAATGGTTAAATGGAACTGTAAGTTCTATGTTAACAGTTTCCTCTATTACACACCTGACTTGGGAAAATATTTCTGGCTTCTTGCTTCCCAGTCAACTTTGACCTTCAAAAATTTAAATGAAATGTTAATCATTATCAACTGTATTCTTAATTCTTGTTCTTTTATTGTTCTCATTTCTTAATAGTGTTTTGTCTCACATTCTCTAACACTCAGTAACTCTATTTACATTATTCGGACTATTATCCTCATCTTTGTCGCCATATTTATTACAACGTTTCGTCCGTTTTACGCTCCAGCAATTCTTTAGGTGGTTTGGAATGTTGAACTGAACCCTTTATTTTACTTGCTGGGGTAGACTGTTCTAGTTCCACGTGCCATGTTTAACGAATGTCAATTATCAGTTATCTCTTGTTAATTCCCCTCTGCAAGTTCTCCACTGCCTTAACTGGGTATTGAACTCACACTTTTTGTGTCCTGTTACTGGATCTAATCAACGCCTTTATCCACTGTCCCATGTGTCCTTGACAAAGAGAGTGAGTTCAATACCTGGTTAAGGTAATGGAGAACTTGCAGAGGGGAATTAACAGGAGATAACTGATAAGTGACATCCATTAAACGTGGCATGTGGAACTAGAACAGTCTAACCCAGTGAGCGAAATAAAGGGTTCAGTTCGACATTCCAACCACCTGAAGAAGGCCAAAGTGTACAACAACGGCCAAAATGTTGCAATAAATATGGCGACAAAGATGAGGACAATAGTCCGAATAATGTAAATAGTGTACATAATACCTCATCTCAGAAATATAGACAGATACTCAGTAACCCCTTGCATCTCAGTGGCTTTATGTCACCAATTCTAACTGTACTTGTAGCTCTCGGGTTGATTGGAAAAGCTTCTGATAGATTCATTGAAGGGATTCGTTGTAGCCCATCCCGAAAAGAAATACAAAACATTGTTCTCATAAGTACAGCCCACACCTTACGAAGAGCATTATCTATTTAAAATGTGTGTGATGTTAGTTTTTTTTTTTTTAAAAGAATGTTCAGTAGAACATTTCATTATACAATTTCTGAGTTTAGGTGTCTAGTAGAGACTCAGAAAGAAAATGAGTATATAACAGAAATGAAAGGAAATAAAAATAAGAATTGCAAAGGTTGGAATATTTGTTATGGGTTAAATGATTAAAAAAACGTTGAAACACCAGTTCTCATATCATCGACAAAGTTAAGCAAAGCTGAGCCTGGTTAGTTCCTAGATGGGTGACTACTTGGGAATTCAAGGTGCTTGGATATGCAGGTGGTTTAATGGTTAATGGCTTGGATTTAGAAATTCTACTCAGGTTTGTTATATTCAATTATATGCAAATACCCTTGCGGAAGCTATTAATCTATTTCTCCTCCCTCAGCTATGGGTTAATTAGGAGAATATGTATAGCTAAAATTATTATCTCCAAAAATTCCCACAATCTAAAAGTATTTTCTGAAAGGTTGATAAGACATAAAAAACAGATTAATCAATCAAATTTTATATTCAGTCTTGTCTTGGGTCAGTTTCCTTATTTTGTTGTTTCTATTCTGAACTTTTTTTTATGCTATCATTCATCCACTACAAATCTCATTGAGTGGCTCTTGAGATTTGTAGTGGATGAATGATAGCATAAAGAAAGTTCAGAATAGAAACAACAAAACAAGGAAATATTTGTCCGTGGGAAAAGGAGTTGTAGCATGTGAAAGCTGAAACGCTGAGATATAGTAGTAATAGTTTCTTTTTGCTCTGATCTGACTCTTGTGAAGATAGTCATGCCAGTTGGAGTCAGATACTTGCTGGAATGGTACAAAGAACCTTTTTAGCAGTATCTTTAGCGGCAAATCATATTTCTGATCTCCAGTTTTTTTTTTTGTATAATTTCACCCCAAGTAATGCAATATAGTTACTAAGGTGCAAGGTGTTATTCCGTGTGAAAGAAGATGAAAAAAATTATTAAGGAGAGAGAACAATAAAAGAACAGGAAGATAACGATTGACATTGCATTTAAATTTTTGAAGACCAAAGTTAACTGAAAAGAAAGATGCCAGTACAGAACAAGCAAGATTTATTTAAAAGTTTTATTATCTAACATTGAAAATTCTCCCACTGTTTTAAAAACAATTCAATGAATAAAATAACAAATACTTATTTATTAAAAATGCAGTATAGTTTTTTGAATATCATTTCTTTATGTGTTTATATATACAAGAATCCAGATTCCAGGTCACCCTGCATTTGCCAAAAATCACATGGCCAAATGCTTCAAAAAGTTGGAATTTGGCTCCAGAAAGAAATGTTTACGCATAGCCAACTGTATGATGCATGCTCAAGAGTAAGAAATCCTAAGAAAATATTCTTTACTGTTAAAAAGGAAAAAAATAAATTTTCTTAAAAAATATTGTTTAACATGAAGTCCTGTAAAATTAAATTAAAAAAATTATTAAACCATGAAGTAGGGTTTTTTTGTCAAAAAATATTTTTCCAAACAAATCAGCTTATTCAAATTTCATCGATTGGTTTGTGAAATTGCATGAATGTAGAGTTTGTAAATCTAGAGAAAAATGTTGGTGATACTTCAATAATGTTAAATATTGTATTGCAGAAAAAGAATTCTAGTGGTTAACAATGGCTCAGAGCAAATGAAACTTTTACAAATAAATGGTTTAATCCACTAGGCTGTTGTAAATGTAGGACAGATTCGAATGTAGACATAATTTACCCGATGATGAGTATACCGCTGCTGCTTGTCACACTTTGCAGCATCCATCGAAGCTTCTCTCTCTTTTATCTATACTAAAGTTAAAATGATACCAACTAAGCTATTTCCTGTTTTATTAACAATAATTTATGACGTTTGATCTTAAGATTTATTGAATTCATTGAGACTATCTGATTCCAAAGACTGAACGTCCGAACTTACGACCTTCATCACGATACTCTCTTCACAGGAGAGATTCCTATTTAGCATCTGTCGACCAAGCGACCAATCAATTTGAACTTTTAATTAGGCATCCAATCAAATGCCTTATGTTTTAAGAATACAGCCGCTATCCCACTTAGCTTTGCCACAAGGGATCGCTAGGGGGCGCTCTTTAAACCTATAAAAAGAGAATCATATTCTCTTTCTTTCTTTTTTTACTTCATTTTTTTAACTCTTTCTTCCAGATTTAGTCGCAAGTAAATAGTATAGAATTAATATCCTATATCATTCGTAAAGACCCCAAATCACAGGCTCCAAATTTAATACTACAACAACGCATTCTGATTGGCTGAAAAATATATCAATTATGTGTCGTCAACTATCTCCGAATGTACCGACTCTATTTTTGAACTCAGCAAAGATACATTCTGGAGCCTACCACGTGACGGATATTGTGTATTTTAACGACTCAAAATCCAGAAACGGACAGTGAGGTGGGAAAATCCAACCGGGAGCTATGCCCTACATGTCACCATTCTTCATTTCAGACTATACATTAAAATTCTTTTAACACTTTGCAACGCTCTTTCAACACAAGCTAACTAAAAATCAACAAATATCAAAGAAAAACAACACAGTTAAAACACAAAGTTCACTTCATTCAAACACTTTTTCTAAACCTCAAGCTGTTTAATTTCAACATAGACCACATTATACTGTATTATACTATCTCATGTTCACACACGTTATTCCACAACTCAAGGTTTATCTAATCAGAAAATGATTAAAAATCAAATCTAAACATACAAATACATTTGAATATTTTAAACAACTTTCTCAACAAATGTCTGTACCTTTTTTTTATATAAAAATTTCTATTTATTGTTATACAAACACTCTGGTCTTGAATATTATAGTTCTCTTGTTGTTCATTATTTTGTTACATTTGCGATAATATAAATGCGTAGGGGATTATTGACGTCGACGGATAAGCATTTAGTATCCCTCATTTCAATTTTAAACATTTTCTTGAATTTCATTGGTTCTTAAATAAAAAAATAAGCTTCGAGAAATTTCCATAAGAAAACAGTCAAAATTTGCGCAAAAATAGGCTCAACCGATGTAAAAACAAATCTTTCTCAAATTCATCCCCAATTTAAATGTTTCAAGAAATGCTATTGGCTAAAAAATGAAAAAAATACAACATTCGCCCACACATTTCTCAGAAAAATTCGCAACAGCTACCAAGCCCCGTTGGAGCAGATTTCGTTGTTAAGAAAACTATAAATAGAAATAGCAAACGAATTTTCGTCGCATTTGAGACTCACACACGCGAAAGGTACACACGGGAATTATGTGCCGCCAACGAAACAAACTTCTTTTATGAGAGATTAGAAAAATTTACACAACAAACTTTTTCACTTAATATATTTAATAGAAAATCTTTTGTCTAAGTTAAATTCAACCTTTTTAATCCAAGGCAGATAACTTTTAGATATTGAACATTTCTGAAACTGCAAAGAACTTTTTCTCTAAAAATATACCTTTTGCACACATCATTACAAACAAAGAAATTGTAAATTGTGTATATAAAATTTAATCTGTTGTTTCAAACATGTATTTTTTGTCGTGATTGAATATCGTTACCATTTGGCCATTTCGTATAATTTATGTTTGTGGATATTGCATATTTTATTTGTAGCACAATCTTAAATATTCACGCAACCTTCTTAGATCCACTATAAGCCCACAAGACCCCCCCGTCTACAACAGCAATGCTGCTGCTGAGGCGCGCTCACTTCCTTGGTCTTCTTTTGACTTTTGAACTCTCTAACACACTCACATAACACACACACATGTCTATCACACACCCACACTCACAAACAAGCGCATTCTTCTTATAGCTAGCTTTAATGTTTTTTCCTTTCATTACAATTGTATACACATGCAAAATCCTTTTGTAAATACATACATTGTCGTTTGATTCATATTTATTGCTATAATTTATTTTTGCCGAGACTCACACTGAGTCCGCTAGTATTGTTTGTTGGCAAAATGGTCCAGGAGCCCATAAATATTTAATATCCATGGTGTTGATTCCCATAACATTGTTGCGAGAGACAAAGCGTTATCTCCCTTTGACTAACCCTCTTAAATAGGCTAAAAATAGATATATAGATAATTACGAGAATAGAATACCATCACGGGAATTGCACGAGAGATCGTTAGGCGCGAAAATCAAATATTCTCTTTAGTTCCTGGCAGCCAAACTAGAAAGACGGACGTATTGAGGCTCGTGACAATCAACATAAGTACCAAACATTATATTTTATTTCAGATATCTAGTCCTTTGCAAAAAATACATGCACACCTTGTATGAACATTTCATATATATATATATATATATATATATATATATATATATATATATATATATATATATGTAATTATTTATTCGAAAATTATAACATAAATATGTTATAAAATCACTACAAAGATAGCCATTTTGTTTCAACACTTCTAGTGTTTTATCAAGGCATTCAACATCATCACTTGATAAGACACCAGAAGTGTTGAAACAAAATGGCTATATTTGTAGTGATTTTATAACATATTTATGTTATAATTTTCGAATAAATAATTATATTTGCTCTACTCTGTATTGAGCACTCTTTTAAGAATAGTATTTGTTGGTTATTGTAATTTATTCTATACCAATGCTGTACTTATATATATATATATATATATATATATATATATATATATATATATATATATATACACACACACATATATATACATATATATATATATATATATATATATATATATA
Source organism: Acanthosepion esculentum (assembly GCA_964036315.1). Taxonomy (NCBI): domain Eukaryota; kingdom Metazoa; phylum Mollusca; class Cephalopoda; order Sepiida; family Sepiidae; genus Acanthosepion; species Acanthosepion esculentum. Next base: position 83,469,621 of record OZ038505.1, read on the forward strand.
TATATATATATATATATATATATATATATTAAGCAATACACGGACGAGAAAGTGATGATAGTCTGTTTCTGTTTACATGGATGATTTCGAAGCAACGATAAACACGTGCATATAAGACGCTGGAAGCGAAAATCGCACCGCAGCTCATGACGTCACACATTATTATAATTGTTAACAAAAGCCAATCAGTTTGTACCAACGGCTTCCCATACTTAATACTTCTCGAATTCACTCTCGCGTGGTCATGTTTGACGTCATGAGCTGCGGTGCGATTTTCGCTTCCAGCGTCTTATATGCACGTGTTTATCGTTGCTTGGAAATCATCCATATATATATATATATATATATATATATATATATATATATATATATATATATATATATTCAAATGTTTTTATATGAAGACTGTGGTTTATTTGAACTTTTTTTTATATGTTTATGTTGTATAGATATTTACTTTGCAATTGAAACCAATAGCAGATATTCCCGCACAGTATAATGGAAACTCGTATTTCTACCCAAACATATTAATATCCTGCAACAGGTCTAATAGTAATCAAGAAGTAAATATTGAACTGTGGGCCTTTTGGTTTCTAATTCAGCACTTTGACAATTGACCTTGCTACTAAAAAGAACCTAAAAAATTAAACTAATCAAATGATGTTCTATTTTTACATGTGCTTCCATTAGCAAAATTATTGTTTCCCTCTTCTTTACGTTTGCTTGAAAGCGACACCATCCAAATGTTGTAAATTAATTACGAGAATTAATTTCATAAATGAAATCCTTCAAATAATTTGAATATGGAAAGACCTCAGCTGCTTTTAAAGTCTTTTATTAAATAAATGAATAAAGTACAGACGCGTATATTTTAAGACTTTTTTTCTTAAGAAAAAAAAGAACCTAAAATAAACAATTTCTATCAAATAATGTGAGTAAAGTAATATCGCTGAAATAGAACTCAGTATATAAAATTTATCTCCGTGTGTTGGGTCGGTAAGTCTCGTGAAGGTATTTACCACGTCTCCCCGCTGAGACGTGATGTGATACAAGTTCGGGTTTAATGTGAGGCACCCGAGCGCGTACACCTGGTCATGGACCAAAATTGCCAGCTTCCGCAACTGTCGGTTGTGCTGGTGTCGGCATGATTATCGATCCCCACTTCTCTAGTGCAATAAGGGCGGTACAGCTGCAGGCGTCTGTTCCCCAACACCGGGCACCACTCAGTATTTTTCCCAGGTGCGTCTCTGCCCGAAGACAGGCACACAACTGAGAGATAATAAAGCTACCTGACCTGCGCCAGGTAAGTATTCACACTGAAAAGCACGTGTAAAATGAAAGTAGATGTCTGCTAAACACATATAGACATTTACTAAATATAGCTTACCATGGCGCAGGGTTTAAACAAAAACTTAGATTGATTTGTTTTTTTAACGGCATGTCAACTGCTTATGGGTCATTTAATGCCAAAATTGATTTTTGGGGGAAATTTGAAGTAATACAAATATATGTTATTCTGCTCTCACACTTGAATACATGGTAGATGCTACTCAGCTTTTACATGTTTGTGTGAATATGATTACTAGAATCAGTGATATTTGTGTTTTATGTTGTAGTTTTGTTGAAGTTATATTTTCAAATACAGTTTGATTTCTTTAAGAAACTGTAGGATTTTATATACGTTAATGTCATGAAAGTGTTTGATTTCGTTTAGCAACATATCAATCTCTATGGGTTATTTAATGCCGAAATCTAAGTATTTTGAATACAATTTTATGGCTACAGCTACGGATATCATTTTGCTATAAAATGTATTGTTGGTAATTTAAATTTAAATATGTATCGTTAGTAACTGTTTTGTATAGAAAAGTTTTTATGGTATTTTTACCATAAAAATGTATTTTTATACTTTCATAGTGTTTTGTTTATGTTTGGATTTCACTATTTTCCTATAATTGGGACCCTAACAGGTGCTACCACACCGGGTCAGGATAAACCTGGGAACGACACCAATTAAGAGGTTGTTCTATGCTCCTCAAACCTTCAATCTCCTGATAGGTCATCGTCAGACCCAGAACTACAAAGGCTTAGAAGATTGTCTTGCTGAAAATCTCCTTGTAGTGGGTGGACATATTGCATAGATGTAATGGGATCGGGATGCCGAGTTCAAAACACAGTCGATGTCTTTGCATTTACTGTTGCACAAATCAACTTGTGGAAAATATAAATCTGTTTATTTTCCTTGCCAGCTGTGAGTTTAATAACAGGGAAATTTGTATTCCCTATACTTGTATGGCAGCCAGTCTACGAGAAGGACAAGACTGAATTCAAAACCAGGAAATTTACTTTTTAAGAAACAATTGTATCAAACTAGTCTAGCGCTGTCTTATGTTTCAAAAAAGAGTCTAATGGTATGAAGGAAAAAGAAAGGCATAGCAACCACTAGCTCTAACATCGGATAGGCACGTTAGTTATGATATATATATATCTATCTATCTATCTATCTATATATATATATATATATATATATATATATATGTTAAGCATTTAACCCCACGCAAGGCAGGAGTGCCACTAGCACGCAAGGGGTTACAGAGAGTGAGAGCAAGAGTAAAGAGAGGTGTTTGAAGAAAGGATATAGAGAAGGACGGGGATCAAGATCAAGTCATCAACAGATGTCGATTGGCATTACATTTGAATAGTTGAAGATTATAGCCATCAGGGAAGCTAGTAGGAGGAAGTGAGTTCCACTGTCTGGAAGTGCGAGAGAATAAGCTGTTGGAGTAGAGAGACGACTAAATTGAACCACTTCGACAGTGAATGGTTGGGACCGAAATGCCAACCTAGTAGCACGCTTAAATTAATTGGGGTACCAGTGAAAGTAGCTTGTCAGTGCAGTTGTCATAAAATTATTTGTAGAAATGTCAGCGAAAGTCACAGCACGTCTGTAAGAAATTGTGGACGAGATGCCAGATCAGGACCTATCACATTGCATATTCGTCTCTGGATTTGTCGAGGATCTCAAGATGAACAAAGAGGACCCATTAGAAATAGAAATATACTCACGCGACTAACAGACACACTAAAGACACGAAGCCTCGGAATAAAGATCCAATTCAAAACAACACAAGAATAAAATAGAGCTTTAACACTCAAAATATGAGGGAAAAAAAACTAACAATATCCAAAACAACAGACCCTTGAAAATGGCTAAAGAAGAAACCATTCAGGACAATGAAAATTATTGAAAATTTCTGTATTCTCTTATTGGTAAAAAGCTGAAAATGAAACTTAGAATTCCTTTGTCTGTATCCTAGTTGTCTTTGGGAAGAGCTAGGCGCTGGAAATGGTCGAGTCTGACGTCATTTATATTGGCTACGGGGATCGAGACAAAAAAACGAATGCAATTTATTTATTTATTAAATTAATTTAAACTTTTATTTAAACAAAATTACATATTTCATATCAGTCATTTCATTAAACACAACACACACATATATATATGAGTAGTTTATATATATATATATATATATATATACATATATATATACACAATGCAATTATCTCTCATTTGACAGAAGTAATTCATTGATTTCCCAAGGGTCTCTTGATGTTCACGTGACAGCCCACTGGAGAAAATAATCATTATTATACAACAACATTAAATATCTATCTGTCTATACACACGCAAAAAGAAGATAAACCGCAAACGTTTTTGGTTGAAATGTGGATTTTTATTTTAGAAAAAACTCTTATCACCAGTTCAAGAAAGACATTTGATTCACTACCACGCAAAAAATTCATGTTTATAATATTCACAAATATCTCCTCTTTGCTTGAAGAAGGTCGCGAAACCAGAATCCCGTGTATTAGAATTATGGAAAACAGAGTGTAATATATATTTTAAAATAACAAAAATCGACATTTCAACCAAAAACGTTTGCGGTTTACCTTCTTTTTAAAATATACACCTTATATATATATATATATATATATATATATATATATATATATATATGAAGAGACAAGATGAAAAACTATATTTAGCCGTCGTATTTCGTCCTCTAGGGGACTTTATCAATGTTAAGCTTTTATATATTAATTTTTTCAGCATCCTTACGTTTTTCCATTTTGTAGGAGTATGGGGGTACAAACGTGTTACATAATTTTTATTGTCCAACTTCTATATGCATTTTAAGGATGTTTTGTTTCTGATGCTGTTACTTTTCCGCCATGTTTTGACTGTTAGTTTTGAATTTATTTTTGTGTTGTTTTTAATAGAAGCGTTCATTCCGAGCTTTCACAAAGTTGCTCGTGTCTAGAATTAACGTGAGCATCTTTCTATTTAAAAACAAACTTCTAATACTCCATTTCCACCGGTGAAAAATCGGAATGGACGCTCTTAGAAAGGAAGGATGCTGAAAAAACTTCATATATATATATATATATATATATATATATATATATATATATATATATATATATATACCAGAATTTACTGGAAAGTTTAAAGAAACGATGTGTCAAGTGTTTTCAAGAGTGGTACTATGAGGAATTGTATGTACATTTTATTCTTCGAGAACCTTTCAACATTTCTACCCCCCACACACACACGCGCGTGCGCACACACACACATAGACACATACATATACAAACACTCAAACACACATACACCTATATTTTTATGTAACCACATACTGTGTCCGAAAGAAAATCCTGATATGCACATGTCTATTTTAATGCATATAAATAGCTTCTTATAAATATGTAAGCTAGATTATTTTAAAATAATCCTCCAGTTTCTTACTCCGTTCCCGTGCAAAGTGAAATTTTCACTTTCCTTCTCTTATATTGGACGAGAGGAAATATGGCTCTTAGTTTTACTTAAAACAAACGAGGAAAATTGAATTTTACTCTGGCAAGATATTGGCGTGCATATGCAAATCAGTTGTTCCATCATTTTTATTGAAAAGTAGCATGACGTCCTTAAATATATAAAAAGGCGAAAGAAGGAAAGCAAGAATGATTAGTAGAACAATTCTGATTATCGACTCTGTGGAATTGTCTTCTAATCTGCCCTTAAAGAAATGCTATTATAATCTAATCACAACTATTCCGGCTTCTTTCGTTATGCATCGCTCTGTTTGTTTTTTTTCTTTCGAATATTATATGTCCGTATTCCATGTGAGTATGCAGTTGAATAGGAACAGATAGATACCTATGAACAAATACACAGATATACACAAAGTGATATATTGTTAGATCAATAGATACTGATGAACAGATTATATATATATATATATATATGTATGTATGTATGTATATATATATATATATAAATATATATATATATATGTATATATGTATGTATATATATATATATATATATATATATATATATATATATATGTATATATGTATGTATATATATATATATATATATATATATATATATATATATATATATATATATATATATAAAAGTGGACATGGAAGTCAGCACTTAGAGGCGACAGTCTGTTTCATGCTGACGATTGCACTAGCATGAAACAGACTGTCGCCTCTAAGTGCTGACTTCCATGTCCACTTTTATATTTACACACGCTCTATCTCTGATATTGAGCACTTTACCCCATAAATATAGCACACTTTAAGACTATATTTCTGCATATATATATATATATATATATATATATATATATATATATACAGAGAGAGAGAGATGAAAGTATTTAGATATGAACAGATTAGGATACACTGATATACAGATATCGCGGATATATATATATATATATATATATATATATATATATATATATATATATATATGTAAACATTCAGAAAAAAAGTTAATTTTAGTTATCAATTCATTTATGTATACATCTATATATCTATCTATTGCAGTCTGTTCATATCTATCAATCCATCTCACTGTTCATCTGTGTATCAATTCATATAAACGAAAAATCTAGCACACATATATATGCACACACACACAAACACAAATATATATACATACATGCATATATATATATATATATATATATATATATATATATATATATATGTATATGCATGTATACATTCATATATATATATATATATATATATATATATATATATATATATATATATATATATATATATATATATATATATATATATATGTATATGCATGTATACATTCATATATATATATATATATATATATATATATATATATATATATATATATATATATATATATATATATATATATATATATATATGTATAGTACAGGTATAAGGCCCGTTGGTATATAATCCAGGTGGATCCTAGTAATAACCAATATTATAAAAGAACATATATATTTTTTATGGTAAAAAGCAAAATGACCTCAGCATGAGGATAGACTATTTCTGGCTGATCTGAACCCAGCCGTCCAGACAAACACCTAAGTTCTGAAGACGGCTGAGTTCAGATGAGCTAGAAATAGTCTATCCTCATCCTGAGGTCATTTTGCTTTTTACCGTAACACACACACACACACACATATATATATATATATAGGTGGATACTGAAGTCAACATCGAGCGGCAATAGTCTGTTCTATGGTTGAATGCAATGTTCAGGCCACATAGGATTCACGGCTTGAATCGTGGCTTTGCGTTCAAGCATGGAACAGTCCGTCGTACTCTGTGTTGTGCTAAGTGTCAACTTTTATATTTACACACGCTCTATCCTTAATATCAAGCATTTCTACCCATAAATACAACATACCCACAAAACTATGTTCTTATCATATACATATACTAGTAGCATGACCCGGCGTTGCCCGTGCTTGATTCAAAAATCGTACGACTCATACAGCAATCACTTGACTTAAAATATTTTTGCCCTTCCTTGCCTTTAAAAAAGTGCCCTTTGCCGTGCTGATGTTGCTACATGCCTTACTTCTTGCCCATCTCACACTGCGAATTTTTTCTAAGCGCTATACTACTGTTACGAAAAAAGAACTAAACAAAATGAACACAAAAGGATCAGCTTTAAAAAAGGACTCGTAACAGGAAAAACCGAATGAAAAAAGAATGTTTACAACAAATATTTTTTCACACCCAACCCAGTTCTGCGGAATCAGAATCAACGTTGAGTTTAAGCAAGCCAATTGGAGTAAAGTCCCATGAAGATTTAAAATTTTCCCACTTGTGACGAATGCAGCTATTGATTTATTTTTGCATGCTAGCATGCTAGTTAACATTCGCGTCAGTCAGCTGTTGGCTCTCACGCTGGCCAATAGAATCTTCCTGCCTATTCGTGGCAACCAGCTCTCACTCTGGCCAGTAGAAAATGGCCGCAAACTACATGAAAACTGCCGTAGAAGCATGAAAAAATCGATTATTTCCACTATCGATGGGAGTTTGGAAATGCAAAAACGGTCTTGCCCTTCTCGTTAACTTGGAGCATGTGCATGTAAATTTTGGTGCAAATCCGTCGAAAATTGCGGCCGTGCATTCGTTACACACATACACACACCCTGCCTTTTATAGATAGAGATATTCTTATCATATATATATATATATGTGTGTGTGTGTGTGTGTGTGTGTGAGTGTGTGTGTGCGTGTGTGTGTGCGTGTGTGATCTTGGATGGCATGGTTGTATCTCATTTGAATTTATCTAAGTTCAAACTAGTTGTAAATCTAAAATCTCATTTCTAAGTCTATACAAAAATGAGTGTTCTAGCAAACGACCTCTCTTCTTTGGAGATGTATACGTTGATTCGACCGATCATGTGTACAGCTGTTTTGTATGGGCGTCAATAAAGCACATTTTAAATCAGAAAAGTATGCACGCTTTTTTTTGTTTTTACCTTTTCGAAGTGAAACACGAATTCTTTTTTTTTTGTTTTGCTTTTGGAGAATAAATGAAAAGTGTTATGTATCATAAAGAATAAACTACGTGAATAGAACAAATGTATATATATATGTATGTATGTATATATATATGTATGTATGTATATATATATATATATATATATATATATATATATATATATATATATATATATATATACTTTTATATATCATATATATCTACATGTGTCTGTAAGTTTGATTTCGTTCAGGTATACTTGCGAATATATATATATATATATATATATTTGTATCTATGTCTGTATGTACATAAGAATATTTAAATATGTGCATCACGTGTATATTTACATATTTAAACACACATATATTATATATATGCATAAATGCATACATATATGTAAATAAACTCACACACACACACACATATATATATGTGTCTGTCTAGGTGTGTGTGTGTGTGTTACATCCGATAAATTAAATCAGAGTAAATTTAATTTTACAACCTCTCAGCTCGCTTAAAAGTCTATTGAGCAAAGTGTAACTCCGGCAAAATCAAGCGAAGCGTTCAAATATCCACATCACAGGCGTCTTACCTGAACAGGTGAGAAAGCAATCACTCAAAAATCCTTTTATCAATAATCACTAAAACGTATGGAATAAAATTTCACATTTCCGCAACACTCGATTGCAGCAGAATTTCTAAAAATACCAACGCCACTACCATTTCCTTCACCTGAGAAGCGCAGGGGTAATCCATTTATAAAAACGAAATGGATTTTTTTCAGTGCCCAGGTATATCGCCTAGTCACCTCATCCATGTGCTTGGTCTACCTCGACCCCCTGCCTTATCACAGTCCCAGCTGTCCCTCGTCGTTCGGTTTCCCTTTTAGCGTCGTGTCGCCAACAAATCAAGTGACATTTGGTGACTTGTATTTCGTTTTTGAAAAAAAACAGAGATGTTTTGCTGGAGTTTTCTCCAAGAAATAAAAGAAATCTCTATCCAATGCTGAGATTTCTTTTGGCAGCTTCCTCTTCATCATTTTTCTCTTTTACTCCCACTTGCTATGTTCAAAGTTTAAAGAAGATCTGAAATAAATCCATGATTTCAAATACAATGAAATCAACATTGACATTGATCAATGTGTCTATGATTTACTTAATTATTTTTCAAATCAGTATGCCGATCGTAATGAACGGCAGGAGCGGATAAAGGGGGCGTCCCACCCCACAAAATTCTGAGAAAATATTTTTTGTTGCAAAGTAGAGACGGTAAGCTAATACAGGTTGGCGTAGATGTAGTAATCTAAATCAACATTAACCGATCGCCATAAACTTGAATCTAATCTCATGAAATGATTTCAATCTTACTTATACCGATAAATCAAAATTCGAAAATGATAATTAAAATAAAATAAATCAAAATTTGAAAATGATAATTAAAATAAAATAAGTCAAAATTTGAAAATGATATTTGAAATAGAATAAATCAAAATTTGAAAATGATAATTAAAATAAAATAAATCAAAATTTGAAAATGATAATTAAAATAAAATAAGTCTAAATTTGAAAATGATAATTAAAATAAAATAAATCAAAATTTTAAAATGATCAGCTATAATGAATTATCGTATATTTAATTAATATATTTTAAATTCGTTTTTAACTACTTTTTACTTAACTGAATATATATTGACTCCGTACTCCGCAGAAAAAAAATATAACATTATAATTTTACTTACTTTTCTTAAAGCACATTAGCAATAATAAACATATTTTTTAAAATTATTTAAAAAAAATACTTTTTTATGGGAAAAATTTAAATATGTACGTCTCGAGGTCCTTGACAAAATCCAGAGACGAATATGCAAAATAATAGGTCCTGATCTGGCATCTATTCGACAATCGCTATCCCACAGACGTGCTGTGGCTTACCTCTGTCTCTTCTACATATATTTTCCCGGCAACTATTCAAACGAGCGACTTTCCCTGGTTCCCGGACTATATGAATTTAAACCTGCTACCAGGCTAGCATCTCGGTTCCACCCTTTCACTGTCAAAACGGTTAAATGTAACCGTCTCTTGTTACTCATGTTCTCAATCCTCAGTAACTTATGGCACTCCCGCCTTGATTGGGGTGAATTGCCTTAGAAAGAGAAAAAGAGATATTTATAATTGAAAATAATACATACATATATATATATATATATATATATATATATATATATATATATATATATATATATATATATATGGTGGTACTCGTTTGAAAAAACCTCGGATAGCTCGACTTGTAGTAGAACAAATCGGTACCCGAGGAAAATGGGGATTAAAAAGAAAGAACCAAGAACATTAAACCAAGGCGAAAACAATCGTCCAGTGTTTAAGCTCCACGTCCAAAGGAAAACAAAAACAAACGAGTAACAAAACAAATACGTAAAGTGCTCAATACACTAAGTAGAGTAAAACCTAAGATAATCCTAAGGAGCCAAGCAAACCTACACTTTCACCTAAACGGATCTTCAGGTTAAAGCCTAGCTACTTAGGATTATCTTATATATATATATATATATATATATATATATATATATATATATATATATATATATATATATATATATATATATATATATATATATATATATATATATATATATATATATTAACACTCTCTACTCATTTCTATAAGAAAATATATATAATGACACAATTTGAAATTTTTAATTCTGAAAATCCGCTGCGGCGCTGGGCGTCAGATTTGCCCTTTCAACGCAGTAGACATTCGACTTTCATTGATTCGATAGTCAGATTTACTGTCGATTGAAGTTTATAAAATCTTTCTTTTCAAACAGATTCTCAAGTCCACTAAACTTCAGTATCTGTTTATATTTCTGAGATGAGGTATTATGTACACTATTTGCATTATTCGGACTATTGTCCTCATCTTTGTCACTATATTTATTACAAAGATTCGGCCTTTGTACGCTCCGGCCTTCTTCAGGTGGTTGGAATGTCGAACTGAACCCATTATTTCGCTCACTGGGGTAGACATGTAAAGACATATGGCACAATGGATAAAGGCGTTGGTTAGGTCCAGTGACAGGACACAAAGAGTGTGAGTTCAATACTCGGTTAAGGCAGTGGAGAACTTGCAGAGGAGAATTAACTGGAGATAACTGACAACTGACACCCATTAAAACATGGCACATAGAACTAGAACAGTCTACCCCAGTGAGCGAAATAAAGGGTTCAGTTCGACGTTCCAACCACCTGAAAAAGGCCGGAGCGTACAACGACCGAAACGTTGTAATGAATATGGCGACAAAGATGAGGAAAATAGTCCGAATAATCTAAATAGTGTCAACTAAACTTTATAGCTCTTTCTAGTAATCATGGCAGATTCCATCATCAGCTTTTATTTAAATCGTGTGAAAACTCACATTTTGGTAATATCATTATTTTCACCTGCTATCAATTTTAGTTGTTGTTGTAAGTCTTCAAGCAATGTGTTCCTTTTGGTAAATTTCTTTATGATTCTTTAGCACCAGTCTCTAAGTTCGGATGGACTCTTTTCTTGTTTAAGACATTTTAATCACTGATCTGAGAAAAAAGGTACTTGATAGTTTAGACATTTCTGGTATAGTAGAATGGTATGCATTAACATCTATATCAGAATGATGACCTAACAAGACTTTCAGTATATGAATCGAGTTTAGTCAGTTATGTAACATGCGTGACACACGCTTAGGCGACCATGTATCTTTTGATACATGACTGACGAGGCAGATTTGTTTCCCGCAGTAGATTGCTTATTCTTTCTTGCCAAGGCTATAGAACCCGTTCTATTTACTCATAGCTTGGAGAAGAAGAAGAGAATTAATACTTTTCCCAGTGGTATTAGCACGTAAGTGAATGTAATGGATTCGACTGGAATTCGAACTCCTCTCTCCGATTCCTCAATCCGAGCCGCTATCCTTTACTCCAAGGTGCCTCCTCGAATTTTGATTAAAAGTAAATATTTCTAAGCCAAACTAAAAAAAACAATACAAGAGAAAACGCTGAAAAAGAACATGACTTTTGTTTTTGTTTCTAAATTCCTCTGTATCCTTTAACAGTGACTATTTAAGCTAATATTGCACGACTCTTCGGCAGAATCGAGTCACTGTCAGTCACTGTGTATTTATCTAAATCTAAAAATAAACACGCTAAAATTCACCTTTCTCCCTGCCGTGCGCCGATGGCTTAGTGGGAGTAGTTTCGACTGGCGCAAATTCAGTCGAGTTTCGATCCTAGCTTGAGGCAACCGGACGTCTAGCCACACTGATGAGCTGTGAAACAGCGAACAGTCTGTCTGTGGATGACAAAAATATATATATATATATTAAGACATTTTTATGTTTATACATTCTTTTTAGAGATAAAATATTTAAGTAAATGCACTGCTTGTAATAAACAACATTTACCGCCCTGAATGTCCGAGAAATTTTCATAGAAAATATTCGTCCTCCGACAGGAATCGAACCTGTATCCTATACGAAACCGTCATATAGCGTGACGTGCCATTAACCGATTGGGCCACAGAGGAGCGTTCGGTTAACAAGGTCGATTTTACTGTCTTTAAACTACAATCTTCCATGATTCTCTCACGTACATACATATCTGCTCAAAGACATTTTTATTATAAACAGAGCATTTACTTAGATATTTGTATCTATAAAAAGAATGTATAAACATAAAAATGTCTTAAAATAAATGTCGGACTTTGTCCATTTCATAATGTATGACGTCATATATATATATATATGTATATATATATATACATATATATATATATATATATGTATGTATATATATTTATATATACTGATTTACAGTGAAATTTTAGTTTAATATAGTTTGAATAAATAAAATTCTCAGTGTTATAGTACCTCTTCTGTAATGAATTTTAATCAGTTATTACTAAATTATAAATACTCTAAAGTATTAAATCTTTCAAGAAGTCAATCAAAATTCATTAACAACAAATTTACTGTTTATATTTAATCAATCCGAAATTGATTATTACTTTATAACTGAGTCCCAATTAACCCTGTTAATCAAGCCGCATATCACACGCATACAGACTAATGTATACATTCAAAGTTCTTATATATTACACACACACACACACACAGACAAGCACACACGCAGACACACACACACACATATATATATATATGAGAGTGTTTGTATTTTTAGTTTTTCACTGTACACGCGTACGTAAACAGCATAGCCATTTTGTTCGCCGTTCTATGTGTAGGTAAATGCTAGAATATCAAATGCTCTCTTCAAGAAACTTAAAACACCCACACTTTGAAGACAGACGCAAACCAATCTTATCATCAATTTTTATTTATTCGGCTTTTGGACTGACTTGGTTAAGTATTTTTTCTATCTATCTATCTATCTATCTATCTATCTATCTATCTATCTATCTATCTATCTAGCTATCTATCTATCTATCCATCTGTGACTTTCTTTATCACCAGAAATAAACCTTAAAGGACAGTAGTTCCCATTATCCTGTGAAGGTCAAAAATAACTTTTCTGCGTGCAAATATAAATACAAAAATATCCTTCCAATCTGGCTGGAGGAAATTCCTTTCTCCGGATGGAACCAGGCTTTGCGAAATCACGAAGAGAAAGTTGGACCTCAAAAGAGACCCTTCCAAAAACAATCGGCCTCATGTCCAGAAGACAAATCTATCTTCAGCTTCACTTCTTTGAATCACTCTATCAAGATTAATATAATTATTTGAAAAATAAAAAATTCGGTTGGTTCTTTATATATGCTTTTTTATTTTCTGCCTGAAGTCTTTGAGACTGAGTAAAAATTTCTGAACCATTCCTGTATTCCTTAAAAAAATGCCCCCTCTTCCAGGCAGAGTCGATGCTGTTTTGCAGATAACAAAATTCTGTTGCGAGGAAGGAATTCTATTTTTTGTACCAGGAAATTGCTGTTCTTTTACCCCCTCTTTATTTTTCGTCTCTTGCTTTTTATTAGATTGAAACTGATTGAACTCTCCCACATTCAACACCCACTCATGCCCACCCACATCTGGAATATAGGTTTTCTACTGTTTGGAAGAGCAGACGTTAACTTTGAATTTATATTTTTTCATTGCATGTATTTTTTACCTCCCCTGATGGAACTCTTCAGCCTAGGAAACACCAATCAATCATGTTAAGGTGTGCGCAGACATCATTCAGTTGAAGTCTAGATTTAAAGTTTACAGGAAGACATTTTTAGGCATTTGTCTATCTTCTTTGTTTTTATGTTTTTCCAAACACTGCCAATTCTTCGAGAAAGCCTTTATAATAATTTGCAGCTATATGCTGATTGTGCCTTTCAATTTTTTCTTTCATAATTTGTGGCAAAGAAAAAGAGGAAAGCTTGTGTAAGACGGAAAGACAAAAATAACTTTGTCTTTTTCTTTTATCGCGTTTTTATAATTCTCTGTGTATTTTAGAACTTGGAGTTAATTTGTAGCATTGAATATTTATCTATCATCTCTTTTTTTTCACTTCTACTTGTATATGCCACGTCATCTATTTACAGATGTGCATATGCAAAACAGTGAACGGGATTTATCTTTGGAATTATATATGGGGAGGCAGAAAGAACGTAGACGAGATTTCAGGATATTTCTGGAGATTTGTTTACATTATTATATCCTATATTTGAAAGAGGTTGGTTTTTTGAAACGGTGTTAGCAGAGATAGGAAGATTATGTACCGCCATGATTTCAAATGCGAACTTGTCGCAGTTAGCTCCTCCTCAGTTCTTTAATCCTTCAACAGGGGTCTCTCTCCCCTGGCTATAAATACTGGCTGACCCTTCTCTCTCTCTCTCTTTCGACTTAGGCCTTGGGCCGCTACCTCGCGCGGAGGCAAGGTAAAATCTCTCTTCTTCCACTTAGACCAATATGTGACCTCTCACAGATACAACGTTTCCCACATTCCGGGAACGCGCTAAGAACAATACACGTACGTACGAACACTTACAACCCATACACATAATTTCTCCATACAAACTCTATGTAACAGCCCATGTCTTTGTTTAACTTGTTTTGATATTAATATATATTTGTTTACCCATGTATATCGGTCTTGTTTGTTTTCTTTGTCTTCTTTGGACTTAATTAAAGTCTGACATTCCCATGTAGCTGGACCGGCCAGCAGAAAATTTTAACCTTCTGATATCTCTTCACATCTTCACCCCCACGGTCAGCTACAAACTCCTGCGGAAGATAGAATCCCTGCTGTAAGACTGTATAAGAGCAATAAAAATGCTTACATGACTAAATATATATCTTATGTATCATGTTATTATGGAAAACTGATATCAAAAGACCAAAACTAAAAACTTAAGTAGTGGGGATAATTTAAGAAAAAAACTGGCATTTAACAGGAAATGCAGCAGATTAAAGAGCTTCAAACGATTCATGTTTAATATTCATTTTCTTGCCGTTTCTCTGATACCTCCCTTATATTGTGGACGCTTGTTTACAACAAATATTGTAGTTTATCGTCGCAGTTCTCCTCTAAGGATGATCTACGGTCACTTCTGTCGCAATTAGCTCCTCCTCATTTCCTTAATCCTTCAACAGGGGTCTCTCTCACACGAGTATGAATACTGGCTGTCCTTTCGCCTCTTCCTCTTTTTACGGCTTACGCACACGTGCGGCCAGCTATCTCGACTCAGGCCTCGGGCCGCAACCTCGCGCGTGAGGCGAGGTAAAAAAACTTTCTCTTTTTTACTTATTCCAATATGTGACCTTTCACACAAACAGCGTTTCCCATATTCTGGGAACACGCTAAAAACAAAATACGCGTTCGTACGGACACTCAACACACACACATAACTTTTCCATACAAACACTCTGTAGCATTTCATGTCTTCGTGTATTAATGTTTGTTATTCATATATATTTGTTTGCATACATGTATATCGGTCTTGTTTGTTTTCTTTATCTTCTTTGGACTTCATTAAAGTCCAACATTCCTATGTAGCTGGACCGGCCAGAGGGAAAGATTAACCCAGAGATATCTCCTCACAGCATCCTCACTTTCACACCCCGCATGGTCCACTACACTGCCTTGATAAATTTCAATTTGACACCAAGAAGATAATTAGAGTACTAGACAGGATTAATACAAAAATAAATAAACATAATGTGTCTATATTATTCAGTGGAAAATACTTGAATGAAAATATGTTCCCTAAATTAAGAAATATGCATAATACCTTACATTAATTGCACAACCCGGAGTTTCACGCCGAGCTACAAACTTCCCAGTTTAAAAGCAGTAAAACCGAAATCGCTGCGCTCCTTCGTAAGTAAACAGGTATAGCACGTCTAGCTATATGACGGCTCCGTGTAGGATACAGGTTCGATTCCTGTCGGAGGATGCATATTTTCTATGAAATTTCTTGGACGTTCAGACCAGTACATGTTGCTAATACTGTTTATTATCAATAGAGAATTTACTTAACTGTTTGTGTATATATAAATAACGTATAACGATAAAATATATTAAATTAATTGTCGGACTTAGTTCATTTTGTAGTGGATATATTATTATTATTATTATAGAAAACATAGATTTGTAACGATTAATTTTACTAAAGGACTTTTCCAAATTACAAATAATCATTCTCAGGAAAGCTGAAGAGCCTACATCTCGAATATTTATAAAAGGAGACACGTCTCGTCTCGCTTATGTCGCAACATGCTTTTCCAAGGTCACAACATTCACTAATTTTGCGAAACTCAATACTTGTCAATACTTATCTTGATGATGACTTAAGGAAATCGAAATCTTGGGCCATATTGCTTGTGCCTTTCTTCTGAAATGTACTTTGGAAAATTTATGACATAATTTCATCCTGGTCTGCGATGGATTATTCGTAATTTTAAAAACTCGATGAGCAAAATTAATCGGTACAAAATGTATATTGCCTTTAAAAATGTTTGCCTTAAAGAGCCCTTCTGCCTAAGTACACAGAATGTATATATATATATATATTGGCTATATATATATATATATATATATATATATATATATATATATATATATATATATATATATATATATATTGGCTCCTGAAAAATTAATTTCGGTTGAGCTCTTTCGTTTGAGGTGTGAGTTTGTAAACAGTGACTATTTAAGCTAATATTGCATGACTCTTCGGCAGTATTGAGTCACTGTCAGCCACTGTGTGTTTATCTAAATATAAAAAATAAACACGCTAAAATTCACTTTCATCCCAACGGCTTAGTGGTAGAAGTTCCGACATACGCCAATTCAGTCGGGTTTCGATCCTAGCTAGGGGCAACCGGACGTCTAGCCACACTGATAAGCTGTGAAACAGAAAAACAGTCTGTCTGTGGATGACAAAATATATATATATATATATATATATATATATATATATACAAACAAACATATATAGATACACACATATATAGATACACACGCACCCCCATATATGTATATATACATACCTTGCTTTGTGCCATTTGTAACATCAAAGGAATCAGAGAATTCCCCATCATATACAACAGCAGGTTGTAACCCTTCGTGAAAGGAGATTATAAAACTTTGAACATTTTGTCTGAGATTCCAAGCGTATTAAGAACTTTCCACGATTTACAATTACAGTAAGATCAACAAACAACATGTACAACTTGCACTTTTTCGTCTACATGACAAATATATATATATATATATATATATATATATATATATATATATATATATATATATATATATATATGCGACGTCTTTTTTGTGTGCGTGTGTTTACATGCACGAGTATATATCGGGAGGGAACATTTCATCACCGCCGACTCAGCACCGGCAACTCGCCACCAAGATAGTTTTCTTCTTTTTCACCACGATTTTTAATTGAATATTTGAGGGGAATTGAATAGAACTTTTAATAAATGTTCAAATTAAAAGTAAAGCCATATATTAAAAACGATCCTTAATAAATTACTTTTATTTGTTTTTAAAATTCGACGAAAACATTTTATGATTTGCATGTCGTTGAATCGGCGGTGTTGAGAACAGTGGCGTTAATTTGGCGGTGATGTGTCGTCTTGCACCCAGTATATATGTCTCTGTGTACATCAGATAAACCTTGAGTAAGATTCATTAGTATATATTTCTAGCAGTTAAAATTTATTTTTATAATTTGGTAAGGTGATTAAAAACCTGCTACCCAGGTATTATACACAATAGAATCAGTGACATCGGATTTTGGCCGTCTCTTACAAGAAGATCTTACTATCTCTGTTTCCATATTTGGTTGTCATTGTGAAATTATAAAACCTGAAAATCGCATTCGTATCGTGGGAAAGGCAAAGTTGCCGGGAAGTACAAATAAATAAAAACAAAGAATGGCAAAAGATTTCAGGCTTATGATAACATGAAAAATATTCAGCATTACTTATATTTTTTTTTATACACGAAAAGCTCCAGATATTGGCAGAACATACAACTGCAAAATCTAATGTACACGGAGGCGGACAACTCAGTTGCTACGGAAACATGATATAAAGCTTTTGGAAGTATTTGACTTAGAATTCAATAAAATTTACCTGAACAAACAGATTTCGTCGAGGATTTCGCAGTTTTGGAAGGAAATCAAATTTATCGGCTGCATGAAATGGTTCAGTCAGTGTCACCAGAGCTGTTGTTCTATTGAGTTATTTCCCTTGATTTCTTTTTATCATTATGTATTTCTAGAATGGATATAAATTATTCGTAATATACTGAATAGAACATAAATGGTGTGAGATGTGCATTAAAAATTGAGACAAGACGTAAATGCCAGGAATAAACTTGTTACAGCTTGAGGAACGAAGAGTTAAAATCTTACGCATATATATATATATATATATATATATATATATATATATATATGTAGTAAATATACCGTAAAGGTAAAAAATCCGTTGGTATATAATGCAAGTGGATCCTAGTAATATAAAATATTAAAACTGATCAACAAAAGGAGGTCAATGTATTTATTATCACAGAGTAAATAATTAATAAACAATAAAATCCAAAATCACCTCATATGAGGAATAAGCTTATTTTGGCAGACGGAAATATAAGTCTTATCAACGCCGGTATGGATTGAGTTAGTGTCAGAAATAGAATTTTAACTGTGAAAGCTAAAAAAAAAACGGTTGAAAAAATAAGTCAGAATTTACTCTTTTCAAGGTTTTATAACATTAAATTTATTATATATATATATATATATATATATATATATATATATATATATATATATATATATATATATATATTTGTGTATTTAGGCAGCAATCCTTCTTTCAAGCACATTTCATTAAAAACGACTGACAAGGTCCTTTTATTTAGTTTTTTATATAATTTCTCGTGCGATCTAATAAAGGTTTTCTTTTCAGAGGATAAATTATACAAAAATTGTCCGAATGTTCTTTTCCGAGCGCTTTCGGCTATACATTTAGCCATTATCAAGGATTATATTTCAACTGTTAGAATTAGAAATAGTTTGTGTGTGTTTTATAAAGTGATTCATTTTTTTGTTTCAAAACACGGTCAAGATATTATGTCCATGTTCAAAGTTAATATTATTAAGGGTTGGTTTGTTTAATTTTATAAGTAAGGCTTCCATTATTTTTAGCCTTTTTTTGCAAGTGGAGGATGCTATTATATTAGTGTTGTCGACAAGTATATTCCGAATAGTGTCCGGTAGGTCACCATGAATATTTAAATGAGATCTAATTGAGCTATTGTCAGAAAGGTGTAGGGTTAATCTGCGTGTTAAACGATTTGTAGTGTGGCCTATATAATTATTTACGAAAGTTGATTCTTGAGGAATACAATTCCTTAATGGACATTTGAATTCGTAAATAATATTTGCTCTATTTAATTTTGTTGTAGGAGGTGAATTATTATTTTTAACTATAAGGTTACAAGTTTTAAATTTTTTATAATAAATAATTAATCTAATTTCTTTGCTATTATCAACGGGTGCTATGTATTTTTTTATAATGTTATTCATTCGGCATTCATCCTGTTTGTAGTTATCGTTCATCTGATTTTTATAAAAAATATTAATATTATTGTTTATGTTTCGATTCTCGCCGTTGCTATTAGTTACTTTGGACAAGAAACGCCTAATGTGGAAATCCAACAATTGAATAGGAAATTCGTTATTAATCAAAATGTATAGCTAAATGTATAGCCGAAAGCGCTCGGAAAAGAACATTCGGACAATTTTTATATAATTTATCCTCTGAAAAGAAAAACTTTATTAGATCGCACGAGAAATTATATAAAAAACTAAATAAAAGCACCTTGTCAGTCGTTTTTAATGAATATATATATATATATATATATATATATATATATATATATATATATATATATATATATATGCAACACTCTTCGATAATACGAATCGAGTTCTCTCAGTCACTGGCGTGTTTATGTAAAAATAAATACGCTTAAATTCACCTTCATCGGCTTAGGGGTAGATTCTCCGACTGGCGCCAATTCAACCGAATTTTGGTCCTACCTAGAAGAAACTGGATGTGTAGACACACTGATGAGCTGTGATACAGCGGAACAGTCTGTCTGTGGACACAATATATATATACATATATATGTATATATATATATATATATATATATATATATATGTATATATATATATATATATATATGTTTATATATATGTATATATATATATATATATATATATATATATATATATATATATATATATATGTGTGTCTATATATATATATATATGCGTGTATGTGTATTATTTTCAGATAGAGTGTATTTCTAAAGGAATTAAATGGATAAAAAACAAGAGAACAAATATTCTTACCCAACGCGCTTCGTCCTCTGAGGGACTTTATCAAGGCAAATGTGTCGATGAGGTCTCTCATTTTCTTTAAGGGATTTGCCTTGATAATGTCCCTCAGAGGATGAAACAAGAAGGCTAAGAATATTTTTTCTGTCTTCTTTTTATTCATATATATGTTTAAGAAAAACCGACGTATCTTCGAAAAAGACTTAACTCGAGACGACTTAAACCCAGATCTCACTATATTTACATTCATACTATTGTCTTCATCTTTGCTTTTATTATTACACCGTTTCGACCATGGTCGCCTCCAACCTTCATGGGTCGATCCAGGTAATCTTCAGGCAATTTCTGACCGGACCCACTATTTAATCCAAGACGGTAAATTGTTCTTATCTAATGTTTTTTTTTAATCTAATTCTGCTTAGAGACAATAGCCTAGTTGTATAAAGATTTCGTTCAGGGATTTTCTCATATAGACATCGTAAGTTCAATCCCTGGTCGGGAAAGTTCAGACAAAACGCAGTGGTATAAGGACGAGAAGTACAAATTCGAACAAGAGGAGACATGGATAACAGATTGAGAACAATTGACTCGGGCGAACACTTAATGAAGGTCGGAAGTCACAGCAGCTGAGACGAGAAAAACAGTCTGAATGCAAGTAAACGACTACCTTCACTATCTTAATAAGTTTTGTATCTCGCTTCGATCGGTGATATCGAGAATCTTTACGAGGAGCTCAATGTTCAGTCTGATATCAGTCTGCGTATACAGTTAAGTAAAAATAAGACCAATGAATTATCCGAAGACGAAACCTTTGTCTGAATAAAAAAACAAAACCAAACAAAACATTTATTCAATGATATTTCTCGAAGTTTAACGAATAAGAATTGAAATTAAAAAGATCATTACGTTTACGCATGAATTTAAAAAAAAAAAATAAATAATACAAAACTATCTAAAAAAAACATAATTTAATCAATTTCGAGTGATTCTCGCGTAAGAAAAGAAATGCAGCCGGAAAAAAATCAATATAAATTCAATTCCAAACATAACAACACTGATCGATTTTATTCCGGGTAAAAATATTTAACTGATGAAACAATAATTACTCAGCGCCACTTGAATCATCAAGATTATCTTTAAGAGATATTTGCGGGACTAAAAATGTATTATTCGTGAATTACTTAAGTGATGCGCAGTCGTAGAAACGTTGGCTTTTCGCGAAAAAGCCCGATTCATAACCATTTCCGGAGTAGAAAAGAACCGAGACAAAAATCAACGGCAAAACAATAAGAATCCACCGAGAACAATCAGTTCTCGCACACCTATCAAACTACCAACCAGTTTTCGTACGCCTATCAAACCACCAACCAATTCTCACATACCTATCAAATCACTAACCAGTTCTAACATAGCTATCAAACCATCAACCAGTTCTCACATACATATCAAACCACCAAAAACTTCTCGCACGCATGTCAAACTACCAACCAGTTCTCACATACCAATCAAACCACTAACTAGTTCTCACATACATATCAAACCATCAACCAGTTCTCACATACTTATCAAACCATCAACCAGTTCTCATATACCTATCAAACCACCAACCAGTTCTCGCATACCTATCAAACCACCAACCAGTTCTCGCATGCCTATAAAACCACAGACCAGTTCATGCATACCTATCAAACCACCAACCAGTTCTCACATACCTATCAAACCAGCAAACAGTTCTCGCATGCCTATCAAACAACAACCAGTTCTCACATACCTATCAAATCATAAACCAGATCTCGCATACCTATCAAACCACTCACCAGTTCTCACATACCTATCAAACCAGCCAGCAGTTCTAACATAGCCTCAAACAATCAATCAGTTCTCACAAACCTATCAAACAATCAACCAGTTCTCGCAGATATCAAACCACCGAGCAGTTCTCGCATACCTATCAAACCACTAACCAGTTCTCGCATAACTATCACACCATCAACCAGTTCCCTCATACCTGTCAAATCTCAACAAGTTGTCGCATACCTATCAAACCACAAACCAATTCTCACCTACATATCTAACCATCAACCAGTTTTCACGTACTTCTCAAACTATCAACCAGTTCTCGCATACCTATCAAACCATGAACCAGATCTTGCATACCTATGAAACCATCAACACATTCTCGCATCTTGCATACCTATGAACCTATCAACCAGTTCTCGCATAACTATCAAACCACCAACGAGTTCTCAACATACCTATCAAACCATCAACCAGTTCTAAAATACCTATCAAACCATCAACCAGTTCTTCAGATACCTATCAAATCATCAACCAGTTCTCACATACCTATAAAATCACCAAACAGTTCTTGCATACCTATCAAACAACCAAAAACTTCACGCACACTTGTCAAACTACCAACCAGTTCTCACATACCTATGAAACCATCAACCAGT
This sequence comes from Acanthosepion esculentum, assembly GCA_964036315.1. NCBI lineage: Eukaryota > Metazoa > Mollusca > Cephalopoda > Sepiida > Sepiidae > Acanthosepion > Acanthosepion esculentum. The sequence goes on from OZ038505.1 coordinate 83,492,844, forward strand.
TCTCACAAACCTATCAAACCATTTCTTGCATACCTATCAAACCACCGACCAGTTCTCACATACCTGTCAATCTACCAACCAGTTCTCGCATACCATTCAAACCACCGAGCAATATTGGCATAACTATAAAACAACCAAAAACTTCTCGCACACTTGTCAAACTACCAACCAATTCTCACATACCTATGAAACGATCAACCAGTTCTTGCATAACTATCCAACCAGTTCTTGCCTACCTATCAATCCAACACCCAGTTCTCACATTCCTATCAAACCATCAACCAGTTCTCACATACCTATCAAACCATCAACCAGTTCTCGAATATCTATCAAACCACTAACCAGTTCTCGCATACCTATCAAACTATCAACCAGTTCTCACATACCTATCAAACTATCAACCACTTCTCACATACCCATCAAACCGTTTCTTGCGTACCTATCAAACCACCGACCAGTTCTCGCATACCTATCAAACCATCAACCAGTTCTCAGATACCTATCAAATCATCAACCACTTCTCAGATACCTATCAAACCATCAACCTTTTCTCACTTACATATCAAACCATCGACCATTTCTCACAGACCTATCAAACCTTCAACCAGTTCTCGCATACCTATAAAACCATCAACCAGTTCTCGCATACCTATAAAACCACCAACCATTTCTCGCATACCCATCAATCCACGAAGCAGTTCTCGCACACCTATCTAACCATCAACCAGTTCTCACCTACCTATCAAACCATCAATCAGTTCTCAGATACCTATCAAACCACCAACCAGTTCTCGCATATCTATCAAACTACAAAATTATCAAGACTTCTTACACTCCATATGTCGGATACAAGCTTTATCGCACAACATTTTAAAGACACATTCCTGTCCACCTTCACAATATAGAAAAGTACTTGTTGATAACATAAGTATACTGCACAATGAAAACAAAAAAATCAAATAAAACTTCAAATTCTCATGGTCCTCTATACAAGGAGCAAACAACCAACACTAAATAAGGTTAGTTATGACTTTAGCAACAATGTTTTAAAATTTTTATAACAACATTTGTTTTTAAAAATGTTTTAAAAAGTTTTTGAACAAAATCGAATAGATTATAATCATATCAATGAAGTTACGTCCCATAGATCAAAAAGTAAAAACGCTATAGTTTCAGCAGTTACTTTTAAAATAATTTTAACGGAGTGCGTTCATGCGTGTTTACAAAAAAATCAAAGCTATCAGTAACATTAATTTTTTGTCTTAGCAATGAAGATGATCTTGGATGAGATTGAAAGTACTTGGGAAAATAAAAATAAAAGAAAAAGAAAAACAAACTAAAGTGCCTTCTTTAATGAATTTAATATCAACATTAAGGAGCCAATTATGAATACGGGGGGGGGGTTACAATAAATATAAATAGACATAATATGTCAAGATTATTCAACCAAACATGCATGAATGAAGATATGCTGCCTAAATACACACACACACACACACACACACACACACACACACACACACACACACACACACACACACACACATATATATATAGGATTAATATAAATATAAAATTTGTAACTTAGCTAATTGATGTTATTTACAAAATTTCAACTCTCTAGTTTCGTAGACAGACAATCCAGCAATCGCTCCGAGATAAGAGCAATCGGCAGGAGATAACAGCAGTTGACTGTTTACATTCTCGTTTTTCTTTTATAAAGAGTTAAGAAATGATTTATACACTTTTTATTGATGCAAGGTTGATTATTTTCTTTCATTATATATATATATATATATATATATATATATATATATATATATATATATATATATATATTATATATATATATATATATAATGAAAGAAAATAATATATATATATATATATATATATATATATATAAAGCGTTCTACTAGGTTGGCATCTCGCTCACACCCTTTCACTGTCGAAACTGTTAAATGTAGCCGTCTCTTTTACTCCAATAGCTTTATGTCTCGCACCTCTCGCCTGTAGAACTCCCACCCCTCTTCCTGTTTCCCTGATAGCTATAATCTCCAACTATTGAAATGTAATGTCAATCGACGTCTCCAGATTCCCTGATCTATCCCTTATCCTTCTCTTCATCCATTCATCTATCACTCCTATTTGCTCTAGCTCCAACCCTCTGTAACCCCTTGCATGCTAGTGGTTTCCCTGCTTTGTTTAGGGTGAAACGCTTTTGATTGAATTCCTTAATATTTCGATCGATAAGACATAAGGTTTCAGTGTTTATTGAAATCCTTTCAGAAGGTATTTTATTTTGCGGCAATTCCTGTCACCTTTCAAAATGATTAAGAAAATTAACCCGATACAATTACACAATTTTGTCACGATTGTAATTAATAATTTGAAACTATTCACGCGCACGCGTTGGGAAAATATTCTGTTTTGATTGCGTCTGTCAGTTAAGTTTGCAAATGAAGTTCATTAGAATAATACTAATAATTAAAGAAACAAGTCAGAAGACGAGACCTCAAAGACGTCAGAAAAAGAATCAAATAGTGAAAGAGCCGATTCTTTCGTTGATCCTAAACACACAATAAAACACACGAGGCGGTGATGAAATAAAAACAAATCACAATAAAGGCTTTGGTATTTCTTTGATACCTTCAATTTTTTGAAAAATTAATAGCCGATATTTTGATGTTTAATTACAGGCGCCTCATCTAATTGCCAATTGAGAAGAGACGACAACCCACAATGAAGCGATTTGAACAATTTATTATTAAAGCAAGGCGACGATAACATTCAGTCTCTCAACTTAGTCTGGTCATTGGCGGGTCAGAATTTGATTTGGACATGAAGAAAAATTAAAATAACGATTTTATTTGGCGGAAATAAAAATTCAGTTTAAAGACATTGCCGTTAATAAATGTTTGTTCCAGAATCAAATAACACGACCCGGAAGACTTGAGGTGACAAAAAAGAAGTGGATGGCGAAGTAATGTTCAATGAAAACATAAATGCTCCAATGTCAAATCAAGTTTGTTTCTTCCACCAAGAAATAGAACAAAATGCCTTTTGTTCAACCAAGTCAACATTCACTGGAAAACACTTCAAAGAACCAATTATTATGCATATTTTATTTCAGAAACGGTGATTAAACACAATCAGATTTCACCGATAATCTGTCAATAACTAATTGAAATAATAATTATAGAATTTATTTTATAATGATTTGATTTCAGTTTTCTGTGTGCTTTTTTATTTTAATGTTTACGTAATACAATGTTTGAGAGCCACTCAAAGTAGAGGATTACTGAATGAGCTATGTCATACGGATGTAAAAGTAGAAAGTAGGAAATGAAGTTAATGAGGGTATGCATGAAATCATCATTGAAGCATCCACAAGGGAGTCGCTTCCATAAAACTGTTGTTCTTGAGAGAATGCTGTCTGGTCGCACTTTCTCCTTGCATTTGGAATACACGGGGAATAAAGACTCCTCTCCATGGACCTACAATTGAGGATACAATTATAAAGGTCTAAACAGGTGGCACTAAAGAATAGAGATCGTCTGAACATTTGCCAAGAACATAGCGATAGAGTAACATAGCAAACACGGCACATTGTAGCAATACGTTTGCTAGGGCAATACCGTTAAAATACTCTAATTTACTCTAAATATGAGTGTGGTGTCTGCATTTGAATGTACTCCCATAATAATGATAATAACGGTTTAATATTTGTATGGTTTTACCGTTGTTGTTGTATTTCTTCTTCGACAAGTCATAGACGGGAGGTGCGAGACATGAAGCTATTGGAGTAGAAGAGACGGTTACATTTAACTGTTTCGACTGTGAAAGGGTGGGACCAAGATGCCAGCCTAGTTGCACGTTTAAATTAATGCAGTTTGGGAACTAGTGAAAGCAGCTCGTCGGAGCAGTTACCGTCAAAGTATTTGTAGAAAAGACAGAGGGAAGCGGCGGCACGTCTGTGAGAGAGCGACTGTAGACGAGGTGCCAGATCAGGGCCAATCACATTGCATATCTGTCTCTGGATTTTGTCAAGGACCTTAAGACGAACAGCGGGGGTACCAAGCCAGATATGGCAGCAGTATTCCATGCAAGGGCAAATGGTTGATTTATGGATATGAAGGATGGGCTCGCACGAGAAACAAAATTCCGGCGCGACACAGGGAACCAATTTTTCTTGCGGTGGAAGAAGCTATTGATTCAGACAACTTTCCTTGCGGTGGATGAAACTACAAAGAGTTCTGTTGGTTTCTCGCTCAACTGCGCCCCCCCCCGATAATAATCAAGGGGGTTGTAGTTTAGGGAGTTAGGCAGATGTAAGGTATCGCAGAAATTGTCGGACAATCATGACTATTGCCAGACATAGGATCTTCCAGCAGTCATCCAAGGCAGCTTGATCCAAGGCAGCATTACGTCTTTAAGGCGCACTTAATGTAGACCACCGTGTTGACTCTGAGGCCCCGTGGGAAGGTGATTGGAGGCATAATATTGCCATCTCTAGTGATTACTCCAAACACCTTCGTAAACACCATTAGACTCATCCAACTCTTTCCGAACCATCTACACTGTCCTCAGATTGACACCCAAATATTCTGAAATGTTCGTATTGGTTATTCCGGTGCGAATGCCAAGCAGTACAGCAGGCCGTTTCTAAATATCCGGTGAAGAGAGTTATGTCATGCTGCTCTTTTTCTTACAGACGGTGTCTAACTGTCCCTACTATACTGTGCAAAATCAAAAACAAACAATGCGCATGCGCGAAATTAAATCTATAAAATGGCGACAATTTACCCATCGTACCCCGTACAAATCAACGGCTCCATACAGTTTTCAATTTATAGTAGTTCTTCTCCTACATTGGTTACTATCCGCTGTCAAATAGCACAGTCTGTCCCGCTATTTCACCTATAGGTGGAGGGAGAGCAGCTGGATTTATACATTTCCAAAAGGTATTAATACGAAAATGAATATAATGAAAGCCCAAATTCGAACTTGGCTCACAGAATTCTCTTTACGAGTCGTTATCTATTACACTACTGGACATGAAGACTTTTAAACTTTGATACTCGACGCATCACAATCTTCCTTTCATGTGTATAATTCATTTCCTAAATCTGGACCATCCAGAGAATGACGATAAACTACATTCAGCAGCAAGGCCTCTGATTAGGAGGTTTTGAGGAGCGTTAAGGTTCCAGCCATAGCCAAATACTTAATCTCAAAACAGTGCTGAAAACACTATAAAAGTATGGAAATACCTTTTTATAGTAAAAATATCAGCGATATATTTTTATAAAAAAAATACCAGCAATACTTTTGACTCTCGTCAAAAAACCTTTTTGCGAAAATACGTCAATGAAATACTTCTCGTCTGCAGTCACTCTCTCACAGACGCGACGTTGCCTCGCTCTGTCTTTTTTACAGATACTTTCACGGTAATTGCTCCGAGGTGCTGCTTTCGCTAGTTCCTAGGCCTCATGAATTTAAACGTCCTACGCGGCTGGCATCCCGTTCCCACCCCTTCAGCGTTGAAACTGTTAGATGTAGACGTCTCTTCTACTCCAATAGCATCATGTCTCGCACATCTCGCCTGTGGAACTCCCTTCCTTATTCCTGTTTGCCTGACAAATACAATCTCCAACTATTTAAGTGTAACGTCAATCGACATCTCCAGTTGCCTTGATCTATCCACTTACCTTCTCCACAACCTTTCCCTATCATTTCTATCTGCTCTCGCTCCAAATCTTCTGTAACCCCCTTGCCTTTATCGATCCACTATCTTTCTCCACATCCTCTCCTTTACCACTCCTATCTGCTCTTCCTCCAAACCTTCTGTAACCCCTTGCGTGCTAGTGGCTTCCAGCCTTGCTTGGGGTGATAAGTTTTAAAAAAAAAAACATCAGCGATATATTTTTATAAAAAAATACCAGCAATACTTTTGACTCTCGTCAAAAAACCTCTTTGCAAAAATACGTCAATGAAATACTTACAAATAATACATATTTTATTCACACGAACCTATCCTAAAAATCTTGTCGGCATTAAATCACACATTGAGGTTGATATGCCCTAAAACAAAATAAAGCAATCAATAAACGCAATCAGGTCCTAATTATAGAATTTTATTCTTCGTGACCAATTAATTAATTGCTAACAATAATGAAAAAAATTATACGTGAAGAAAAATAAATAAAACAGCGTTGAACGTATGTCGATAGGGGCGTGCAGCAATCCCAATAACGTAGGCAATTTCGCATTTGACGGCCAAGAAGTGAAATCCATAAATCCTGTCGGACATCACAGATTTTATCTTTATTTTTTATGACTCTTCAGTCCAATAAATAAGACTCAACATCGCTTTATCTCTGCAGTTGTGCAGCCTCCAACCTATGGCGTTCGCATATCGTACAAAAACGTTTCTCTACAAATCAATCAACCTTGAAGACGCTACAGTTTTTCCCTCTCTTTTTAAATCAGGTTCATTCAATCAATTCCAGGAATAAAATCGATAAAACTATATTGAACAGCTGGAACTGAGTAAGTTCTAGTTCTGTAACTCGTCTCAAGAAGGATCTGTTGACTACGACATGCCTCCATTTGCAAGAGACGATTTTGTGAGACAGAATTAAAGGAAGTGGCAGCAAGCAAACTGAAAAGGAATATTGTAGAGGAATGAATTAAACCATATTGAATTCACTATAGGTCGGGGGCTGAAGGTGTATTTCTTACATGGAAGATAAATAAGAATGAGCATTTATCAATATGATGACTTTCTTCAAATTCATCAGTTTAATTGCAAATTATGGAAGATGCTACGCGACATAGTTTAAGTCTTATAGATTTTATGCAATTAATATTTAAATTATTTTAGTATGGGAAAAAATTATATATTATGTAATAATTACATAAAAAAAATCAACAGCGTCCTCAATTGCTCACATTCGTTTATCAGACGTTAAATTACGCTGTCCATAATTTTCAGTTTACCGTATAAAAATTTATGAGTCACTTAAATTTACAAATTTTGAAAAACTAACCGCAGTATTACTATAATTGTTGCAAAATAAAATCCTTGCATTTGCCTTGATAAACTCCCTGAAAGAGGACGAGACGCGCCGGTTCAGTTAAGTTTTCCTTTTGAAGTCTATTGTTCTTTTAGATTGTTCTTTTATAGGTATATTTTATTTATATCTCAAATTTTATATATACACACACATATATAATTTATTCGAAGATTATAACATAAATATCTTATAAAATCTCTACAAAAATAGCCATTTTTGTTTCAACATTTCTGGTGTCTTATCAAAAGATGGTGTTGAATATAGAATAAAAGGTTTTAAAAGGTTCAAATGAATCAATCCCCCCCGCTATATATATATATATATATATATATATATATATATATATATATATATATATATATATATATATATAAAGGCTTAGAAACTATTATTCCATAATCATAATTTATTCCATTGGAATCGTAAATAAGAATTGGATCGTATTTACGATTCCAATGGAATAAATTATGATTATGGAATATTAGTGTTTAAGTCTTTTTATTATATTCTTACTCTGTCCTGTACATTGAGTTCTACCTGGATTCTTGGAATTATTTTTTATACATATATATATGCATGTGTATGTATGTATATATATTTATATATTTTAGATATATGATTGCATATGCATGTGTATATTTACCACTAATATTATCTCTCTCTCTCTCTCTCTCTCTATATATATATATATACATATGTGTGCGTGTGTGTGTGCGTGCGTGAAGAAATATAGCTTTAAGGAATGCTATATTTATGGGATAAAGTGCTCAGTATCAGAGATAGAGCGTGGCCTGACGATTGCATTTAGAATAAAACAGTTTGTCGCCTCTTAGTCTCTTAGTGTTGACTGCAATGTTCACTTTTATATGTTTCATTGAATAATACAGACATATTGTATCTACTTATTTTTATACTGATCCTTTCCAGTTGTCTAATCAGTTTCTTGATGTTAATCTACCTCTGAACATAATCTTAGAAAAGATTGGGTAAAAAAAGACTACGGTGCCTTCCTTGATGAATTTCATCTTAACATCCAGAAACTGATTAGAGAACTGGAAAGAACCAGTATAAAAATCAGAGAATTCCCCATCATATACAACAGCAGGTTGTAACCATTCGTGAAAGGAGATTATAAAACTTTGAACATTTGGTCTGAGATTCCAAGCTTATTAAAAACTTTCCACGAGTTACAATGTCGAAGACCTCAGTAAGATCAACAAACAACATGTACAACTTGCACTTTTTCGTCTATCTGACGAATATATATGAATATATATATATATATATATATATATATATATATATATATATATGTATTATTTACAATAGGAATTTAAAATTACCTCATAGTTATTATCATTTCACCTTACGAATTAAAAATTACTCACAAGGATTTTCAAACCGATCAAGGTAATAAGATAAAAATATTTTATCTCGAGGCGCGTAAAACCACCTCTTAATTGCTGTTGTTCCCGGATTCACTTTAGGCCGAGGTGATAGCAACTGTTAAGGTCCCAGCTATTTAATGACCCTCCAATACGAAAACAAAACACTATGAAATCATAAAAATACATTTTTATAGCAATCCAAGCAATACATTTTTTATATAAAAATATTATTAACATTACCTATGTATACGAAAATGATCAACAATACATTTTATCTGTAGTTGAAGCCATAAAACTGTGTTCAAAATACTTAGATTTCGGCATTAAATAACCCATAGAGGTCTTGATCAACCAACCAATATTGCCTGTTTAAACTTTGCCATTTGGACAAACCAGAGGCTTTTGGAATTCCATTCTCTGGATCGATGTCAAAGATAGAATTGTTTGGTTACAATAAAAACTGCCATGTTTGGAGAAAAGCCAACACTTCTTACCAAGCAATGAGCCTTATTCGAAAAGGAAAGAATGATTATAGTAATGTTAAAATCTGGCACCGTTTTTCTACCTATGAAGCTGGATGACTCCATATTATCCAAAGTAACATGAATTTTCAATCTTATCAACACATTCTGGATCAAAATATTTTGCTGTCAGTCAGGTTGGTTGCTTGGTTGATTTTGTTCAGCAGCATATCAACCACTCAGGGTGATTTGTAACCGAAATAGAAATATTTTGAACGCAATTGTATAGCCCAGCTTCAAATAAAATTATTGTTGGTCATTTTGCTTTAAATATAGATTTTTGGTAGATTGGTTATTTAGAAGCATATCAACCTCTATGGGTTATTTAATAACGAAATCTATATATTTTGAACACAACTACAGATATTCTGTATATAATTTTATACCTTCATGTTAAAAAGTATGTTTTTTAAATATATATTTTGTAGATCATTAAATCTATTGTTGCTCATTTTATAAAAAAATAAAAAACGTACTGTTGGTTTTTGTTTGGGGGTTCACTACTTCCCCATAATTGGGACCCAAACAGGTGCTACCACCCAGGGCCATGGTGGACCTGGGGACAATAGCAATTAAGATGTGGTTCCAAGCTTTTCAATTCCTCCAATCTCTCTTGCAGCCGGATTTAGCTTATCGCCATACCCAGGATGGTCCGTCAATTAGGGAGTTGAAGCAACAAGGCAAGTTTTGCAGAATTACCTTTAATCACACCAACAGATTTACCACGGAATAGTATAAAAGAAAGAGGATTCATATTCTGGAATGGCCCTAGTCAAAGTCCGGATTTGAAACCTGAACTTGGTGGTTCATGACAGACGACCCTCCAACCTCTCTCAATTTGCTGAGTTTTGCCAAAAAGTGCGCAAAAATATCTAACATCAGACGCGGGAAACCAATCAATACTTGCAGAAGATGTTTGGTTGAAGCAATCACTACAAAAGGAGACACCACTAAGACAACAAACAGAAACACTAAAAAGGTTCACATATTTTGTACATGTCAAATTTTCAGTTTTGGCTAAATAAATCCCTTTTCTTGAATATATTATTAAAATATATTCTTTCTTTTGTTTGTGTTTAAAATCTACTTTATAAATTTGGGTCTACATGCATATTTAACAAGCTTATTTTTCTTTGTAATAGGCTTCACGCTAAGCAAGGCAGTAAAGACACGTGGGTGTTACTGGGTGTGGAAAAATTAGAAACAAAAACATTACTAATGAGTTGGAAGAGAAAAGAGTAATCAGGAGGAGAATAGATAGCGATTGACATTGCATTTAAATTGTTGGAGATTAAAGTTGTATCGAAAGCATGGCGTCAGAAGGGATTTCCACAAGCGAGAAGTGTGAGAAAAGAAACTGAAAAATATTTTTCCCAATATCAATGACCATGTCAGATGAGGTATTCACAAAATGTAACTCTCCGTAAGTCTGTCTGTCTCACTCTGCCTATATATATATATATATATATATATATATATATATATATATATATATATAAAAGTGGACATGGAAGTCAGCACTTAGAGGCGGCAGTCTGTTTCATGTAGTGCAATCGTCAGGCAACTCCTGAGTTGCCTGACGATTGCACTAGCATGAAACAGACTGTCGCCTCTAAGTGCTGACTTCCATGTCCACTTTTATATTTACACACGCTCTATCTCTGATATTGAGCACTTTATCCCATAAATATAGCACACTTTAAGACTATATTTCTTCATTCATATATATATATATATATATATATATATATATATATATATATATATATATTGCACATAAATATATATATATATATATATATATATATATATATATATATATATATATATATATATATATATATATTTATGTGCAATATCCTAGATGGTATTTCATTGCTAAAATTTTATCAAAGCCGAAACGACATAACTTATCAAGTCATTAAAAAACAAAAGAAATATTTTTGGTGAGTCTTTGATATGAAAATATCGGGCTGACCATATTTCATTTCACCCAACTCATAATTTCATTAGATACGGCAGAGAGTTCTGTTTGATCTGCTAGGAAAACTTGATTTGTTTCATAATGATGTTAGAATCATTCAGAACTTTACGTGAAGTAGACCACCTGCATATGAACAGACATTCAGTAAGTACAAAACATAAAAAGGGACGTAAGACAATGAGGTGTCTTCTTACCGGACTTATTCAACATTTATATTGAAGATAACTTAAAAGAGTTGGGTGTCCTATTATTGGCCACAATCTCAAGATACGCGGATGGCGCTGCATTTAAATTGTTGGAGATTAAAGTTGGATGGAAAGCATGGAGCTGGAAGTGATTTACACAAGCGAGAAGTGTGAGAAAAGAAACTGAAAAATGTTTTCCCCAATACCATTGACCATGACAGATGAGGTGTTCACAAAATTTCAAATGGGACGCTCTGTCTGTCTCACTCTCTATCTCTCTCTCTCTCTCTCTCTCTCTCTCTCTCTATATATATATATATATATATCGCTATATATATATATATATATATATATATATATATATATAGTTATGCACAATATCCTAGATGCTATTTCATTGCTAAAATTTTATCGAAGCCGAAGCAACATAACTTATCAAGTCATTATAAAGCAAAGAAATATTTTTTGATAAGTCTTTGATATGAAAATATCAGGGTCGACATATTTTATTTCAGCCAACTCATAATTGCAGCTAAATAATTCCAAGGAGTCGTAAAAACTGCAAAGAAATAATCGACTGGCGATGAAGACAATTCATTGGCAAGCGCAAAAATTGCAAATGGCAAAAGTAAGAGATAAAAAGACGATTGTAGTTTTATTTCAGCTATTACACAAATATATATATATATATATATATATATATATATATATATATTCAGATCGATTTGTGAGCGAGGCGAAAGTATATCAAAACAAAGAGACGGAACAGCATTTAAGATGTTGAAATGCTTTTTCACTTTCCAAATTGAATGCCTTGAAAATAATAACTTCATTTAAGCATTATATTGCATACACAGACGCCAGAGGCGTATCCAGACATTCGCTAATGTACCTGAAGTAGACCCATGCGTTTTCCGTAAATCATATTTTTATGTACATTAAGAAGATTAGGGTATTTTACTTATAAGGGTTTTTATCAGTATTATTTAATTTATACGTACACGAACTCACGCGACCACGCGCGTGCACACACAGATATATATATATATATATATATATATATATATATATATATATGTGTGTGTGTGTGTGTTTATAAATAAATTACAGACATTATGTTTGCTAAGTTTTAACAAAATCCGTTCATACTCACGAATAACTTTCCGTGTATTGATGCTAAAGGATGAGAGAAATGTGCTATAGCTGTTTAAATTTCTTTTATTTTCATTTCCCAAGTCCTTTTGATCTTCTTCCAAGGTCATCTTCAGGGGTACAAGTAGTACAAAACTATATGTTGTTCATTAGTACAAGTATATATACAAAGTTGTGCGTTGTTATCTGTTACCGTATTTTTTCATTATGCTTGTAATTAAATACTTGTACAAATTAATAACATATAGTTTTGTACAACTTGCACCCCGGAAGTTGATCTTGGAAGAAGGTCGAAAGGACTTGGGAAATGAAAATAAAAGAAATTTAAACAGTTGGCAATCATTCTACCGTATAAAGAAACGACAATCTACTGCTGGAAAATCTGCTTCGTCAGTCCCGAATCTAAAGACACATGATTGTCCAAGCGTGTATCACGTGATGGCACTTAACTGGCTGACTGATGTTTAAGTTATTTTTTTATTTCTGTATACGCTGGGTTAAAAGTTTTAATTACTCGAGACAATTGTGTTATTTGAGTCCAATGTAAAATTAAGGACTGGGATATTTTCTAAGATTCTCATATTTTTTACTTATTTCTCTTTAGCTAATCGTTGCCAGTTACTTTGAATTAATGCGCAATCAACGTAGACAGTGTAAATTATTGGCGTAGGACGTTTTTCAATGATTTCGTTTTCCAGGTTTGTCGTGTCAAAGTAGATCAATTTTGGTAACGCTGCATAAGAAGCCAGAGGCAAATGAATGCGAGACCCATCGGAAAATAACAACATAACTACGCATACGATCCGAATTCTGATGAATGGCGCTCGAAGCACAATTTCATCGATAATAGGTTAAGAAAGGAGTCGATTTGTCAAAGGCAGGGAAATAAGAATTGCTCCATTTTTTATCAAAATTCTTTCCGTCCTGGGTAAGACGATAAACTACGTCCAACAGCAAGGCCTCTCTGATCAGGAGGTTTTGCGGAGCGCGGAACCACCTCTTAATTGCTGGTGTACCCAGGTTTACTCTGACCCGGGGTAGTAGCACCTGTTAGGGTCCCAGCTATGGGTAAATAGTTAACCCCCAAACTGGAGTTAAAACACTATAAAAAGTGTAAAAATATATTAAGAAACAGAAGAAAGTCATTACAAAATGGTGGCTTCTAAAAGTCTAAGCAATATATTACGAAACTGTTGCGGACACCCAGGAGGGGGGCGGGATGGCTCGAGCGCCCCCGTGTCGTATATGATGTCACAAGGAGCCCGCCACATTTTTACTTAAATGATCTGACCAGGTGAAACAATATGGACAACAGAACAAAGATATGTATGATTTACGCTAGGTTTATTACATGAAGGAGTAAACTAGTGGATTATATTTGTCATGCCGACGGTTGGACGTTGGGGTGCTGACGTTCCGGTTGAGTCGACGGTTGGACGTTGAAGATGCGGACGCTGCGGTCGGGTCGACGGTTGGAGGTTGAAGTGGTGTCGAAAAACCTCCAGTAATAATTACTAACAATAGTATACGGGAAACGTTGGTTAGACGTCGCAAGTGGACATTGCTGGTCGTCTGATTTAGATGACGCGGTTGGTCGGTTGGGCAGATTATCGCTGCTGCTGCTGCTGCTGGTGGTCGTTGCAGATGGTTGCTGGCGTTGCGATGGTGTTGGGTATACAGAATATTCGGTGACGGCTTTGCGGGTCGAGTCCGGTATAGAGACCTCCCGTAATAATTATAACTGGTGTGTACGGGGAAGGTTGCAGACGACGTGCGGGCAGCCAGTAGGAGTGGAATGCCGAGAGTAGAACATGAGCCAGAAGTAGAGAGGTGAAGTAGAGAGAGAGATAGTTCCAACTCGCGTCCAGTTGGCAGACATAAAAAAATGGGAGCGTAACTTAATACGCAGCCCGGGGCGGCATCCTTGTCTCAAAGGCCAGGAGTCTGTGTACCGACCGTATCAGCGCCGACCGGTCAGTATCGACCGTATCAGAGCCAACCGGTTAGTACCGACCTCGAATTCGGCGAGGAGTTGCAGTGTTATGTTAAAGGAGACTTACAACAGAAATGGCCTCCTCACTAAAATGCTAAATATCTCTCTAAAAATGAGTAGAGATTTGCTACGCGAAAACTAAGGTGTAAAACGCTTAGAGGCGTATTACGACTAAGTTCGTAATAACAGCGAACTAAAAAGGTAATTAGTTCATCTCTAAAAGAAATTACCAGCTTGTAAGGAACACGATCGAAAGGTCAAGGTTGTAATGCCCTGTTCTCTTCCGCTTTAATGAGCAGCGAAAAGCGGCTGCGATAAAACAGAAGAAAGTCATTAGCAAATGATGGCTCGTAAAAGTCTAACAATATATTAAGAAACAGAAGAATGTCATTAGCAAATGATGGCTCCTAAAATTCTACGCAATATATTAAGAAACAGAAGAAAGTCATTAGAAAATGTGACGTAAAGATTAGAAGTGAATGGAATGATCAAAATATGTCTTCGAGAAACGAAGCAAAGTATTAAGACAGGAAACAAAGAAAAGAATACTGAAGTGCTATGTAATGTAAGTCTTCCTACATTGCTGTGAATGTTAAGCATTCCCTTACAGATGAAGAGTAGACTTAAGGCAAGAGGTTTCGTTCTAGAGAAGAACGCTGAGAACAAGGTAGAAACAAACATTGCAATTATACATAAGACAATAAAGATACAGTTGACATTCCTAGGACGCAATGGGAAAAGAAGTCTGGGAACATTTGATACAGGATATATGGAAGCCAAGAGGGACAGAAAAATCAGCTAGTAACTTACTGAATGAGCATGCGTAAAAATGGATGCCGAAGGATTGTAAAAAGACAAACATTTCTAAAAGCTAGGAAGGGTAGGAAGTTGTGGAAATCCCTGATAATCAAGTTCCTGATGATAAGAGACATGGCCCATACAAGAAGAAGAAGAAGAAGAAGAAGAAGAAGAAGAAGAAGAAGAAGAAGAAGAAGTGTTTGGGGTGTAGAACCCATGGCGACACTGTCAGTTTGTGTGGGTATGTTTCCTAAGTGGTCGTAAAAATACTTGTGTCGTGCAGGCCAGTCGCAGTTTTATGGGAATTGTTGATTTTATTTTTGGAGGAAAGATTAGGGGATGTTTGTAGTCGTTTTTTTTTCGTCATATCTTTATTTATGCCTATTGTTCCGTTGGCAAGAACGTTGGCATCCAATTTCGCTAATACGCAGTGGTTTTGTTTAGTGATTTTGGAGATTTCGATGAAATCATCTGTGGAGCTGATGTTGAATTCAGAGGGTAAACATATGGTTTGATAATTTAGTAGATTATTTTGATAGGTGTAGGAGGTTGAGGGATTATAGATCTTTAGTAGTCCGCCTTAGTTTTGGTATCTTTATTTTTTTCAATGATGTTAACCCTGTAAAAGTCTCAAGAGACACGTGAGAGTTTATGTAGAAGAAAACGTTTAACTCTAAACTTGAACAGGTTAAGACTGTAGTGATTGGGGAAGCATCCCCTTGGGAGTAGTGCCACAAAGCAGAGATTCAGTGGAAGAGTCTGCTCGAATATAGCTTACATCTCACCAATGGGATACTAAGGGAAGAAGGGTGGTAGCCGTAAATGAACTTGTAGAACTAAGGAATGTAGTTCGTCTGAGCACTTTCCATGGAAATAGCGATAGGTCAGCGAAAGTTCGCCAGTGGGAGAGGGTTTCTAGGGTGGAAAATAATTCATCACCTACAAGGACGCTTTTTAACTCTTATAGAGCCTGGAAAGTGAGGACTGGGTCTCTTCGGCCCGTATATGGCAGCACTCCCCCATTTTCGGCCTAATATAGCTCTTGTAAAGGTAGAAGATAGCAGGAGGAATCAGGTATTTGTTAACGTGGTAAAGAGAATCGACCATTTTTCTATCATCTTTAGTGATGGCTCGTATGTACGAGTTCCACTTGAGGTCTGGGTCAAGTGTAAATCGCAAGAGGCGCTTAAGGTACGGTGCTTTTCTGAGGGAACATCAGTTCATCATGGTTGCTGAAAGTTCGGGGTTCGATCGACGATGATAGAATGTCACTAGTTTAGTTTTCGTGGCATTGGATGTGACAACTGAGCCGTTATAGCTGCACACAGTTCTTGATAATGACCGAGAAAGTAAAATGTACTTGTTTAAATCAGAAAAAAGGATGAATGGTCAATAGATTATCCAAAAGAAAAAGTCAATACTCAATAATATCAACAATGAACAGGGCCACAACGTGCTGATTGTGTTTAGAGAACAAAAAACATTCCCAACCCTGTCGATATATATATATATATATATATATATAACACATTGGGAAAGGTGTGAATCCTCTTCTTCTCCCTCTAACTATGGGTAAATAGCAGGATAGACTGGCTTCTATAGCCTTGGATGGCAACTGGTCTAGGAGAAGGACAACTCTGAATTCAAAACCTGCGGAGGGTCGTTTGGGGACCTTGTGGCATTCGTTGCACCAGGTCCCTGTATTCGTCCCTCCAAAAAGTGTGGATGGCCCTGCACAAAGCCTTCACTACTATAATCAAATCCTGTGTGGGTGTCGGGCTTTCAGTTTCTGGGATCTGATCTGTCTGACCCTCATACGTCGAGTTCGACGGGAGAGTTCATCATATATATATATATATATATATATATATATATATATATATATATATATATATATATATATATATATATATAATAAATCTTCATATTCATCCTTGATAATGGCTAATAGAATAGCCGAAAGTGTTTTTACACAATTTATGTCCAGAAAAGAAAATATTTGTACAAATGCAAGAAAAATTGAATAAAGAGCTTTAGAGTCGCCTCCCTCACTCTCTCTCTCTCTCTCTCTCTCACACACACACACACACACACACACACACACACACACACACACATATATATATATATTAATTTTAACTTGTATAAATGGAAATGTATTACCCAAGTAGATCAATTATAATTCTAGTGATCTAAAATCCCCCAGAATGTAATCACCAAACTCTTGTCTGTCACAAGGACAACACACAGTCCTTTATAATGACTGAAGATATCAAAAGTACTTGTATAAATCAGGAAAAATGCATGCACCTTGAATAATTTATCGAAAATATTGATCCCGTTAAGCAATACTTTATTGTAAAATTGGAATATTCCAATAAAATTGAAATAGACCTTGATGGGTGGAATAAACAAAGCTTGTCACACATAAAACAATCCATATATTGAGAAGTAAAAATAAAATCATCCTTGATAATGACTAAAATTATAGCTGAATGCGCTCGGATATACAAAACATTTGAACAATTTCTAAATATTTTACACCCAGAAAAGAAGAAAATTATAAGATCATAAGAACAATTAATTGAAAAACTTAACCGCTGTACTTTGATAGTCATTTTTAATGAAACTTATATATATATATATATATATATATATATATATATATATATATATATATATATATATATATATATATGTTTGTGTGTGTGTGTGTGTGTGTGTGTGTGTGTGAAGGTATGCAGAAAAATAGGAGAGAACACGTTAGGTAAATAATCCGGAGTTCCTTAGTATTTTTGCTTTTATTTTTAAAAAGACAGTGCTCCATACAGAAGTAGAGCTTATATTATAATATTTTTTAAAAAAATATGATTCCTTCGCTACATAAGAGTTCTCGTGTTTCAAAAGCGAGAGCCGAGACCCCTAATATAATTTTTGAAATTAAGTTGAATTAAGTAATTCACCTTAATTTCAAAAATTATATTAGGGGTCTCGGCTCTCGCTTTTGAAACATGAGAACTCTTATGTAGCGAAGGAATCATAATTTAAAAAAATATTATAATATATATATATATATATATATATATATATATATATATATATATATATATATATATATATATGATTAAAACGAAACAAACCAGCAACAAAGAGTGAGTCACAATTTGCTTATTTCTCGTCTAGTTGAAAAAGGGGACGGGCGTGTCTGAAAATGTCCGCTTTAAAATCTTTCTCTTCGTTCTTCAAATTAGTTAAATGACCTACTAATATATAAAACTTCAAGAGAGAATGAGATATGGAGAAAAAGAAGACTGAATATAATTATAAAAGTGGACACTACGTTAAACACACTGTCTGTTTAAAATTTAAACGCAATTTTCATGTTATGAACTATTAACACGGTCACAATGTCCTGGCCGTGTTTCGAAAATAAACATCCCTCTAACCCTAGATACAACCATAAAAAATCCAGACATGCAGTTAAAACTAAAAACGAAATCATCCTTGATAATGGCTAAACGAATAGCTGAAAGCACACGGACATACAGAACATTCGGAAAATTTCTACATACGTTATGCCCAGTGTTGAGTCTTGACTCATTGTTGAATCTCGCCTATTGCATGGAATAATAATGCAACACAAAATGTATTTAGAACAAGAATGTATTATAACAAGAAAGTGTACACAATAAGTACATATAGTATTTCTGTATATTTCTGGGAAGACGTTCCTGGAGAATGTGTTGACTAGTCGCAGTCGATCAGAGTCTCTAGTTGGATCTCGTGATTCCTTCTCCTCTCTTCTTCCGGTACCAACCATTATTTATATAGTTGGTAGTCACCTATGCAGATTAGGTGGATCCTACACAACTCCACCCTCCCAAGCCTTGGAATCCTTTTGGATTTCAACTGGCTTCTATATGGGAAGATGATCATGGTTATTTCTTTGTAGATCCCCTTTGCATAGTTCATATATATATCTGTTTTTTTTTTTCAATATCTTTTTCGTTTTGGATTCACGTCCAATGGGTCCGTGAACTTTCGTTTCCTACCGGATCTTCTCGGTTCAGGAGCACTCTGCGGAGGTTCTACTTGAAAAGTATCATACATTACATCAATGGGATCTTCCTCCTCATCCGGTATACTCTCTTCATGCTCTAGCACGTAGCATTTTTTGAGTTGGTTCTGGTGCCTTTTATGAGTATTCTTCGGCCCTTTTATTATGTAAATCAGGTCACCGATTCTCTTATCCACTATGCCTCGCTCCCAGAACTCAATGTTGTTTCTATAGCACTTGAAAAAGACCTTCTCTCCGGGGGTGTATCTTTTTCTAGCTGTATACATAGTGTTCTTTATTCTATTTCTTCCTGGCAAAAGCTTGTCAAACACTGACTTAACTTTCCTAGCGAACATTAGTTCTGCTGGTGCCATGTTTGATGGTGTTCTCTGGTTAGGCGTGATTCTGTATACTTGTAGGAATTACTGAAGCGCCTTTTCCGTTGGAACTCCTGAGGCTTTCTTCAGAGCGCGCTTTAACGTATCGACAAATCTTTCTGCGAGTCCATTGGATCTCGGATGATACGGCGGCGTCGTTATGTGGTTAACTTGATATAACTCACAAAATTCCTTAAATTCGTCAGAAGTGAATTGTGTACCATTGTCACTCACAATACACTCTGGCACACCGAACCGTGCAAATAGTTCATGCAAAAAAGTTGTTGTGGTATTGGACGTAGGCTTTTTGCAGCGTAGTACTTCCGGCCATTTTGTAAAGCTATCTACCACTATTAAGTAGTAATAATCTTCTACTGGACCAGCGAAATCAATGTGTAATCTTTCCCACGGATGATCCGTCTTTGGCCATGGTTTGTGTACTATAGGTGGTGCCTTAGCTGCTAACGCACACCCTTTACATCGATGAACCATGTTTTCGATATCCACATCCATTCCTTTCCAATATAAAAAGCTTCGCATTAAGCTTTTTGTTCTATTAATCCCCGGGTGACCCATATGAAAGTCCCGTAGGATTCTTTTCTGCAACTTTTTTGGTACTACTACTCTCTCACCATATAGTAAAATTTCGTCACAAATTGAATAGATCTCCTGAACTTTTTGGTCATTTGCTACCATTTTACTTTTTATTCCTAAAATGAAATCATCGCTTTCCGATTCTTTTTTGATTTCTTTTGATGTAACCGGTAGCTCTCTTACAATGTTGTTTACCATGCTTTTGACCTCATAATCTGCTCTGATATTTGTAATGATTGTTTCTTCGAATCCTTCATCTTTATTCGGTACGAGTCTTGATAAGGTATCCGCATGAATTATATATTATATCCAGAAGTTCAGAATCCTTCGTCGTTACGTTAACGTTGGACTTTGAATTAATAGTTTGTTTTTTTTTCAGCCTGGGTTCTTCAATGACTTGTCCCAATTGTTGAAAACTCTCACTATTAATTATTTCTTCTTTCCGTATGGTTCGTTCTACTTCTTTGCCATTGTTGAAACTTGGCGTATGGTTCGTTCTACTTCGTGGCCATTGTTGAAACTTGGCGTATGGTTCGTTCTACTTCGTCGCCATTGTTGAGTCTTGACTCATTGTTGAATCTCGCCTATTGCATGGAATAATAATGCAACACAAAATGTACTTAGAACAAGAATGTATTATAACAAGAAAGTGTACACAATAAGTACATATAGTATTTCTGTATATTTCTGGGAAGACGTTCCTGGAGAATGTGTTGACTAGTCGCAGTCGATCAGAGTCTCTAGTTGGATCTCGTGATTCCACTCCTCGTCTTCCGGTATCAACCACTATTTATATAGTTGGTAGTCACCTATGCAGATTAGGTGGATCCCACCACAACACCCAGAAAAATAAAATAAGTAAAATTAAATAAAAAAATTAACAGCAGTAGCTTTTCTGCTGATTTAAAAGGAAATTTTATAAAAGAAAAACAGGGATCACAGTCCGAATACACAATATATATATATATATATATATATATATATATATATATATATATATATATATATATATATATATGCATGTTTCATTAAAAACGACAAATAAGGTACTACGGTTAAGCTTTTTATTTAATTTTTCTTGTGTACGAACAAGAGCTTTCTTTTCTGGACAAAGAGTGTGTAAAAACTGTCCAAATGTGTTATATTTCCGTGCGCTTTCGGCTATACCTTTAGCCATTATCAAGGATGATTCGATTTTTCAGCTTAATGCCCCTTAAGGAACTCTGTTTTTCATCAAACCGGACTCATAAATAATTACATCGGTTACACAACTACATGCTTATCCAGACGTCTTACGTTACACCTATCTGACCACAGCTCTATTAGAACCCATTTAAACACACACACTAATTTACCAGACTCCATTAGAAACATACTAGTAGAAAACACAAATACATTAACTGCGTCCACCTGTAAAAAAGATTAAAAATAATGGAAGCTTAACAATAAAAAAGAAAAAGCCAAATCTTAACAATATTAACTACGAACAAGGCCACAATGTGCTCACCGTATTCGGAAATTGAAAACACCCCTACTACACACTAAGACATACACATAATACACACACTCAATTAAGCTGAAAAATGGAATCATCCTTGATAATGGCTAAAGGTATAGCCGAGAGCGCTCGGAAATATAAAACATTTGGATAGTTCTCACACACCCTTTGTCCAGAAAAAATTAAATAAAAAGCTCAACCGTAGTACCTTTTCTGTCGTTTTTAATGAAACATACATAAATGAAGGACTGCTGCCTAAATATAGAACTATATATATGTGTGTGTGTGAGTGTGTTTGTGTGTGTACATACATATTTACAAATATATATATATGTATGTGTGTGTGTGTGTATACATGCACACACATATATATATATATATATATATATATATATATATATATATATATATATATATATATATATATATATATTTGTATATATATTGGTGGTTTATGATAATAAAGTTGAAGTAAACCCCAGAAATCCACTGATGCCATGCCTCAAGAATAATAACATATAATTAATCTGCGACGTTCTGTAGACATGTTAAAGAAACTTAAAGTGTCTCCTAATAAATACGGGCGCCATAATTTCCGCGTCAAGTCTCGTCGTTGAAACAGCTGTGATATATCCGTCTTTATGAAATAACCTATTGTTATTTTTCTTGATCAGCATTTGAGACTATCTTCTTTGTCTTGAGTCATCAAATTCTCTTTGCCCCGATTTGTTCTTCAGAAGAAGAACTGATTTGAGAACAAAGACAAATTAGCTAAAATGCACTAAACATCTCGGTGCCATAGACTTCAAGTTGTCTGAATTTATTAGAAAAAAGTAGCAGTAATAGAAAGAAAAATCTAGATAAGAAATACCCATCCCGATGCAAATATGTCGGTAAGCGTATCTGTTTTTACCAATAACTCTCTCATTATCTCAGTCTAGACCTAACACAATTTGCCCATTATTTATCTATCTATCTATCTATCTATCTATCTATCTATCTATCTATCTATCTATCTATCTATCTATTTTCGTCGTCAGTTTGTTCATATCCTTTCTATCTCTGCTTATTTTGTATCTAACTTTCCATTCCGTCTGTTCATATCTATCTATCTATCTATCTATCTATCTATCTATCTATCTATCTATCTATCTATCTATCTATCTATCTCAGTCTCTTTATTACCTATCAATCTATCTCATTGTATTCATATCTATCTTTTTCACTCTGCTAATCCCTGTTTATGCTCCTAATATTTTAAATATCTCAATAGACACGGAAATATTATTAAACAAACTCATACTCAATCAAAAATTGTTTACTAATCAATGCTTTTAAAACAATGAACCTTTTAAATTGACATAATCATTTCGTTAAAGTTTACGTTTGTCTTGCTTCCAGACGATAGAATGTTGCTGAATCTTGTTATGTTTTAATTATTTTTCTGTCTGAGAATAGGAATTTGGAACCTTGCCAAAATTTTGTGAATTGCTCACTCTAGTTGCTAATTTTTATTGTTTTGATTAATGTGTTACTGCCTATACGCTCTACGACCTTCTTCGTGATGTCTGAAGTCCTGAAAACAAAACATAGTCATTATTACTTTGAATTCAGTTTTCTATCCAACCTTGCAAGTATTGATTGGAGTCACCGCTGATATATATTGTATTATTCGGGATACAGTTCTCCGTTTTGCTTTTAATATTTTAATCTCCACTTAGAAATATGATCTTTCTTGAGGAAAGAAACTTTTAAAAGCATTTTACGTCTTGAGATTTGAAACGATTGTTCCTGCAGATGTTTGAAGTAAATGCTTCTACTGCTTTTTTTTTTCATTTGTTACAACTTAAATTAATTGGAAGTAAGTTTCATGGGAAATAGTCGATGTTATTAAGTAAGGAAAAGGCGAGCTAACGAAACAATTTCAACAGGATTAGCTTGATTAATTAAATCATGATTCGCATAATATTAACTGACGGGTTTTATCGAAATGATTTAATATCAGTAGGTGTATAAGTATTGCTTTCATTTTATTACATAGGACATGCTTAAAGATTAACCTAGTGATATAAAACGTTTAGTTTGGCTTGGAATTTCGGCTAGTGTCACTACCAATATTCATTATTTAAATGGCGTTTGTGTAACACACACACACACACACACATACACACACACACACACACACACACACACACACACACACACACACACACATATATATATATATGAAGAAATATAGTTTTAAGGTATGTTGTATTTAAGTAGTTTGTAACCTCGGGTTTCACGCTTTTGCGATCATCAGAAAAAGCGTGAGACCCAGGGTTACAAACTACTGTACATGCAAATGAATATATATATATATATATATATATATATATATATATATATATATATATATATATATATGTATGTATGTGTGTGTGTGTGTGTGTGTGTGTGTGTGTGTGTATTATTAATAATTTTCTTATTGTACGAGGGTCGGCTGAAAAGTTCCAAGGCTGACCATGATATAAATGTAAGTAGTCCAACCATTTAATAGTCAAAAAGTCATGCAAGTGTACGAGAATACCACAGCTGGTCGGACAGATGTTGGTGTGTCTACTTACACTAATATCCTGGTCAGCCGATAGACATTTCAGCCGACCCTCGTATGCGTGTTTTGCTAAATGCAGTGGCTACTGGAAGACGTGGTGTGTCTGTTATGCTATTCTGAGTATTTGCACGTGTTATATAAGGACATTAAAAGCGGTTCAATTGTTTATTTATATTTCTGCACCATACTGCAAAGTCTCTTGATTTCCCATGTTGCATGATATACGAGACAAGGGATTCTGTTTGCATTTCTCGAATGTTACATAAAAACGCAACCATTTTTAGCAACTGAAAACGCTGTACTAGTCCGATGCCTGAGATGGACTGCGTTAAAAGGATGAAGATCTTTAACTGTCCTGCTATTTACCGATAGCTGGGAGATAAGTGGACTCATGCCTTTTGCAAGGACAGTAATATGCGAACAGAAGCCCAGGCTCAAGTTGAAATCGGTTCGCTAGTGCTAGTTATGCCATCAATCTTGGAACAATTTAGCTAGCGACTATTTCAGTTTCATAAAAACTTCGTTAAAACATTCATGAAAATTTAAATTATTTTACATGAACGACAAATCCACTTAGAACGCGCGTGTCTTTTCCGAAGCTGAAAGGCTGCCGAAGAATGGGTCAGCATCAGTCAGGTGGAATTCGGATTTATTTCTCGGAAAGTGACTCAATGAATTTAATGCAAGTACGTGCAGGTTAATATATATGGGTCAGCATAAGTGTCAGACAAGTGAAGCGTATGTCAAAGCACTTTCCTGTAGTTACGGATTCTTTCGGAGATGGTCTATTTTAAGATCTGTATATCGACAATCCGTCGTTGCTTAAGTAAAAGATACATTCTTCATCTTCGTCTCGCTTCTCCTGTTTGGAATCTGAGGATAATACAAGTGTTCACTAATGAATATTTTGCTGAATTAGGATTGTTCTTTTCTTTTTTTTTGTTTCTTTTAATCGCTGTTAATATCATTAGTGAACGGTCAGATCGAATTTTGCAAGTGAACGTATTGAAAGGAAAGTTTAGAAAGAATGAAAAATATGGAAATGAAAGAGAAAAAGAGAAGAGAAAGATATGAATAAAAATTGGCGAGAAAGAAAAAAGAATGAAGAAATCTATAGTCGTTTGGAAATGGGAAATTGTAAGAATGACGTCCAATCGAAGTTCCGAAGAATGAAAAAGATGATAAAGATATGCAATTTAGAAAATGGACACAAACAAAAGAAAATAAGGGAGACAGTAAAGATGTCGAAGGAAACAAAAAAAAAAAAGACAAAAAGGTTTGAAGCTAAAATTGAAATTGAACGCTGACAGAAAACAAAGAACTAAATAAAAGATGTATGTGTTATTTCCAATATAGAAAAGACAATTATTTGAAAAAGAAAGAGTAACATATGTGAAAAGAAAAATGTTTGAGAAATCTATGCATAAACACATATGTATATATATATATATATATATATATATATATATATATATATATATATATATATATATATATATATATATATGTGTGTGTGTGTGTGTGTGTGTGTTATATGGTCGACTAGGATATTTCTGAAAGATAACCTTTTACGGCAAGCAGTCATTGTAATTATATTGCACGATACCACCACAGACGGCATTAATAATAATTCTGGTTGCACTGGATAAATTGTCGGCTAAATGACGCAAAAATGAAAATAACACTAACATCTCATTTCAACAGATATATTTGCCAAAATTACACAAAAATATCTTGAAATACTAAAGAGTAAATTTATTCAATAAAATAGACATTGGCTTCAAACCACGGCCACTAGACGACTTCCTGCATCTCTTCTCGACGGTCTCCTTGTTTAAATTGATAAATGCTGCCATAATACTTGCATTCAGTACATCTTTCGGCTTACAAGGAGTGTTATTGATCTCAAGCTCAACTGCACCCCACACATAATAATCAACTGGATTGCAGTCTAGGGAGTTAGATGGCCAGATGTAAGGGGTGGTGTTACAAGGAGTTTTCTTGGTCTCTCATATATGGACTGGTGCACCCGCTGTTCATCTCAAGATTCTCGGCAAAATACTAAGACGAATAGGCAATGTGATCAGTCCTGACTTGGGATTTTGACTCCAGTCACTTTCATACAGGCGTGATGTGGCTTCCCTCTGTCTTTTCTAAAAATATTTTCATGACATTTGCTCTGATGAGCTATTTTCACTGGTGGCCCGACTGCATGAATTTAAGCGTGCTACTAGGTTGGCTTCTCGGCCCCACCCTTTTACTGTCGAAACAGTTAAATGTAATCGTCTCTTCTACTCCAAAAGCTTCTTCTTTTACACTTTCCGACAGTGGAACTCCCTTCCTCTTAATTGCTTCCCTGATAACTATAATCTTTAAAAAATTAAATGTAATGTCAATCGTCATCTTCTGTTGCCTTGACATATGTTCTTCTTTTTATCGTTCCCCTCCCGCCCTCTTTCCCCTTATTTGCACTCTCTGTAGCCCCTTGCGTACTTGTGGCACTCTAGCCTTGCTTGGGATGAGATGCTTTAAAAAACTGTTTTCTTTTCTGGACACAAACTATGTAAAAACTCTCCAAATGTTCTGCATATCCGAGTGTTTTTGGCTATTATTGTAGTCATTATCAAGGGCGATTTTTATTTTCATTTTTAACTAAATACGTAGGTCTTTTTATGTATGTGTCTAAAATTATAGGAATGTTTTATTTTCCGAACACGGTCAGCACATTGTGACCGTAGTTAATGTTATTGAGTGTTGGCTTTTCCTTTTTTATTATTAACACTTCCATTATTTTTAATCGTTTTATATGTGGATGAGTCTGTTATACTCCTATTTTTATGAGTATATTTCGAATAGAGTTTGCTAGGATTTTGTGTGTGTTTAAATGAGTCCTAATGGAGCTATGGTCGGGTAAGTGTAACATAAGTCGTCTAGATATGCATGTAGTAGTCTGACTAATGTAATTATTGTTTTTACTTTGGTTTGTTCAGGAACATTGTTCCTTGCGGGTTATTCGAACTCGTAAATAACTTTGGATTTTGCTGGTGTGCTGTTAATTTTATGATAATTAAACATTTTTGTATTACATAATTAATTTCAATGTCTTGTTTGCGCCGACTGGGGTAGTGTATTTATTTATATTTCTAATGGGAAATTCGTCTTCTAGCTGATATGTATTTGTTTTTTTTTGTAGACGATGTTAATGTTATTGCTTTGCTCTCTATGTTCAGTATCGTTATTAGTTAATTAAGAAAGAAATAAGTCTAATCGGGTGGCCATTATTTCGTAATAATTAATTATTTGTTATTGATAATTAATATTCCATTTACTTGTTTTGTTGTGTACATTTGTAGTTTGTTAATTTGTTCATTATTTACATCATTTCTTCATTTATTTACATTTATTGTTATTTTTATTTATTTCTGATGTTGGCAATTTTATGTTCTTAGTTTAATTCAGTGGTTTGTCTAATGTGGGTTACAATATTTTCGTTCTATATAGCGCATACATTTTCATTTTTCATGGTGGTATATTAAAAAGTATTCGTTTTCAGTTTTCGATTTTTAACTAATGTAGTAAAAAAATTACTTTTATGTCCGTATTTTGAGTTAATTGTTTATTAATTTTTCTTGATTATATATATATATATATATATATATGAAAATTTCTCAGAGTTAACCTGTAGAAAAGACAATATTTATAAATATGAATGACAATAGAAAAACTGTAATAGTTGCCGACGCGTTTCGTCCAATGTGGACTTTCTCAAGGCAAAAAACGAAATGAATTTATTTACACAAAGTAACTAATAATAACAAAAACTAAATGCCCTGAGCACTTAGAGAACGCTATTTTCATACTGTTAACTGAAAACTACGTCAATTACTGTCACGTGTGGAGATATTTCGTTTTTTGCCTTGAGAAAGTCCACATTGGACGAAACGCGTCAGCAGCTATTACAGTTTTCCTATTGTCATTTATATATATATATATATATATATATATATATATATATATATATATATATATATATATATATATATATATATTATATATATATATACATTTATAAATAAATATATATATATTATATATATAAAAGAAGAGTAATACATTTCAGATGCAACAAGGAAGGTCTTCAGTGATGCACTGTCTTCATTGCCGATTTCGGGTTTTGCATCATATCGGCTCCAACAGCAACCCCGACCTAATTCCACAAGATTCAGGCCGCCTCCTTGATAGCGTTTTGCTACGCACTTCGACATTGCAAAAAAGATAAACAAAATATGGCTAGGATTCCGACCGTTCTTATTGACATACGTCA
This sequence comes from Acanthosepion esculentum, assembly GCA_964036315.1. NCBI lineage: Eukaryota > Metazoa > Mollusca > Cephalopoda > Sepiida > Sepiidae > Acanthosepion > Acanthosepion esculentum. Next base: position 83,521,387 of record OZ038505.1, read on the forward strand.
GTCAACATCAGCCAATGAAATAAGGACTTTCCCCCCTTCCCTCCTATATATAGTCTTGCATTTTGCTACATCCGGTTTTTTTTTTTGCGCCATTTCCTGGAATTCGTATCGAGGTAAGCTGGACTCGTTCTTGCAAGGTTCAATCCAATGTTTTACATTTCATTAATTACTAATTCAATAACTTAACTACCACTTGCGTTACCCCCCGCCAAAAAAAAAAAAAAAAAAAAAAAAAAAAAAAAACCCTCAATAATTCTTACTATTCTATAACAATGTTTAAGTCTAACCCTATATGAAACCGTTCATTACAAAGTTATCTTGTACTATTTATTTTAAATTTCTTACTAGTTTTGTAACCTATCAATTAAAACAGAACAATGGCCTAATCTAAGCAAGGAAAAATAATAATAATATTACTTTAAAACCTAAAAAGCTAAAGTAATATAGACGAATTTACGAAACAGTTCATTGCAAACTTGTCTCGTCGTTCTATCTATTGAGATTTCTTACTAGTTTGTAATCCATGAATTAAAATAATACGATGACCTAATCTCAGCAAGGAATAATAATTAAATATACTTAATTTATTAAAAAAAAAAAAAACCTAAGAAAACCTAAACTACTCAAATAAGTAACATATTCGCTTTTAATTATAAATATTATTCGACATGAATCTAGTAAATTAATACTAGTATTACCACTAACTTTTAAACTATGAACACTATGATCTAATTTTACATACATAAGAATTGAAATTGATAAAAAAACCACTCCTATGACCCTCCCCCAACGTGCGCTAACACTTCTCAACACCCTCCATGCTGGATTAACTACCTTAAATTAAATTCCTCAATGTTACCTTATAGATTGACCCTCCTCCATTTCCCCAAGCATGTTTGGAACATTTAATTCTTCCATGGCTCTGATCTCTTAAGCCAAATCCACTTTGAAGCATTTAAAACTGCATTGGTAATGTCCTTCAACGCTCTCGCCCTCTCTGTACCCACTATGCCTATTTTTGCAAGAGCTCTACACAGTGACTGACCTGCAAAGCCCCTGCAACCAACTTCTATCGGATCATAGTGTATTCTCCATGACTTGCGACGACATTGTTCGACAAGTTCTTCGTATTTGGACCTCTTCCTCTCATTGGCCAGTGTGATAAACTCCTCCCACGACACCGACAGTTCCCAAATTATACACTGCTTCGTGTTGTCGGAGTGTAATATCAGATCTGGCCTGAGTGATGTTTCGGCTATGTGTTTGGGGAATTTCAGCTGGGTCTTTAGGTCCACTATCAACTGCCAATCATTTGCGGTAGTTAACAGGCTCGTTCTCTCTCTCTTCTGTTTCTGAACCTTTACTCCAGTTTTGATGAAGTTAATTCGGTTTAGCGTCTTCCCGGGTTGATGTTTATTAGCCCTTATTGCTTTGGTCACCTCCTCTGCAATCACTTTAAGGGCTTGGTCGTGGCGCCACCGGTACCGACCATCACCCAAAGCTTTTGGGCAACTACTCAAGACATGTTGAAGTGACCCTTTCCTTGCACACAGTTGGCAATTGGGGGTATCGCTCTTCCCCCATATGTGCAGGTTCGTTGGGCTCGGAAGAACATCGTAGACCGATTTGATCAGAAATCTAATCTGGCTGAAATCTGATCGCCAGCAATCTGACCAGGTAATTTTTTTCCGATCAATGTTCTCCCATTTTGTCCAGGCTCCCTGCTGACTTAGGCCGACCATTCTGCAGTACCGTGCTTCTTCTACGCTTGCACGGACTTCATCTTGGATGAGTTGTCGCCTTTCCTTACCTTTTGCAACTTTGTTTAGTTTGCTGGGAAAAAATCCCAACCCTGCTTTGCCTTTAGCTATTGACCCCAGTATAGCTTTATGCCTAAGTCTCTCTTCCGCCACTTGCAACTCTCCCTTAGCGCTCCATTTCCTGCCCGATCTAGTCTGAATTCCAGCTGCTGCCACTTTTGGATCTTTGGATTCTGCATATAGCAGCTGTTCTCTTGTTTTTGTGACTTTAAATTCTTCTATAATGCTACTAAAGGGGAGGTGCAATGCGTTGCTGTTACCATAGAGGGCCGCACTACTTAAGCATCTCGGCAAACCGAGCCACCTTCTCAACCGATTGCTTATAGTTCTCTCTAACATTTCCACGGTGGTAATGGGGACATTATAAACTAGCAGCGGCCACAATATCCTGGGCAATACTGCATGCTGGAAAAGCCATGCCTTGAAACGCCCTGGCAATCCTGATTTGTCTATTTTTGTAAGCCACTCCTCAAGATCCTTTTTAGTCTGCTGGATTGCGGCCGTATCCTTCAGACCAGAGTTGAAGGTTTTTCCCAAGCTCTTCACAGGTTTTTCGCTCAGGGTCGGAATTGTTGCTCCTGCAACTGAAAAGTGGACTTTCTCCATGACTTTGCCTCTTTTTAATATATATATTTATAAATATATATATATATTATATATATATATATTTATAAATATATATATATATTATATATATATATATTTATATATATATATATATTTATATATATATATATATATATATATATATATATATATATATAGTGATTTTCCAAGCGTAGCTTAGATGTGGCACAAGGCCGGAAGTAGGAGGCACCCAGTGAGGATCGAACTCACTACTTAGTCGTAATTGTTCTAGCAAAACAAGATTGCTAACCATTACACGGCCTCGAGGTGCCAATATATATATATATATATATATATATATATATATATATATATATATATATATATATATATATATATATATATATATGCGCTGATGTGAATTCGTAACACTGGGCTTCACGCCCTTTGCGATCATCGAACAGAATTTTGTCTGACGATCGCAAAGGACGTGAATCCCAGGGTCACAAACTTACATCAATGCAACTAAATATCTTAGCTCTATCACTTATAATGATTGCTTTCCAATAAGTACCGCGCATATATAATATATATTTATATACATATATATTACACACACACACACACATATATATATATGTATATATCTTATTATTTAATCTTTTTCTAGACTATGCCCTGCGCATATACAAGCATATATATAAAGAGATGGGCACTGACCGTTTAAGAATTCTGTATCATATATACTAAACGAATCTCTTAATAGAAACAGCGTTCTTGTTTTCCCTCACGTGGTTCATGATAAGTGAGGCCGATATCGATGGCATAAGACTCGAGATAGACTTTACAAACAGAAACTATGATCTGGAATTGGATTGAAAATAGTGATAGCACCAACCATCAATCCATCATAAAAATCATTATGTGGAATGAGTAAATACGAAACATTTCAAATACTTCAATGTATCGATCAGTTATAACAAATTTATTATAGGAGATAAAGAAATTGAACATAGAATAATCAGTACAAGGGATAGTCGTCATGCATGGCTCCAAATATATTTATTAAGATACATTAACCCCGAACCTGTAGATGAATGTTATGATCCTTGTTTTTAATAAATTCCAGTTGCATAAGGTCTTTTTATACGAGTATTTTCGCCTGTTCATTTGTTTGCGAAGATGTATTCTCGCCATTTATATTATTAACTTCACTATCTGCTTTTTGTTTGAATGATTCATGTAAGATAAATTGAACTGCACCACATACTTGTTATTAAAAGAACTGATCCGACGTGCAACATTCGGATAATAACTGTGATATTCCTCTATTTATTGAACAATTTAGTTCATGCCACATCGACTGAAAAACCTACTACTACAAAAGAATTCTCCTATTACCATATTAGCACAAAAACGCACACACTTAAATTTAAAAAAAATTCAACCACAGCGTTGGGACTGCACGCACCAACATTTCTTACCCTTAACAATAACACATTTCTAAAAAAAAAACATATTTCGGATCACATCTAATCTTTCGTAGCCCGTTATTACCTGGATGTAAAAAACAAATCTCTTTCCATAGCTGAGGATGCCTGTATGAACAGGCGAAAGTACTCGTATAAAAAGACCTTATGCAACTGGAATTTATTAAAAACAGGGATCATAACATTCATCTACAGGTTCGGGGTTAATGTATCTTAATAATTTTGTTTGCGAAGATGTATTCTCGCCATTTATATCATTAAATTCACTATCTGGTTTTTGTATGAATTATTCATGTAATATATATATATATATATATATGTATATATATATATATATATATATATATATATATATATATATATATATATATATATATATGTATATTTGTTTATACGTTATTTTATATGGATATAACTTAAGTTGTATCCATAAAAATAACGTATAAATAGAAATCATATCAAAATATTTGTCGGGTTTAATCCATTATATATAATTACATAATCCATTATATATTGATCTGAGAATTTAACTATATTGTCGACATGAAAAGAACAAAAAACTTTTAGTATAAAGGAAATTCACATTAAGCAAAAAGTGTCTTACGCAAAAACATCTCTCTTTTATAAATTTGGATTTTGTAATGTAACTATAACAACAAAAACATTTCGATTGCATTTTTGGCTTGAAAAGTCGGAAGACGAAACGAGTCGGCAAAAAACTAAGATTTTTTCCAATTGTTATCTTATATATATATATATATATATATATATATATATATATATATAGGGTGACAAAAAAAACGGGAATTTTTGAAGTGCGTATTGCCAGACATGAGCAAGTGGCAACACTGTGACAGTGACCTTGAGCAAGTAAACATTTCGCCATTTTAGTAACGAGAATGAAATTCACAGTATCCCAGCTGAGATGTTGCAGCAGTCAATGAGGAATCTCAACATCAGATTTCAAGAATGCATTCGTACAGGAGGACGCCATCTACAGGACGTAATTTAAAAAAAATGAAAATTCCATCATTGTTTCTTAAATGGTATGTTTTAAGGTTTCAATTACTATGAATTAAATATTTTTCTTCCATCACTCTTGGTTTTTTATTGGATTGTTAAAAGATTCCCTTTTTTTTGGGGGGGGGGTCACCGTATATATATCAGTATATACAGGTATTCATTTTAAGTATAAATGAATATGTCGAATCATTATATATATCCACATATGCATAATCTTACATATCCTATTTTTCATATAAATATGTGCACAAAAACCTGTACATGTTTGTCTATTACACCCATGCACACACACGAACACAAACACACACACATACATATATATATATATATATATATATATATATATATATATATATACATATGTATGTATATGTATATTTGTATGTATATATATATATATATATATATATATATATATATATATATATATATGTGTGTGTGTATGTGCGTGTGTATTTATTTATATATATATGTGTGTGTGTGTATGCGTGTGTGTGTGCGTGCGCATATGTTTACAAGAGTAGGTTGCCCTGAGCTGTAAAGCAAAAATGAATATCAGCGAAAAAAGTGGGGAAAGCGTAGAGAATGTGAAACGGTTGGGGGGGAATGGAAGTGGGGGTGGGGATGGGTGGACAAATGAGGACGAATGGGGAAAAGTAAAAAGAATCGAAGGCAGGAGGCACGTGAATGTGCGGGTCAAATCTTACCAGGCCTTGCATTCCGATTGCAAATCCACCCCAGAATACATTAAGTCGATTTGTCTACAGTGGCCAGGTCACTTTATTCCAATGGACGGCCAAGTCTAGCAGATCAGAAGCAACAGCGCACCAGCAGAAACGGACTTTTACCATTTCACCAGACAATTGATTCCATGCTGGAATTATGTTCCTCGACTCCATTTCCCTTCTCCTGTCCTTATGGGCCTCACCCAACCTCGACGCCATTTCTAATAAAAAGAACGAACCAGTAAGAAAGTCTGAAAACATCCATACAGATCCGTTGTGTTTGTTGGTAGATAGATTTTGAAGCAGGAGACATTTTTGTGAGGATAGAAAAAGGTGGAATCAGAATTACGAGGAGAAAAAAAAAGAATGACAGATGAAAAAGTGGAATTAAAAAAAGAAAAGTAATGAAAAAGATGGAAATAAGAAGACGATAAGGAAGATTCTATGTAAATGTAAATAATAAGAAAGAGAATGAAGAAAAGAGAAAGCATGGAGAAATGAAGAAATGAGAATGGCTAAGAGAGATGAAGGAAAAAACGACGGGGAAATAAGGAAAAAAATGAAAGGAACCGTGTAAAAAAAAAGAAAGAATACAAAGTAAAAGTAGAACAGAATCACGGAACAAAGAAAGGAAATGTTTAAAAAAGAAGTTCGAATAAAAAAGAGAAAATCAGGAAAACAGTAGATGAAGAAGAAGAGGGAAAGGAAAGAATAAATTATGAAGAGCGAAAAAGGTATAAAGTAAGGATCTTCTTAAAAGGAAATGGTGAACGATAAAAGAAATGAAAGAATGAAAAGAAAAAAAAGAAGTTTCTCCTTGGAATGAGAAGAGAGAAAAAAAACAGTATGAAAAGAAAAACAAAGAGAATGAGTTTGATTATATCAAAAAGAAAGAAAATAAAAACCAAGGAAAAGAAAAAAGAAGGAAAATTAAATAAAAAACATACAAGGAAATCAGAAGTGAAAGAATTAAAATAAGAAAGACGGAGAAAAGCAAAATGAAAGAACGAAAATTATGAATGATGGAAAGGAAGAAAATAAGGAATAATAAAATAAAACTGATGAACGCGAGAAGAAAAATGAAAGAAAATCTTAAAAGCAATTGAAAAAAGAAAAGAATGAGAAAAAGAAAGAAGAAAAATAAATGAACAAAAAATAAAGATAAGTAAAAAAAAGAAAAGAATGAGAAAAAGAAAGAAGAAAAATATGAGGACAAAAAATAAAGATACGTAAAAAAAAAAGAAAAGAATGAGAAAAAGAAAGAAGAAAAATATGAGGACAAAATATAAAGATAAGTAAAAAAAAAAAGAAAGAAAAATAGTAAATATACGCGTCAAAATTCTAATAAAAACATCCAAAGGTGAAATTTAGAAGAATGCGTTTTGTTGGCATTGACGTCCATTTTATTGAAGGTGACTCTTTCGTTTGTATGTCGTTCATTCGTCATCGTTCGGTTGGTTGGCTTCTGGCTAACCTTTCCGTGAGGACGTAGGGAGGTAAGAAGGTGGCTTTCTGCGGTGTAATCTCTTCAATGTTTGGGCAGAGCATCCTGACTACAAAACCTATTGTTTCAACCCAAAAAGACTTATGGTGAATTGTTTAGAAAGAATTCTTTTGCTAGCACGATTAGTTTCTTTGAATTTTCAGTTTTAAAATCTAAGACTTGGATAAAAGTATACAGAATGAATATTTCATCGCTTCCTCTACGCTTGGTAATTCTTTTGGGACTTTGAAGTGTGTCACTGAAAAGTCGACATATGACAGACAAATTGATATTTTTTCTGATTAATTGGCATTTTGTGTAAATATTTATTTGGTTTTACCTATTATGACAGATAATGAGGAACCGAGCACGGAAAGAAAGAACGAACAACGGTTGACTTGACAGCTCGATGCTTAACTTTTTCGGAGGTGATATTCTCAGATAAATTAAAGCAAACTGATTGTGTTTTTTATTATTAATAACAAATCAAACAAAACTTGATTTTAGATGATAAATACGGTTACTGAAATTTTAGGCAGAACTCGTTCAAAGGATTAATCGAAAAGCGTATACTCCACCTTGTAGCGGACCGTGCTGGGGGTGAAGATGTGAAGAGATATCAGAAGGTTAAAATTTCCTGCTGGCCGGTCCAGCTACATATAGATGTCGGACATTAAGTCCAAAGAAGACAAAGAAAACAAACAAGACGGATATACATGGGTAAACAAATATATATTAATAACAAAACAAGTTAAACAAGGACATGGACTGTTACATATTGTTTGTATGGAGAAATTATGTGTGTGTGTGTTGTAAGTGTTCGTACGTACGTGTATTTTTCTTAGCGCGTTCCCAAAATTTGGGAAACGCTGTGTCTGTGAGAGGTCACATATTGGTGTAAGTGGAAAATGAACGATTTTTACCTCGTCTCCGTGCGAGGTAGCGGCCCAAGGCCTGAGTCGAAAAAAAGAGAGAGAGAGAAGGGTCAGCCAGTATTTATAGCAAGGGAAGAGAGACCCCCGTTGAAGGATTAAGGAACTGAGGAGGAGCTAATTCCGAGAACCTCACATATACCAACAGTTACAGCAACACCGACCGACAGGTCAGAAGAGTCGCTTCAAATACATCAAAATATAGCCAACCTCACCATACAAGTACAGAGTTTGGTACGAAAGCAAAAATGCCAGCGTTCTCGGTAATAGCCACCGCACAGCAGTCGGGCAGGTCGAGCTCATCCTCCAGAAAACGACTTACCTACGATACCAGTTGGTATCATTATAATTTTGAAAAAGAGGCAAAGAATTGCTCGGAAGCATGCAATTTCAATTCAAGGAACTCCCACAATTCTACACAACACCAGAGAAACGATCACTCCGGCAGCAAATAAAGACGACCTTAGCAAAATGGGACAAAAATATCGACTATTTTACATCCGGCACGGACATACCGGATATTTATTTTTAGTCGACACCGGAGCACAAATCAGTGTTATTTCAATTGATCATAATCAAAAATATACACTATCCACACACACACTACAGGCCGCAAATGGATCATGCCTCGAGACATACAGAACTTGATTTTACATGATAAATATGGTTACTGAAATTTTCGATAGAAATCTTTAAAAGCACCCATCAAAATATACGAGATATAAATTCTTTCTTTGTTGCTTTACCTTCACAAGAGTCAGATTGCCCCCAAAATACTGAAGCGGCACGATCTTCACTTTCCAGGTGTGACAGAATTCAAAACCGTTTATGAGGTCTTGTAAGGGAAGACCTATCCTCCACCCTGTTGTCTCTCTCTGACAAATGCAACGTTGCTGGCCAATCGCGAATCTGTTGTTATTTCCATAGTAAATATTCAGATAAGTTCCACCAGGGGACTTATACAGATACGGCTCGCCATTCTACATCTTCAGTTCATTTATGGGCCATGCGTGATATACGCTTAGGCGATCATGTAACTCTCGGTACATGACTGACGAGGCAGATTTCTTTTCCCGAAGTAGGTTGCCATTTCCTTCTGCGATAGACCAGTTGCCATCCAAGGCCTGTCTGTCCTGCTATTTACCCATAGCTGGGGGGGGGGGCAGGGAAGAAGAGGATTCATAGCACGTCAGGGAATGTAATTGATTTGAATGGAATTTGAATTCGTCTCTCAGATTCCACAGTCTGAGCCGCTATCCATTACGGAGTCTAATCGGTTATATTTCTTCCGTAGACAGTATGGAAGGAGGAAGTTACAACTTTTTCTTCTTCCACAGAACCGCTACTTTGTGGAATAAATTCCCACTTGATTGTTTTGCTGAACTCTGTAATCCTAGCCTCTGCAAGCGAAAGGGATAATCATTATCTATCCCTATCATCCTCATAAGTTTCACTTCGTATCACACTCATTCATCTTATCTAATTTAACAGTAAAACTCTACATTAAGTGACTTCCGAGTCTTGTATCGATTGAACGTTAGTATAAAACGATTTTATAAGAGATTCCCCGTGAAATAATAATAATAATTAAAAATAAGATTTGGCGAGAAAACAGTACAAAAATGAAATAATGGTAAAAGAAAAATTGCAGAAAAAATATCCGACTCTCTGTACCGCTTGAGTAAGTACTTGACTCCGCTACCTTCACAAGAGCCAGATCAGGTCAGAGTACTGTTGTCGTATTTGAGCGAGTGCTGCCCAGACCTCACTCTCCAGCCTAGACAAAATCCAAAAGCCTCTCCGAGGCCTTGTGGGTGACGAATTATTCTCCACCCTCCAAATCTCTCTCGAGGTGTGGCAAACCTCTCGCTGCTCTGTCGCTACTTTCACGGAAAGTGCCCGAACGAACTACATTCCCTGGTACCGCCAATTCAAATCTTTACTACTAGGTCGATATCTCAGTCCCATCCTTTCACTGTCGAAACGTTTAAATGTAGCTGTCTCTTTTACTCCAATAGCTTCATGTCTCGCACTTCGCGTCTGTGGAACCCCCTCCCTCATACTTGCTTCCCAAATATTCAAATGCAATGTCAATCGACATCTTTAGATGCCTTGATCTATTCCCCAGTCCTTGTCTTCAACCTTCCTTTTATCACACCTCTTTACTCTTGCTTCCGATCTCTGTAACCCGTTGCTTGGGGTAAAATGCTAAAAAAAAATAAAAATAAAATAAACATTTATTTTTGAGAAGTATTTCGATATTTATAGATATTCTGACATTTAAATGTAATCGTATGTGGCACATTGTCGGAAGCATAAATACAGGAGGGAAATCAGAACAGTTACTACACTTTAATCCCATAGATAATGCGCAGTAAAAACATATCATAATGCGATATATACGACCTATAAATACGCCAAAAGTTGGATAATTTGGTATACATCGTCAGTGATGTTTCTAGCCGAGGTTCATTAGCGGTTACGGGTCTTTCAACATCATATCCCCTCATCGCGACGAACCAGCCGACACTGATCGTGTATCGACTTGTGTACATTCCGTTAGCTACAATTTTTTCAATCCTCTCAACCACACACTGCGACTCCTCTTGGCAATTCATATTCCAATCACAGAAAGAAGATATAATGTATATTGATCAAAGTCTGAAGGGAAAATCCATTTACCAACCGACCCATGCTGACAGAATATGACTACGTCCAGTTAACGCGAAGTGCACGTATTTGTACACGCTTTCATCCTTTCTCGGATATACCCAGTGAAACCACAATCCTCTCCATGGTCCGCACCAATATGTTCGGTCGCCATAGCACACAGGAAGCACTATTTCCGTCTGTACCAGCGTGACATCTCTCATCATAACAGTTACTTATTTGCTACTGTTCGTAATAAATGTAAGCGAGTTCTCGAAGGAGATAAGTCCCTGTTTGCTGAGAGAATGCCGCCTCTAAAATCTTTATCTCTCGTGACTACTGTAATAGGGTACTCTATAAGTGCAAGGTCTCTATCCCCCATCCTCAATCAATTTGAGATATTAACACACTCTGCTAATAAAGTTGAATGCTTTGCCCGTAGATTCTCCTCAGACTCTATTCTTGACTCATCTGGATTAACTTCCAACTTAGAACGGATTCTCTGTTGAGTGATATGCATATAACCCCTTCCCTGGTCTCTGCTATCATCTCTAATATTGATCCCCTCAAAAAAAATGTAGACCCGATGGCATCCCAGTAATAGCCATTAAGAAGCGTGCCCCCGAACTGGCTCCTGTTATCTCTAATCTGTATAATAAATATCTCGCTGCTTCCAGCTCTCCTGCTTACAGTAATATATCGACTGTTCCAGTTTTTAAGAACTCTGGTGAGCTGTTCAACTCTTCCAACTATTGACCTATTACCCTTCTACTTCTTTTTGGGAAACTCCTAGAGGCCATAATCAACGCTGAATTGGTTCATCACCTCTCATCCCAGAGACATTTATCAAACAAGCCATACGGCTTTCGTTTTTCCAGCTCAACTGCTGATGTACTAACGAAAGAGTACGGATAGACATCTCAAGGCCTTTGTAGAATAACAACACTTACCGGCGTAAGGGTCCCAGCTGGCGTCCAGCTGGCAGACAAAAATAAAGCCGGTTGTAACTCAATACAAACCCTGCAAACTGACTGATGACTCAAGCTGGTATTTATACAGAAATACCTCCACTCATGTACCAGCAGCCAATCACAGCCCAAGCAATGGACTATCCCACTTGAGCACAATGAGATGCTCCATGGCACCATAAATAGCTCTCTTTCTCAAGGTGGATTATTCTCTTCTCAGCTTGTTCCACAACTGAGTGCTTATTTTTGACAACGTGATTGTTCTACAGCCTTTGACGGGGTTTAGCATTCAGGTATTCTCCACAAGCTGAAAAGTTACGGTATCTCCGGACACATTTTTGAGCTGATCCAGTCGTTCCTATCAAATCGTGAATTGAAAGTTGTCCTGAACGGCAACTTCTACATTCTTCCGTACTAATGCGGGTGCCCACCAGAGTTCCATCCTTGGACCTACGTTATATTTAATGTTCGCTAACGACCTTCCCAATGACATCAGCTCTCAACTTGCCATCTACGCTGACTACAAGACGATTTACTCCTGTCTCGACAGTAAGGCTGATCAGCATTAGACCGGCGTCAAGATCTCATCAATATTTTAGTTGAGCTGGCTAGATGCAGCCGTAAGTTCTATGCTGAGAGTTTCTTTTCACACACCTCTTGCTTGTGGAACTTCCTTCTGGCTCCATGCTTTCCATCGAAATTTAATCTGCAAAAATTTAAATGCAATGTCAATCACTATCTACTGTTTTCCTAATTGCCTTTTCTCTTTCTCCTCATTACTAATGTTTCTCTTCCTAATTCCTCCAAACCCTCTAACCACTTGCCTGCTAGTAACTGTACTACCTAGCTTGGGGCAATAACTATTTTAGTGCAATGAGGATGGTGCTGGGGTAGATATCCCTTATTACACTGACTGTAAATTATCCAGAAACTCGGCAGACAGACATTAAATTTTGATCCCAGACCGTAGATCAGGTAAAGGGCCACTGTATTTAAACTACCTAACCACAACACACGATGGTATGTTGTGTCAATTAGTTAGTTTTGCCCATTCGTGTGCATATAGACCATAAACAATATTTACTCAATTCTGGCAATCATTGTCACGCTGGAGTCAAAGTTTTCTGATAGGGGTTACAATGTAAGCACAATCGACTTCAGTGTAAAGGAACGTTGTATTTATTACCCCCCACGACGTTTGTAAGATATTAGACATTGTTGGTGTTACAATTTTTGTGTACCAATTATATAACTAGTGAGCAAACCTAAATGACTGGACTCACTTGATAGTTCCCCCAAATGAAGGTTAACCAATCAGAAGGCGTACAATATTCAATCCGTCTTATATAACGGCGGCTATTTTGGTTACTCTCTACGAATGTCCAATGCGAACCCGTCAGAACCAAAGATGACCAGAACAGAAGGAAGAACTACGCTCTGCTACTGAAACGAGATATCCACTGCTAACCTGAACTACGCTTTCCTACTGTCTTCGAAATATTCACTGCCAACCTCTGGATTCTATACTCAAAGACTACCGTCATGAACAACAGTTGGTCCAACTTGGAGTTCAGTGAAATAAGGAAGCTGATGTTGCAGGGTTGGAATTCTGGGAACTATACATCACACATTACAGCACACTATCAATGGTTAGAAAAGAGAATGGCAATAGAGATAAATGTAGGTACCACATTTTAATTCCAACCGCTAAACCGGGTAAAACAATGCTGACTGTGTCGGATTTCAGAGCACGTTTATCGTAAGTCTGAAGAAGGTTTGCTATTATATCCAAGCATGAAATGCGAGTCAGAATTTTGACATGTGTTCCATTCTGGCAGCGTTTTCCCTAAACATGCCAAAGAAAAAGTTAAAAGAAAACTAAATACATATAAAACTAGTCGATATAAGAATTTGAAACTGTCATCTTCGGACCTCTTGATCAAATTCCTGTCATATTGTTACGAATGCATTTTCAAGGGTCTCTGCTTCGATTCCTCCTCGAATCACGTATCTTTCCGCTGTTTTGCACCTCTCTTCACAGGTTACTTTTCAACTTGTCTGTTTCTTTCTCAGTGTTATGTCTACCTGTCTCCCTCTTTTTCTTTATTTTGATACCGATTTGGAGTCATTTCTACAGGGCGGATGTGGCAGTTGTAGCCAATGCAGTGTGGGAAACGAATTGTAACAATCAAAGTAAGCTGACGCCATTCGTACACACATACACACACACACACGCACACGCACACACACACACACACACATAAACAAATTAAAACAGAAACATCCACACTCTTCATAGACAAAAAAGACATATTGCAACATTTACAGGAATAGTCAACGATATAGGTATCTGGTAGGAAGGAAATCCATCGCTGTTTTTAAATACCGTATATACTAACGTGTCATGCAACTTTTGAAGACCTAAATTTGTAGCTAATTTTCAGGGGGTCGCATCATACGCGAGATATAAAATTAGTGTATGTACTGTTGGCCCTCGCGATGCCGTTGACCAAAATATATCCAATTACTGTGTCAAAATTACAGCTGTATTTAAAATAAACATGATTTTGATAAAGTATCGTTTTATTTAACTGTATCCAATAAAATGCATGTAATATTCACATATTAATATCGTATTATAAAATATAAACACGTTTATAACATGTTTAGCTGTTTCTCGTTCGGTTGTTTATGGTGTGTAGGCGTTTACGCAACGAGTATAGCGTTACTAACGATACTTCTATCATTCTCTTTTACATTTTTATCATACTGAACGAGAAGTTGGGATAAAGAGACAGAGAAAAAGATATGGGTTTATTCTAATTTGGTCTCACAAAAAAGGATCTCGCATGATACACGAGATAAATGATACATTTTTTTATTTATTTATAAGTGGAAATTTGGGGGTGGCGCGATACGCAAGATCGCGCATTACACCAGTATATCCGGTAATCAATTTTATTTAGAAACCGCGAAAATTTTTCTTCCAAACCATAAAGACCGACGTTGAAAAAATCATTTATTTTGCACAAGAAATGTTTTTTTCGATTCGATATCTTTCAATGTGAATCCTCTTCACCCAACACTTTGCTATTCGTCACCTAGATCTAATGTTATACACGGTGCGCCAGAAATATCACCCACCTGTCAAGTGTTAGTCAACTTAGTCAAATCTTTCGGATAAGATCATCGCTATGATTTCTAGACTTTATGAATTTAAGCGAAGTACTAGACTGGCGTCGACGTCTCATCAATTTACAGTAGAACTGGCTAGATGTAGCCGTTAATGTCTTTCTAAAAGCAGTACTAGATTGCCGGTAAGGTTTCATTGTTTTACAGTTCAAATGACTAAATGTAACTATAAGTTCTATGCTAACAATTTCTTTTCTCGCATTGCTCGTTTGTGGAACTCCCTTCCGACTCCATGCTTTCAAGCCAACTTTAATCTTGCTTGGGGCGATACTGATTTAAAAAAAAAAGTGTAAACGATGTCTTTTTAAGACTGTTGTATCTTTAATACAAAAGAGCTTTTTGTGCTGATTTCATGTTTCGTCGGAATGATACTGTTCTGGATAGGAAATCGATACTGCTATGGGTTGAATAATTTCAGAGACACAGCTTTAGCGCTTAAAAGAAAGTCACCTAGAAGACCTCGATCTCCGAATCATGTCCAGGATCTAGGAATCATTTAAAATAGTTTATTGCAATTAGAGGCCATCTTTTACAGGATGCTATTTTAAAAACGCAAACCCAAAGAACTGTTGCCCTTTGTTTAAATAACAGTGAAATAATTTTTAAATACCAGTTACCTTTGTCTTTTTGTCAGCCTTTAATATGTGGGAGCTATTTCTGCCGCATCTTGTACAATGACAATTACAACTAATAACTACGAATCAGCAATCAGATTGATTGATCCCACACACGGCTGCGTGTTTGTGTGTACGTCTAAGCTCTCTAAGAAAGGTTCTGATATTGCAGCTCATTGAGAAAAAGTTTTTTACTTCAGCTGTCGTATTGAGGCCAACACATCTTAATACTCCAATAAATCCGGGTTTGTTAACTTTGCGAAGTGCCAATTATAAAAGGACAAAATAACCGATCTTCTCCCAGGCCACGAGTCAGTCTTCTCATTAGAAATACCAGAAGGACATCATTATTCGATCAAAAGTCAGACTAATAATCTGGCAGGAGGGAATCTTTAATGACACTCAGTGAACATTTTGTTCATCATGTGGTGTTCTTGAACTAAAAATGAAAATAAAAAACAGTTTTCACTGGTATCGTCACAGGTTTAATTCATGTTTTCTTATTGGATTATGTCATGGTTGACAATAGTGGTAACAGGAATATAATTTTTTTTTCCTAAATGCACATTCATTTAATTATCGTGGAATAGCAGCGACGAACCATTTTGTCAAGGTATGAAACACAACGAGTGAACTTATGCCTTTCCTAACTATAAACTGAACTTAACAATAGTAGCCGAAATTAGAAGTCGCTCTGATAATCATTATATTATGGTCTACATTCTGGCGTTTCATGTAACATTGTTAGAATTCTCAGATCTAAACCATTAAAGGCATTTAATTTATTATAGTAAAAAAGTAAGTTCAATTCTCACTAAGAGAGTGATAACTCGAAACAACGAGGAGAGCGATGAGAAATCACTACGTCTTTCCCAAGAAGTCATTACAATTCATGCATCATAAAGAAAAAAGGAAGCTGTGAAGAGCCATGATTGCCTACATTGCTTGACGGAAATGGCAGTAAAATAGTGTAATTGTTTAATTCACAATTAGAAATCAAATAACGAAGCTGATTATCCATCGTAACAGATTTTCTATAAATCAAGTGAAAGCATCATCAGCTCTATGACCAGATGTGGTCGTAGGGATGTTGCGCAGCTGTTCACTTAATCAATTACATCCGTATATCTAGGTTGAAAGCCGAAAAGGTATTCATTCATGCGTAACTTATCTTTGGCAAGTCGACCTGGTGAAAACTATACCTCTCCAGATCACATCGCAGCCGATTTCCTCCAACTTGAATTTCGAGAACATTTGGTAACGGATACGTGGCCATTAAATCCATCAGGGGAATTAACAGCCACTGACTTCAATCGAGAAATCCTTCAGTGACGCCGTATCATCACCAGACATCCATAGCTATGGAGCACTCTCTACTATATTGTGCTAGATGGCTGTTGACCCTACAAGAAGGTCAATAGTCACTTTTAGTTCTTTTTTTTAAAAATTAATTTATGTGTTTACCGTCTTCATCAGAAACATCTGGTGGGGGGAACTGGTTTAGTCTTAGTAGCACTGGTAAAATGACCAGACAAAAAGTTTCAAAATAAAGGGTTCGCCAATAATGTTGAACCCATTTAAGTATTCTATCAAATTTCAAAAGCGCTGACGTTCGCATGATTTTGATTCTTACACGGTTGACTTGTTTTTTTACGGCTTATCAACCTTATGCACGTTATTTAAAGTCAGAAAATATTTTTAGATTTTAAGAATCTTTTGGTGGTAATAATGATTCCCTCGTATAATTAATACATATCTCGGGTAGGGGAGAGGAAGTTTGTTTATACGCTTAAGAGTATTTGCCCATAAGTAAATATAACGAACCCTGGAAATGAAACTTTGCTCTTCGATTTCCATCTCTGAACCGTTACCAATTACACCACCTGCTATTTTCAAGATGTCACCCATCTAATTACTGATCAGGCTCGACGTTGCTTAATTTCAGTAATCGTAAGAGAACCGATGTTTCAACGTGATATGTTCGTAACGTTATCTGTACATTAATTTTCTCTTCATTCAACTTATTTGCTCTTCAATATTTTATCCCAAGATTGCCAATAATGATGGGCATATATGCCACTGTTGGATTTCACAAATTTCCTTTTATTTTGTTTCCACTTTATTTTGTCCTCGACTGAAATACTGGCATCTGCTGCCTGAAGAAAATTCTTACTTGCGATGACTGGTCAAGTGTTTGTAATACATTTGAATCTTAAAGTCGTTCTGAATTTTAGCTTTGAATTCTCCAAGGCAGAGTTTTAAGATTATTGCTATTTTTTTCTGCCTATATTTCTGTGATATATTGTGATTATTTACACTATTCACGTTGGTCGGACAGTCGTCCTAATCTTTTTTTTTTCCATATTCCCGACGCTCCGGCCTTCTTCAGGTGATTGGAATTTTGAACTGAATGCTTTATTTCGTCCACCAGGTAGATTGTTCTAGTTCTACGTGCCATGCCTCTTCTGGACACATGTCCCAGTGCATAAAAGTGTTGGTTGGATCCAGTGACTATTGCAGTGGTGAAAAAAAAACTTGGAGAGTTGAGTTAAAGGAAGATAACTGAGACATCCAGAAGAGGCATGGCATGTGGAACTAGAAAAATATACTCCGTTGGACGATATAGATTGTTTCCAGTCTCCTGAAGAAGGCCGGAGCGTACAGCGGCCGAAATATCGTGAATATGGCAAAAAGATAAGGACAACAGTCCGAAGAATGTAAATAATGTAAATATTTTTTTCTTTTTGATTTGTGGTTTCATACAATCATTTTCCTTTTTTTTTGACCTGAGGTACTATGTAAATGAAGGTTATCCTGGAGAAGTTCATTAGCGGATAAGATTGAAACAGTTTTTATAAACCTTTGAGTCGCACGTATTATCACTTATTTTTATATTTCAAATAAAAAAGGATTATCGGGGATTTTATTTATCTGTATATATACTGAATAAAGATTAGAACTCCGAAATTATACGAAACCCAATACGCCCATCGGTATCCACTGTGATAAGGTTATACCAGGTACATGCACACCAGCCAAATATGGGTGATATGGGGACAAGTTTTGATAAAAGCAGAGAGTAGTACTCCAAAAAAAATTGCAGGTGAGGACAAGTTTGAAATATAAGGAGTCGGTGAGTCCACTTTATAGAAATGTTGAGAATTCTACTCCCTCTGGTAGGTATCGAACCCGCGTCCCCATGGGCACTAGGGAAACCGTCGTTAGCTACGACGTACCTTAACCGACTCGGCCACGAAAAAACACGGGCGAAAATTGATAAATAAACTATTTAATAAATAAATGGAACGTCTACACAAATATGAGTATCCACCCAAAATAACGTTTTAAGTGATAAAAATGTGTCTGATTAAAAAATCAAAAAATCCATTACTTATTTGGAAACTTACTATATATATATATATATATATATATAGCATCTTTACTCTGTCTCTCTCTGTCTGTCTGTCTCTCTCTCTCTCTCTCTATATATATATATATTAAAACAAGATCACTGTGACAATACCTGTCGGGAATACAAAGCCGATGTAGAAGTTAATTCTCGTTTTCACTTTTTCTTGCTGTTTGGTACAGGGAAAGTAATTTACTCATGTTCGCCGTGTCTTTTATTCGCGCGAATAATAGTCTGTCGTGAACGCGACAGGCTATTTGAAAGGTGTAACATCGAAACGCAATTATCACACGTCCCTGTTGTATGTTGCCTGGGAGACGAGAAGACGCTTCGCTCAGCAGCGCGCTACAAAAGACGAGGACAGGAAAGAGCAGGGATTATTTTTAGGAGACAGTAGGTTGAATTATTTTGCTAAGGAACTTTTTAACCGATGAAAAGGAACTGCTCTAACCGGTCTCCATTAACCAATCAACAAGAACTAATTTCTGTCGACTCTTATAATTGATTGTTTCAGATATTTTATTTAAGAGCGTTTTCTCGACACTCCTTTTGTATAACCTTTGCCGGCAAAGGGAAGGGGAGAAGAAAGTGGTTTTTAACTAGTACGTTTGTTTATACTTTAATGTTTATAGAAAATTCGTGCTTTATGATAATCTATTTTTTTCTTTTCTTTTAAAGATGTAAGCTTTTTTCTTTTTATTTCAAGATGTCGGCCCTCGTTCTGCATTCAGCGCTAAATTTTCCCCTGATGAAAGAGACAAGGAATCCGAGTCAGCTGTTTTGTTCTTCGAATTTCATCGATCAAGCATTTTCGATTATTATTCATTTCTGGTTAGTTTCTTTTTATGAAATTTTATTCCCCATTTTATTTTATAAGTCTAGCGGTAAACGTTAATCTCGTGTATTGTATTCGATATCTTCTTGACGATCCACGCAGCTAAGATGCAAGAAAATGTTAGTTTAATGTGGGGATCCCGAGTGCGTGCACTCAAGCCAGCTTCAAAGATAGCTCGTCGGTTGTGCTGGCATTGGTACGACTACCGATCTCTCCGCCACCTCTCTAGTGCAAGGAGAGACGTACTGCCGCGAGCAGCTGTTCCCAGGGACCGAGTACTTTTCAATTTTAGGGGTTGCGCTATGTCCGAAGTAAAAAAAAAAAAAAAAAACAGGACTAGGTTG
>OZ038505.1:83546437-83606437 GCA_964036315.1 Acanthosepion esculentum
AATGCATGAACCGATTTCGAAATCATGCTGTGGTTCTGTTACGTGTGTACTGTGACGAATATCGGCTTCGAATGTAGCAGTGGCAAACCGAGTTCAAATTCAGGGTTTCTCTGTTGCATTTACATTTGCACAAACAACTTTGCGGAATTGATAAATACATCTCATCCCTCTGTCATCAGCTTTTAGTTAAAAGTAGGATAAAAGGAGGTGCCTTGGCTGGAACTCAGTCTAAGGAAAACCCTGAATTACAAATTGTAGAGAACGCAACGGAAAACCACACCAAGAATGTAAGGCACATCATTAATAATAAAAAACGGTCATATATATATTAAAAATTATTTTCCATTATGAATTATACATATATTCTTTATTTTTTAAAATTTATTGCTTACTTTCTATTATATATGATTTAAACAAATGTTGCTACTATAAAAATATAATATCTTAACGACGATCCGTTTAATTTGACGTCCATCACACACACACACACGTACACGCACACACAAACATAATGAAATAAAAACACAACGTATAGGCCGTTCAGTATCTGTCTATATTTCTGAGATGAGGTATTATGTACATTACTTACATTATTCGGACTATTGTTTAAAAAAAAATATGTTAGCATCTGTCTGTCTTCATATTTTTTTGTTTTTTGGTTTCATCCCCTATCATTTCTTGATCATATATTTTTAATTATTTTTGTAAAAAAAAAGACAAAATAGAGACATTTGTACATGACATTTTTATGTCATGGCTGCTTTTGTAGGCTCCTGTGAATATGTGGTATTGTGGTACATGTCGGATTGAATGGTGATGGCTGAGTTCTTGTGGTTAATGAGTAAATTGTAATGGATGAATGGTTTGGGAATCTGATTAGTTACGTCTAGGATTACTAATATTGACCAGCTTCTCCCCACTTCCCCTTTGGCCGCAACTGTCGCAAAAAGGAAACAATAAATACACATTCCTGTCAGAAATCAAGTCAAATATTTATACCCAGCTCTGAAGGAAATTCAAATATGAACTTTAAAAAAGAAACACTGTTTCTGAAACTGTTTCTTCTTTGGCTAATATCTTTATCAAACGAACGAATGACTGACTTTTATTTAATGTACTATTGATAAGAAATCCGTTAATTACATCAAAAGAAATTAATATGTTAACGACGCAACCTGTTGAGTACCAAATATCAATTATTCAGTCCCCCCACCATTTCTAAAAAGCTCGCCCTGCCCGCATTTTGTTCCCCATTGATTACTGTGATAAATAGTCATAGCTTTTGTCCACAGAGAATCGTCGTTTTTCTCTTATTGACCCCCACACGCCAGCGAAGATAATTTTATCGCTGAATGCGCATATCATTTCAAAGTCTAAACCACCTGTAACGCCTCTCAGCAGACTTTGTAATGATCAAATTCTATTATTGAAGAATTTCAACAAAGCTTCAAAGATTCCACTTCTTACTTAATAACCATTGTTCACATAGATGAACAAAATTAATTAAGTATATCGCTGTTGGAAATGGGGTTGGTTAAAATCGTTTTATAGCAAGTTCCCAAATTCAGATGTCGGGTAATGGTGAACAAGCTTGCCTCGCTAAATCGATTACGACTGAGCAATGAGTTCAATCCTTATATTGGGATCGGTTTGTGTGTCTAGCATAACGGTTAGAAGCGGAATCGGCGAACCGAGTTCGAATCCTGACCAAATAGATTTTATTTAGCACTAATACTTTTAAAATCGATCTTCCTCTAGCTATAGGTTAAATAGTAGGGCAGAATGAGTGTTGTTGTTTTGATTATCAGCCAATCCAGGAGAAGGAAAACTGAAATAAAAATGTAGCCTAGATACACCCACTGATGTTTCGGCTACAGTACATATGGTGCCTTTAAGATTCTAATTGATTGCAGGAATGGAGATCTTGCCCTGGGATCAGGAAATGACTAATAAAACAGTTTCGAAATAGGCAACTACCTCAGCCACTGTGACAGCCTCTTATGACTAAGATGAAGAATAGGGTGTCAAATACATTTTGGACATCCTACACTAGCGAAATGATCCGTGAGATAAACTTGTTTAATTTTGTCAGGGAGAGACAGTTGACATTTATGGAGTACTTAATAAGGAAAGAGGGCTTGGAAACTTTGATCCTCACAGGAGAGATTGTAGGTAAGAGGGAAAGGGGCGAAGCAACGTACAATCTACCTGGTGAACTTGAGCGAATGTATGGTGGAGCATAGTTTGAGAGAGATGGCAGAAAGACAAAAAGAGCTACAAATGACAGAAAAATGTGGAGAGCCATGACCGCCAACGTACTGAAAAGACACGGCACGTATGAAATAAAGAAGGTGCTTAAGCAAAGTTCTGTTTGATCTGCCATATATTTTACATTCTTATTATTTGACATTTTGACTACGAAATACCCCCATACGTACCCTTGTACCACTCTAGAATATACTTTGCTGCTGCCACGGGAATTTGGACCAGGATGGAACAGTTTTCATTCTTTCAAGCGGACATTTTTTTAAATTTTGTTTTTAAGCATTTTACCCCAAGCAAGGCGGGAGTGCCAATAGCACGCAAGGGGTTGCAGAGAGTAAGAGCAAGAGTAAAGAGGGGTGTTGGAGGAAAGGATATAGAGAACGACAGGGATCAAGATCAAGGAATCAGAAGATGTGGATTGATATTACATTTGAATATTTGAAGATTATAGTTATCAGGAAAGCAAGTAAGAGGAAGGGAGTTCCACTGTTAGGAAGTGCGAGAGAAGACGCTGTTGGAGAAGAAGAGGCGGTTACATTTAACATTTCGACAGTGAAAGGTTGGGGCCAAGATGTCAACCTACTAGCACGGCTTAAATTCATGCAGTTGGGATTTACGTTAATGGCTATCACACAGGCATAATTCCGTTTCTTGTACCACCCTAGAAAGTACTTGGCTGCTGCTATCTTTACAAGAGACAGATTAGATAAAAAATGCAGTATTTCTGCAACATCAGGGTAGCAGCCTTGATAGAGCTGAGAGGTTTTTGCGCGTTCTAGTGAGTGATGAAATATTTTCTGTTCTACAATCCTATTTCACAGCCGAAACGTTCCAAGCCTTTTAGCTACTCTATGACTATTGCCATGGCAAATGTCCTGATGCGCTACATTCATTTGTTCCACTAGTTCAGACAACGTCATACCATATAAGCTGCGACGAATCGTTCCGATTTGTTTCATATTCCAGTAACAAGAAGGAATTTCCACCCGGACAATTAAATCCCGAGAACTGCTACTTCGTAGAATAAACTCCCGACAGTATGCTTCATCGATTGCTACCATTTTAACCATACCAAGTCCAGATTCAACCTTTTTTCTTCTTCATGTCCTCATAAACTACGTTTCTTCTCATTAACTTGTTACATCCATGAATCAATCTCATTCATTTGCTTGAGTGCCTCTCAGGTAATGTATTGATCAAAACTTGTTCATGCAAAGAATGTTAATATAGGCTTTTCATTTATTCAGTAAATAACATTCTATCAACATATGATAATGGTTAGAGACTTTAAAGCTGCTATATAAAAAATACTACTGAGTTATGAGTTCATTCCTCTTCACAGTTAGCATTACATAATCTAACAATGTACATTATTTACATCGTTCGGACTGCTGTCCTCATCTTTATTGTCATATTCACGACGATTCGGTCGTTGTACGCCCCGGCATTCTTCAGGAAATGTTTATATTTCTGAGATGAGTTATTGTAACTATTTACACTACTTACATCGTTCGGACTGTTGTTCTCATCGTTATTACCATATTGACAAACGTTTCGGTCGTTGTACGCTCCGGTCTTCTTCAGGAAATGTCTATATTTCTGAGATGAGGTATTGTAACTATTTACACTATTTACATCGTTTGGACTGTTGTCCTCATCTTTATCGCCATATTCACGACGTTTCGGTCGATGTACGCTTCGACCTTCTTCAGTTAGAATTTCAAACCGAAATATTTATTTAGTTCACATGGGTAGATTGTTTTAATTCACTGTGACATGCCTTTTTGGATAGCTCAGTATAAGTTAATTCCCTTTAGTAACTCAACTCTCCAAATTTTTGTTCTCTCTATGGCCAGGTATGAACTCAAAAACTCTTTGGGTTAAGTCACTTTTTGGATTAGTCAACCAACTCTTTTATCCTTCGGCCATGTATCCTTGGAGAATTTGAGGTATTTATAAACCTAATGTCTCAGTATGAAACGTCGTGAATATGGCAATAAAGATGAGGACAATGGCCCGAACTATGTAAATAATGTAAACTGAGACAATACCTCATCTCATAAATATAGACAGATTCTGAAGAAGGCCGGAGGGTATGACGGCAGAAACGTCTTGAATAGGACGATAAAGATGAGGACAATAGCTCGAACGATGTAAATAGTGCAATTAGTTAAACTACCTCATCTCAGATATACAGACAGAAATCTAACAATGGTTGACATGTTGTAAAATCAAATCATCTCGGCCTGACCAATTTTACGCTTTAACTCCAAAACTATACACGCAAATGTTGATCAGTTCGATTTGGAATTAAACATTTCAGTCATAACAAAAGAATTTTCAAATTCGTCAAAGATGCTACGACAGCAAACCCGTCATATAAGTATGCCAGGCATGACAAGAACTGCATTTGACACTTTTCGGGTGTCAGAAGCAGACAAGGTGCAACTTTCTTCGTCAAGGTTGGCCGCAGTCCCTGCTTATCCGTTGCATACGACAGTACGGCTTATTGATGAAGATGTGTTTCTGTCTTGTGGTCATTTTTGGTGGCTTACAGCTTTGGCTTCCTTTGCATCGAAGTCGATAATGTCCGGACAAGACATTCTTGACGTCGTCGATACAGACACTCTGAGACCAAAGTAATTACACTCAATGTCCACGAATGTCTGCGGGGTTGATAGAAGATCGATCAAATTATATTGTTTGAAAACGATTAACAAATTCCAAACTATATCTGGTATGAGGAGAAGGTTAAGCTAGAGTCCATTTTTCGTATAATTTGATGGACAATTCTGACCCGCAGGTTAGCGTTCAAATATTATAATGAATGCAAGAACTTGAAGTTTCAAGCTGAGAAACCGAAACACTATTTCTTTATTAAACCGAACATATAATAGACTTAGTTGCCAGTTAAGCTCGGTTTAATTTAACAGAACCAGAGAGTAAGTAAAGGTTAGTACCAAGATGGGTGACCACTTGGGAATACCAGGTACTGCAAGCTTGAATGTGCGGGTGGTGTAATGGATAACGGCTCGGAATTGTAAATCGGAGAGTCGAGTTCCAATTCCAGTCGGGTTCGTTGGGAAAGAAATGAATCAATATCTTCTACCCACAGCTATGGGTTAATTAGTCTGACTTTTAACAGTAAATTATTATTATCTCCCACCTCCCAAATCCTTACAATTGTAAAATATTTTCTGGCTTTAAGTAACTTGCAAAAGGTTGATAAGCCGTAAAAACAAATCAATCGTTCAGTCATAGAGTAAGTAGAATTGAAGGTTTTCACGGAGCCTCGAAATGTTACTCTCATTTCGCCGATCGGATCCTGAACTACCGACAGTCGCGATAAATGGATTCCCCTTCCGGGAGCCCCCCCCTTTCCTTGAGCGACTACTCGGCCTTAAACTCAACTTAGATCTCAATTGGAACTCGGACATACGATCTGTCGCTGAAGATGGCTGGGAAAATGGTCGGTTCTCTGTACCTGACTACTCGTGCTATCCTCTCCCTTTACAAGGAGCGGATCTGGCCTAAAATGGATTACTGCTGTCATATTTGGACAGGAGATTCCCGGTCCCCACTTTCCAGTCTCGATACAGTCCAAAGGCGTCTCCGCATCTTTGTAGGTGAAATATTATTTTCCAACCTGCACCTCTTTCAAAGATGTAACGTCGCAAGCTTCTCGCTGCTTTATCGCTACTTCCTTTGAAAGCACTCAGAAGATCTATATTCCTTAGTCCCACCAGTTCTAATCTTTACGGCTGGGAACTGCCATGCTCTGCACATTGTAGCGAACCATTCCGTATTCCAATGATCATAAGTAATTTCCACTCGGGCAGCTTCTTTCCGCGAAACTTTTTGAATAGAGAAGCAAGCAAGAAAGAAAGAAACATTGCTCTGTGGACCTAAAATGAGGATGTTTTCCCGATCTCTATAATCTTAACCTCTTCAAGTCTCGGTGTAACTGTTATCTCCTCCACTGTGGCACTTAATCTATAACATTCTACCTGGAGTGTTTCCTAGACCTTGTGCAGGGTGAACCCCACTCTAAAAAAAATTATCATTTGATCCAATTTGTAAAGCGTCAGATAAAAGGGATTCTTGACTGTTTATTGTATTGCAATACAAAGAGTATTTTGAAGAGCGAAGAAAGACAAACATTTTTTTCATATTAAATAAATAAACAGAGTTCAAGGAATAAGTATTGATTAATCTTTACGTGGTATGAGACTAAATGAAAGAAATTCAAAAACAAAAACCAAAAAATTTATAGCCCGTAAACATTGAAAGTGATTGCACTGAAAATCAAGATGCAAAATTTAGTAATCAATCCGGGTTTGAAACCCAACCTCAGGTACCGGTCAGAAATATGCAAGTAGTTTCACCACCAAACAGGTAAAAGAAACATGATGAAAACCTCTCCTATATGCTAGAAAGGTAAACGGCATAATATACCGTCAGAATGGTTGAAATCAAACAACTAAAGATCTATGAAATTATGTGAAATCGAGGAACAAATATGAAAATGTCCTGGGATAACGCAGGACTTAAAATAAAACCTACATTGCATGGGAAGACGTCATGATGAGTTCATGATATTATTCTGATAAGATTTTTTCCTTAGGTCAATTGCATGAATTTAAGCGCACTACTAGATTGGCAGATAGGTCTCACCATTTTACTGTTGAACTAGCTAGATGTAAACGTATCTTCTATTCTGTCACTTTATTTTCTCGTACTTCTCAACTGTGGAACTCGCTTCCGATTTATTGCTTGCCATCAAAAATATAAATGCAACGTCAATCGACATCTACCGTCTTTGTGAACCCTTTTCCTTTATTGTCCTCTTTTCACTTCTCCACACTAAAGTCTTCTCGTTATCTTTCACGTCCTGTAATCTCTGTGTCCTAGTGGCTTTATCGCCTTGCTTGGGGTGAATTGATAAAAAAATGCATAAAAACGAATAGTTTCAAAGTGAAAAGTATTTCGACATTGGAAATGTTTACTTAATACTTTTACCAGAAACTGGGAAAATTGTTTAAAATATATAATAACAAATAATTTTGTCCTTTAACCAGAATAAAACCGTGAAGACCAAAGAAAGGGGCAACTCTTTGTATAAATGTAAGAAAGATCAATATGAATCAGAGGAAAGGAATACAAGATCATTAGGTAAGCGACAACAACTGAAATTGGTTGAAAACAGGGAAAAAGGATAAAAGATGGAGCAAAAGTTGGTTAAATGGTGTCCTATTGGTTATCAAATGCAATAAGAAAAGATCAGACAACAGATTTAGAGATGGCATAGAAAGCTTTACTGTTAAGACATGGCATAGTATAACACAGTGGAGGTTGTTATGAAAGAGACATTTTGTACCTCAGTGGATATCAGTGGAGGAAGAAATGGAAAATTAGACAAATAAATAAATCTCGCCTTGTTAACCATTATTATTAAGTATTTTAAAAAAATAATAATGGGTATAAAGTAATTAATAATAACAAAACAAACGTCATTGAAACAAAGCAAGTTCAGTCGACCAATGATGACAATTCCAGAACAACGTACGTAACTATAAATAATTTTTTCTATCCTCTGCCAGCCGCTATGATGGAGAAAGCATTACCTAGAACCGTCCAGTATTATTAAGTATTGATTTGAATCCTCACAAGGCTTAACATATTTATGTCCTTGTGCCAAACTAGACTGAGTAAATAATATGTATACAATGAAACCGAAACTAGTGAAAAATTTTAAAAAAATTAAGAATTAGAAAAATCACATTTTCTTAAAAGTAAAAAAAAACATCCTGATTAATAAAAAAATGAAGGTGTCACTTTAAATTGTCGATCTCAAACACCTGACAAAAACATGTGTTTATGAATAATAACAAACGGAATCATCATTGAAAGAGCTACTTCCAAAAACGTTTAATTCAAGAATCGGCATGACAACTGCCCTCTAGTTGTAAAATATTCACATCAAAGTTCATGATGAACAATCAGCTTCGTTATCGAGTCAGTGAAAGCTTCCAAATTATCCACTGGGCTGAAAGAAATCTTTAGAATACTTGAGCATTGCAAAATCATTTCTTTTTTTTTGTCATGTTATATACGTCAAGTGAGATTATGTATTTGCAAAACTCACGCCATCCCCAAGAGAAGTAAACGTCAACCTTTTATTTGATGGCAGAAACTGTTAAGGTTTATTTAAAGTGCTTTCAAATTTATCTTCTATTTCTGAGCACCCCTTTTTTCACGTACATACACAAATACCCATACATATATGTTATCAGATGCGTTTTTTGTTGAAAAACGCAGAAAGAAGATATTAATTCTATTGTATTCAGTTATGTCATGGGGCACTTAAGCAAAAAAAGGCAAGGGTCAACCGAGAAGGCTTCTTTTCATTCGCCACCTCTTTTCTTATAAGATAATTTAGTTCCATTCAGCAGAAACGAAGATTCTTCGTCTTTCGTCAGAGCTAATCATTATCAATGTGTATGTTTATAGGGACTCCATGTTTTCTTTGGCGTTCGCGCCTCTTACAATCTTTTTCCAAACTCACTTGCAAAGAGGCGCTAAATGACAAATGTACAAAGACTGCTTTTATAAATATAGATATTCATACAGCTATTCATGATTATCATCTTTAACGTTTCGCCCTCTGAGTGTCTGACGTCGATATTGGAAGTCGTTTCGATGTGATTTGGCAGACAGAAAAAGAACTTTTAATATCCGTATGTTCTGTCAAAAGTGTAAGAAGGTATTTATTCAAACTGTCCGAGGTGGAAACTACTGCGCCTTTCACCAACACTCACACCGATATAAACTGACCAAAAGCTTGCATTATTAATACAATAGAATCTCTGAGTGGAACAGTGAAAATCACCAGAAAATGACCAGACATTTTGTCATGTTTTCTCACTGTTACTCGATTCGTCTGTGGATGTGAACAGAAAGAAAAATAAGTTGTATTGGGTGTCGGAGACATAAGAATAAATATGGCGGCTTTAAAGATGTGTTAATATAGGCAATAACTGACTTGTTTTCGTTGCTAAATTAATACTGAAAAAAGAATTATATTTTCGATGTGGTCACGCATATCAATCTATATGAGGCATTAATTCTTTCTTTGTTTTTGTATTTGTCTTTGATTTTCAGTCTTTTTTTTATTCTTTGAATATTTTTCTTTCGTTTTATTTACTTGCGTTTCTTATAGTTTCTTCATTTTTTTTACTTCCGTTTTTTTACTTTCTTGCTTTTTGTTTTCTCATCTTTCTTCTTTTTTTCACTTTGATTTTCTCATATTTCCTTACCCTATACTTTCTCCTACTTTCATTTATTTTCCTCTTTTCTCTCTTTCTTGTCGCCTTTCTTTTCTCTCTTTCTTTTCTTTTTGACAATCACTGTTTCTCTTCTGACACTTCCTCTCTTTTCACTCTCCCCCCGCCACCATCATATTTTACTTTTTCTTTTGTTTATTTATACGTTTCTATTGATCGATCTTTCTTTCTTTCTTGCTCGCTTTCTAATTCAAATGCTTCTTTATTACTTTCTTTCTCAAATTCTCGTTTCTTTCTTTCTCTCTCTCATTCTCTCACTACTGTATTCAAAACTTTCATTCTTTCTTCTAATACCCTATTCAATCTCACTCTTTTTCTTCTCTGTTCAAAACTTATTTCTGTCTACTCTGTCTGTCTGTCTGTCCTTCCTCCCTTCCCCCCTTCCTTCCTTCCTTCCTTTATTCTCTATTCAAAATGTTCTTTCTTTCTTTCTTTCTTTCTTTCTTTCTTTCTTCCGTCCTTCCTTCCTTCCTTCCTTGCTTATTTCCTTGCTTCTCCATTCCAAATGTTCCTTCTTTCTTTCTTTCTTTCTTTCTTTCTTTCTTTCTTTCTTTCTTTCTTTCTTTCTTTCTTTCTTGATTGCTTGCTTCACTGTTCAAATTGTTCTTTCTTTCTTTCTTTCTTTCTTCTCTATTCAAAAAGTTCTTTCTTTCTTTCTTATTTTTCTAACCAAAATATTCTTTCTTTCTTTCTTTCTTTCTTTCTTTCTTTCTTTCTTTCTTTCTTTCTTTCTTCCGTCCTTCCTTCATTGCTTGTTTCCTTGCTTCTCTATTCAAAATGTTCTTACTTTCTTTCTTTCTTGCTTGCTTCTTTATTCAAAAAGTTGTTTGTTTCTTTCTTTCTTGTTTTTCTATCAAAATTTTCTTTCTTTCTTTCTTTCTTTCTTTCTTGCTTGCTCGATTCTCTATTCAAAATGCTCTTTCTTTCTTTCTTTCGTTTTTTTGTTTGTTTGTTTGTTTGTTTGTTTCTTTCTTTATTTCTTTCTTTCTTTCTTTCTTTCTTTCTTGCTTGCTTCTCTATTCAAAATGTTCTTTCTTTCTTTTTTTCTTATTTTTCTATCCAAAATATTCTTCCTTCCTTCCTTCCTTCCTTCCTTCCTTCCTTCCTTCCTTCCTTCCTTCCTTCCTTCCTTGCTTGTTTCCTTGCTTCTCTATTCAAAATGTTCTTTCTTTCTTTCTTTCTTCCTTCCTTCCTTCCTTGCTTGTTTCCTTGCTTCTCTATTCAAAATGTTCTTTCTTTCTTTCTTTCTTTCTTTCTTTCTTTCTTTCTTTCTTTCTTTCTTGCTTGCTTCTCTATTCAAAATGTTCTTTCTTTCTTTTTTTCTTATTTTTCTATCCAAAATATTCTTTCTTCCTTCCTTCCTTCCTTCCTTCCTTCCTTCCTTCCTTCCTTCCTTCCTTCCTTCCTTCCTTGCTTGTTTCCTTGCTTCTCTATTCAAAATGTTCTTTCTTTCTTTCTTTCTTTCTTTCTTTCTTTCTTTCTTTCTTTCTTTCTTGCTTGCTTCTCTATTCAAAATGTTCTTTCTTTCTTTCTTTCTTTCTTTCTTTCTTTCTTCTCTATTCAAAATGTTCTTTCTTTCTTTTTTCTAATTGAATTTTCCCTGCCTCTCGCCAGTCATTCTTCCTTCTCATTCTCAGCTTAAGAAACAATTTGTTCTTCTTCCTCGAAGTGCCCTCATTTCTTCTTTACCGTTAAGATTATTTTCATCCATTCACCTGCCCTCTTCCACGGACAATGATTTCCCTCGTTTTCCTTGTTTTCCCTTTCTTAAATCGTGCCATGTGTGGTCTGCGGTCAGGAGTGAGGAATTAATGGACACATGTCCTACACCATAAACAAGAATGGAACATTTCCTACCAAATATGGATCCTGTTTTTATCACCGCTCTGGTAAATGGACAAATTTAGAATCCTTAACTTGGCATTGCTTATTACCAGAGAAGAAAAATGTCAGTATTTGAATATGTCTTCTGCTCTAGGATGAATTTATATTCACCGAAAAAGCAACGGAAGAATTTCTCTCAGGTGGAGGTGCCATCTTGTTATACATTGATTTACGTACTCTTGGATTTGTATGGCACAAGATCTTTTTTCTAAACATGAGGACTAATTTCTATCAATAGTTTATGAGTAGAACATACGAGGGTGGACAGAAAAGTTCATAGGCTGACTACGAAGGAATTATGCTAGAGCTGTAAAATGTTTACTGTATTCATTTCAACACTTTAATAACCGCATTGTAACATAGCCAGTAATGATTTCATTTGATGAGTTTTCTAGCATATCAACCCTGTGAGTCATTTAATGCCAAATCCCGTTTATACATATAAAGGGTGTCCATAAAGTTCGTGTGCACTTTAAAAAATTTATAACTTTATTTGTATTTGCGATGGAAATAATCTGTAAAAAATGTTATAAAGTTTAATGTACCTAGTTTTAAGTACAGCTAAAATAACTAATGCGATTTCAGGCATTACTTTAAATCAGTTGGCAAACGTTTTTCGTGAACTGTAAAATCGTATTACCCTTTGTATTGCTAATGATGGGGGACATGTGGAAACTTAAATAAAATGTCAATAAAACCTTAAAAATATAGATTTACTTCTTTGTAATCCTTTTTACAAATTATTTCTATCGCAAATACAAATAAAGTTATAATATTTTTAAAAGTGCACACGAACTTTATGGACACCCTGTATATTATATATATGTATGATTTGTACATGAATAGTTTATACGTACATTGTTTTTAATTAAGGAAATTAAAAAAAAAGTTTACTGAAAATAACAAATATTTATTATTAGCATAATGTTTTTCTATGTAAACCTATATAGATTTACGGCCGTATCACGTTGAAACACCGGTACTCGTACGATCACCGACGTTAACCAACGTCAAGTCTGGTCAATCCTTAGATGGGTGACCGCTTGGGAATACTAGATACTGTAAGCTTGGATATGCGAGTGGTGTAATGTATACTAGCTCGGGATTGGAACTCAGACAGCCGAGTTCCAATTCCGGTTGAGTTTGTTATATTCACTTACGCGCAAATGCAACTGGGGGAAATATGAATCAAACTTTTCCCACCAGCTATTGGTTAATTGATAGAACATATATCATTAAAAATCTTTATTATCTCAAAAATATTCGCACAATCTAAAAATATTTTTTGGCTTTAAATAACCTGCAAAAGGTTGCTAAGCCGTAAAAAACAAATCAAACTAAGCCCCTAAAGCACATACGTAGATAAAATTGAGCACTTGAACATGGTGTAAAGGTTAGAAAGCTTGTCTTGCTAGATCAGTTACGACCTAATACTGGGTTCTCGATACATTCGGCCTTGTGCCACATCTAATCTACGCTTAGAAAATAACCATGAAGCATCTTAACTTGGCTAGAACAATTAAGACTGAATAGTTAGTTGATCCCCACTGGGTGCCCCATACTTTCGGCCTTGTGCCACATCTAATCTACGCTTAGAAAATCACCATAAGGCACCTCGACTTGGCTAGAAGAATTAAGACTGAATTCTTAGTTGGTCCCCACTCGGTGCCCCGTACTTTCGGCCTTGTGTCACATCTAATCTACGCTTAGAAAATCACCATCAAGCATCTCAGCTTGGCTTGAACAATTAAGACTGAATTCTTAGTTGATCCCCACTGGGTGCCCCATACTTTCGGCCTTGTGCCACATCTAATCTATGCTTAGAAAATTACCATCTAGAGATAACGTTTCAGCTTTGTCAACCTACAGATTCCATTATGATTTTTATGTGTTTAATTTTTTAAAATAATAATTGCGACATGACAGCTTTAAACACTACGCAAAATACAAATGAAATAAAATCTGAGAAACAATCTACCTAATTATCAATTTTTAGTTCATTTCTAGTTTCCTTGAAGGCAAATATTACCACATTTTTGAATTCTGCTTTTTTTTCTGCCTTATTTCATTTGTCGGTCTGATGGCTTTCAGAAAGCAAATCTTTTTTTCTAATACACGTCATGTTTCCTCTCATTGATAATTTTATCGGATTCTTTTATCTGATAAAAAACAGCTCGTTTTTCTTATTTAAAAATTCTAAACAGCGTAAAGGTTTTATAGAATTAGTTTATTCAACAGATTTGTTTTACGCTGTTAGGAGTTTGGTGTGAAAATGTAATTTCGGTCTCTTAATGGAAATAAAAACTTTAATTGAAACGAAATAAAATACTTCCTCATTCGTTATTTGGTAAGAATCAACGTTCAGCATAGCATTGGTGAAAAGCGTCATGGAGTTCAACTTGCCAAAAGAAAATGCAACATTTAATATTTTTCAGTTTAATTGTAAAGTAATTCTACCATTTAATTCGGAGGAGTAAATTTCTGGATCAGGCGTTAATGCCTGGCAAAGTTTATGAAGAGAAACAAAAGAAGATTATTAATAACTGAACACTGAATCATTGCGTGTAAATGTAATACAACAAGAGAACATCTTATGGAAAGATTACATACGACGGTGGGCTGAAATGTTATCGGCCTGACCCAATTCACAAAAATCGGATTAGACGATTAAACAGGAGGTGCTGAAAATACATTTCGACTATTCTTGTAAACCTTTCTCCAAAAATCCGTTTTCATCGCCTCTTGGCACACACACAAAGACACAGATGATGCTCCAAGAGTAATGCATATAATTTAATATTCCGAAAATAATAATCTTATACACTCCAAAAGTAAGGCATTTGATCATATGCTCCGAAAGTAATGCATCCTAATCTGGCCCCGAAAGTAATGCATTCTAATATTTCGCCATAAGTAGAGCATCCTAATCTTGCTTCGAAAGTAATGCATCTTAACTTTGATCCGAAAGTAATGCATCCTATTTTTTGCTCCAAAAGTAACGCCTCTTATGTGTGCTTAAAAAATAATGTCTCTTATTTATTTCTAGAAGGAACTCTTATAGATACGGGTAACACAAAAGGCATGAGCTAGCACAAGTCCCTAGCTACAAAATGCTATTGGTCAACAACGTCAACGCCATTATCGTTGCTTTCTCAAGGCGCGAACTTTGTTTTGTGTCTCGGCAACTGAACAGGCCTACCTGGAACAGGCCTACCTGGAACAGGCCTACCTGGAACAGGCCTACCTGGAACAGGGTCTGTCATATATGTCACTGTCACCACTGCTGAATCTCATTATTCACCATCCATTTGTGCCCATCTCCAATGTTTGGTCACCGTAAACTTAATATAGGCATCGATAAACGCTAGTGCTTACAATATTTTCTACCTGGAAAAATTAAGTGGACATCTTTGCTTTGGAGATAACTTCAGGCCAGTCGACATTTTGCCAGACTGACATCTATTACAGGGCAAAGAAATTAGCAGGAAGTTTAAGCCTTTGTTGCTGACTCTGGCATTGTGGCTCAAAATAATAAAATAGAAGGCATTATTTTCCAAGCGCGCATCATGTGTCTGTAAGTGTGTGTAGGGGTGTGTGTGTAAGTGTGTGTGTACGAGTATCTGTAAGTATGTGTGTACGGGTGTGTATATACACGAGAGTGTTCTCGGACAATGTTTCTTGTATTTCTCTTCCGAAATGAACTTCGGACAAGTTCTGTCGAAATTACATCTTTATTTGAGAAGGATTATTCGTAATTTGAAAAAGTCGATCTTTAAAATTAATTGACGCACAATATATGCTGTCTTTAATAATCTCTCTCTCTCTCTCTATCTATCTATCTATCTATCTATATCTATATATATCTATCTATCTATCTATCTATCTATCTATCTATCTATCTATCTATCTATCTATATATATATATATATATATATATATATATGTACCGGGTATAACAGCAAAATTGTTCAAATCGTGTAAAAGCAAAAGTGTCTATTTGTTAGATTAAGCTTTCAACCGCTGTATCTTAGAAATGATTAAAGTTATTTTACTGGAATTCTCAGATGTTTTATAACACTGTTGGAATGTACTTTGAGCAATAAGAATGCATAATTATTCTCTAAGCTTAACAGAAGAATTATGATGAAATAGAGCATAAACGAAAATGATATGTTCATCATTAATTAATGATAGTTAAGAATCGGAAGCTCTTGTAGGATTGAAATAAAGTTTATATATATATATATATATATATATATATATATATATATAATTTAAGGATAATTTTACAACTTATTTAAGATGATCTTTGCCCACTCTAACCTTCTAACATTGTGTCCTGGTGTAACAAGGTGCCCCACATGTTTCAAGTACGATTTCATTTTCAATTTTTTTTCCACTGTTCTTTAGGCTGTCATAGCTGAAACTCTTCCCTCATATGCCAAACAACATATGGATTGAGTTGGATCTTTTCTAATTGATCTCTTTCCCTCTACCTTGAAATGATGATCCTTCTTCCTGTTGTGACTTCCTGGTTTAGTTTTCCTCTCTACGGCTCTCACTTCTTTAAATTGTTCACCTTCTCTTTTGATGTTTTTTGAATAGACTTTGAAGATGGGAACCGGAGTATGAATGTTGGTATCATTACCGAAGGCCTGAATGATCATTCTCTTCTCACCAGTGCTTATTTGGGAAGTCAGTGGGTCTGACACTAAACGATTTTTAACCTGCTCTCTTTGTAGCTGAATGACTCAAAGAGATTTTCAGTGATTCTTACGACAAATGATGTCAAGATGGCTAAACGTTTTATCTGAGAATCTGGAAAAAAGAAAATTAGTTCAGCGCTTTTTTTTAGATATTAAACATATTGTAGGATGGACAATTTTGCTGTTGCACCCGCTCTCTTTCTCTCTCTCTCTCTATCTCCCTCTTTCTCACCCTCCATCTCTCTCTCTCTCTATCTCCCTCTTTCTCACCCTCCATCTCTCTCTCTCTCTCTATCTCCCTCTTTCTCACCCTCCATCTCTCTCTCTCTCTCTATCTCCCTCTTTCTCACCCTCCATCTCTCTTTCTCTCTCTCTCTCCCTCTCCCTCTTTCTCACCCTCCATCTCTCTCTCTCTCTCTCTCTCTATCCCCTCTTTCTCACCCTCCATCTCTCTCTCTCTATCTCTCCCTCTTTCTCACCCTCCATCTCTCTTTCTCTCTCTATCTCCCTCTTTCTCACCCTCATCTCTCTCTCCCTCTTTCTCACCCCCATCTCTCTCTCTCTTTCCCTCTTTCTCACCCTCCATCTCTCTTTCTCTCTCTCTCTCTATCTCCCTCTTTCTCACCCTCCATCTCTCTCTCTCTCTCTATCTCCCTCTTTCTCACCCTCCATCTCTCTCTCTCTCTCTATCTCTTTCTCACCCTCCATCTCTCTTTCTCTCTCTCTCTCCCTCTCCCTCTTTTTCACCCTCCATCTCTCTTTCTCTCTCTCTCTATCCCCTCTTTCTCACCCTCCATCTCTCTCTCTCTCTCTATCTCTCCCTCTTTCTCACCCTCCATCTCTCTTTCTCTCTCTATCTCCCTCTTTCTCACCCTCATCTCTCTCTCCCTCTTTCTCACCCCCATCTCTCTCTCTCTTTCCCTCTTTCTCACCCTCCATCTCTCTTTCTCTCTCTCTCTATCTCCCTCTTTCTCACACTCCATCTCTCTTTCTCTCTCTCTCTATCTCCCTCTTTCTCACCCCCATCTCTCTCTCTCTATCTCCCTCTTTCTCACCCTCCATATATCTTTCTCTCTCTCTCTCTCTATCTCCCTCTTTCTCACACTTCATCTCTCTCTCCCTCTTTCCCACCCTCCATCTCTCTTTCTCTCTCTCTCTATCTCCCTCTTTCTCACCCTCCATCTCTCTTTATCTCTCTCTCTATCTCCCTCTTTCTCACCCTCCATCTCTCTCTCTCTATCTCCCTCTTTCTAACCCTCCATCTCTCTCTCTCCCTCTTTCTCACCCTCCATCTCTCTCACTCTCTCTCTCTCTCTCTCTCTCTCTCTCTCTATATATATATATATATATATATATATATATATATATATACATATATATGTATATTAATTATATAGTGACCCAAAAAAGAAAACGCTCTATAATCAGGCATTTTCAAAATGATGCTATAATTCAAATACGATTATCCAATGTCCCAAACGGACACGGCAACAAAAACTGACAAAATTCGTTTAGTCATGTGAAAGTTAAAAGTATTTTATACACTACTCATTTGAGGTTTGAAATTTTCAGATCAAAATTCAGATAATTACTATGTCAGCCTATGGAATTTTTCATACACGTTTTTATATATCAATCTTCATTTAAACACGCACACATATCTGAGGTCAAAGGTTTATGTAATTTACCATTTTGAAATATCTTGGTTAAATTAGAAACTAAAGAAGTTGGATAATAATACAATGTCAAAAAAACAGGACAATTAAAATATAATTTGCTGAAATTTTACAAAGCAGACATCATAAAAATGATAAAATGGATTTAATGGTGTGTGTGGGCGGGTGGTAAATGTTATTCATATATTTTTCTCATCAGTGTCTTCTTTTAAAATTTCAGAATTCCAAACAAGTGTGTATTAGCTTCAAAGCTACAAAGTATAGAAAGTTGTGGAGAGCCATGATTGTCCATGTCTTGAAGGCACGTAAAAGAAGACGAACAGCTGTTTAGTGTTGTGAAGAAGAAACTTGAAGCAACCGAAATGTGGTTTTATGGAAGGACATTGAGAATACCTTGGGCGAAACATGTGAACCACGAGGAAGTACAAGAGAGGCAAAAAGAATCCGTTTCCGTAGAATCAGAAATCTGCACGTTACATTTCTAGGAATCACAATGAGGAAAGAGAGCTTGATGAATTTGTTACTCACATGGCGTAGTAAAAACCATAGAGAGAGGAAAGCTGCGAATAACCTAACTAACGTACGTTTGTAATTGATTAGCAGAACAGGGATTAACAGAACAGGGATTAGGAGAACAGGGATTAGGAGAACAGGGATTAACAGAACAGGGATTAGCAGCCTCCCAGTTGGAGGATGACAGAGCAGAAACTGGGAAGGATAGTAAAGGGACAAATATTGCTTAAATCTACAAATAATAGGGAGATTAACATTCAAGCCTCATTACGTTACATTTGTTTGCATGGTGGCACTGATATTAGTTAAAACAAGCAACCATGTTGTCCCCGCTAAGAAACACACCATAAAAATGGTAGAAGAATATCCAGTGAGTTTTTAAAAAAATCATTTCACCCCGCGAACCCCAACAAAGCCACTAAGACGGAAAGGTTACTGAGTGTGAAAGAATATGAAGAAAAGAAAAAAAAAAGGTTATTAGGGGGAGAGAATAATATCTGGCAAATGCTCATCAGTTCAGTACATAAATTTTAAAAATGTGTATAATTTGGCCCGATGGCCATCTTAGAAGCCACGTTTGGGATACTTTTCGTCACTGGTACGTTGCGGTGCCAAGAATACAACGAGAACCAGGGTGTCACTCGTTGATACTTCTTGGCTTCCGGCAATGTGTGGGGTAGCCTCTTACTCAACATGAACTCTTTCCATATTCGGTGCAGGTGAAGTCTAACTGTTTCATTAGAAACCTGCATGCGTTCGGCAAGCTCATCACAAGTTTGGTTGTTGTCCTTCTCTATCGCCGCTTCCAGGGCCTCATTATCCAGGGCCTGTAGCCGGTATCACAAATGGACAGATCTCCAGACCTAAACTTCTGGAAACAATGCCTAGCGTTGCATTAATTCACATCATTATGCCCAAATGCTTGTAGAATCCAGCGACTTGATGCGGCTGCAGACGAACCCACATTAAAGCAGGAAAAAACCCGAACGTGTTGCTTCGACATCGCCATGTTTCCTCACTGCTGCTCAGCTTATGACTGGTGTGCGTCCGCAACGCACCTGCATCGGTAGGGAGCAATACCCCAACTCCAACTCCGCTACAACTTTCCTGGCACGTGACGCACTCATTTGCATGTCAGTGGTCACTTCTTCTCACACGACGTGAAAAAAGACGACAGAGAATTTTTTGTTTACCTGATATTTAATTCTAAAAGAACCCTTGTCTACAAAAAACATATTTCGCTCTTCCGATGAGCCTTCGGAGTTGTGCATTACGTTTTCAGTTGTCTATCCTTAACGCTGTCATGTATCTGAATTTGGTTGCTTTAGTTGTGTTTGTTTAGTGGCATATTAACATCTCTATGGCTATTTAATGTCGAAATCTAAATATTTTGCACGTAATTTTATTTAATTTTGGATAATAATAGTTTTAGTGATACAAGTCTTACTAATTAACCCATAGCTTGGAGGAGAAGACATGGATTCATAGCTTTCTCAAGGGTATTTGCGCGTAAGTAAATATAACGAATCTAACTGGAATTGGATCACGGCTCTCCGATTAACAGCCCTGAGCCATTATCTATTACACCACCCACAGCACCTGGTATAGCCATGCAGTTACCTGTCTAGATACTGACCAGGCGATCGTACGGGAACCGGTGTTTCAACGTGACATGTTTTTGTTATTCTCGAAAAATGACGCCTACCCTGAACTGATGCGTTCCTCATTTTTACCTTTGCGGTAGTTATTTTAGATTCTAGTATGAATGGTCATTCCACGCTTTTATATGATATAGTTTTCGCTCTTCTTTTATGGAAGAGTTCGCCTATAGAAACGTTCCACGCTTTTTAAATTTCAATTATGATCGTCTTCAGCATTGCTGTTTCTTTGATCATTTTTTGTCTACCTTCGTGTTTGTTATTCAATTTCTCATTCTCTGCTCATTCCTTATTTGACCATTCCACTTCAAGAATTTAGCAGAGACAGATTAGGAATTAATCCGAATAGATCTGTTTACTTTAGATGTTTACATAAATTATTGGACGCCCCCTATAAACTTCTGATCTTTGCTGTAAATTAAAAAAAAAACATCATGCTCTTTCTGTTTCTTCATCTTTCATCTTCATCTTTCAAAGAAAGACAATTTTGACGCTATATAAGAATTACATGCACACTCGCACACACAGTCGCGTGAATACATGCGCATGGGAACACACACTGACAATTATTACTTGTGAAGGAAATTGATGGTCTTTTGTGAAGTGAAGCGTCTTCAAATAAGCCTCGCATGTCTGCTCAGTGGGAAGTGTACATTTTAGAGTTTCATTTGTGTGACAAGAGATGCATATTGTGTACTGTTAGGGAAGATGCAAGATACGTTTACCTCAATTTGTCAATTCTATATTAGAAAATGTCTATATGCGCGTTTGTGAACGCGTACGTGTGTTACAGCGTTCAATGTTGTATTTTTCGGAAATGTAACGAAACCTAATCATCACTGATTCGTTCAAGTGGATATTGAATCTAACTAGTTAGCTCAGTCAGTTTCTATTGATGTCTGTTTCTATCTATCTATCTATCTATCTATCTCAGTCTGTTCATTATCTATCTATCTATCTATCTATCTATCTATCTATCTCAGTCTGTTCATTATCTATCTATCTATCTATCTATATATATATATATATATCTGTCTGTTCATTATCTATCTCTCTATCTATCTATCTATTTCAGTGTGTTCATTACCTATCTATCTATATATCTATCTATTTCAGTCTGTTCCTTATCTATCTGTCTACCTATCTATCTATTTCAGTGTGTTCATTACCTAGCTATCTATATATCTATCTATTTCAGTCTGTTCCTTATCTATCTATCTATCTATCTATCTATCTATCTATCTATCTATCTCAGTCTGTTCATTATCTATCTATCTATCTATCTATCTATCTATCTATCTCAGTCTGTTCATTATCTATCTATCTATCTATCTATCTATCTATATATATATCTCAGTCTGTTCATTATCTATCTCTCTATCTATCTATCTATTTCAGTGTGTTCATTACCTATCTATCTATATATCTATCTATTTCAGTCTGTTCCTTATCTATCTGTCTACCTATCTATCTATTTCAGTGTGTTCATTACCTAGCTATCTATATATCTATCTATTTCAGTCTGT
Organism: Acanthosepion esculentum; assembly: GCA_964036315.1. Taxonomy (NCBI): domain Eukaryota; kingdom Metazoa; phylum Mollusca; class Cephalopoda; order Sepiida; family Sepiidae; genus Acanthosepion; species Acanthosepion esculentum. The sequence goes on from OZ038505.1 coordinate 83,568,009, forward strand.
TCCTTATCTATCTATCTATCTATCTATCTATCTATCTATCTATCTATCTATCTATCTATCTATCTATCTATCTATCTCAGTCTGTTCACTATCTATCTATCTATCTATCTATCTATCTATCTATCTCAGTCTGTTCACTATCTATCTATCTATCTATCTATCTGTCTATCTATCTATCTATCTATCTATCTATCTATCTATCTATCTATCTATCTATCTACCTGCATCCGTGGTTATCTCGCGAGATACATGTATCGCCGTTTGTGGTGAAACTAGAGTAACTTATTCAGAACGCAGGCTTGACGATGGTATATGGAGGCCCTGCGCTTACCCAGACTACATGGCCACACTGCTGGTCGTACCGAATACAGAAGAATATATATTATCTATCACCGATAGCACGACTCATGCACAGTGAAATCTTTAGGTAAATAGTAAAGACTGACCGTTACGTAAGTTAAATTTAAAAAAAACTATCTGGTTATCCCCAATGTTGACGCACTTATATATTATACTGGGATTACAGTCTCTGAATTTAAAAAAATATATTTGGCATTTTAAATTAGAGTTGCGAATATTAATTTTTTATATGAAGCATAAAGAGAGATTACTTGTATTTAAAAAACAAACAAACCATAATTACATTAAAAATGAATATGGATCAACGTATTCAAGTAGCTATTTATTTTTATAACTACATGTAGCGATCAATTCATTTCTCTTGTTTAATTAGCAAGGGTTATTTTAGTGTTTTAAGATAACCAATTTTTCAACGAGACGTAAACTGCTAATATTGTATACGAGCTAGTATATATTCCAGTAACGATGTTGAATTTTATTTTGGTTCTAATAAAAATCCTTACAAATTTCCTTTCTACCATCATCGAATAATGTTAATCAACATAAAAGGTAAAAGCAACACTCCTCCCTCTAAATATCTCTGGTAATTAAAGAAAGATGGTTATACAACTTTTATCTTCTGGGATATTATAGCAAGTGCCAAATCTTATAACAGGAAAGGAAATAGATGTAACTTTATGTCTTGGTGAAAAAGAGTTTATCGTAAAATACTTAAATAACCAAGAAAAATCAATTGATAATTTCATGTAAAAATAATTAACCTTTTAAATACCTTGCAATGTGTAATATTCTTAAAAGAGTGCTCAATACAGAGTAGAGCAAGTATAATTTATTCGAAAATTATAACATAAATATGTTCAATGAATGTGGATATTTTTTTTATTGAGCTATTCCTTGATCTAGTTTTCGGCTCACATGAGCCATCTTTGATGGTGAATATCTTTGTTTAAATGTGTAACCACTCTGAAGATGGCTCATGTGAATCGAAAGCTTAGATCAAGGACCAGCTTAATAAAAATATATCCAAATGTTGGACAATTTTCGTCTTTATTTTCATGATCAAACATAATAGATTCTTTGTCTGTAATATTTAATATATTTTTCAATAATGATCTGCTGCCCCAATACACTATATATAGTTGAATAATACATTTCAGATGCATCAAGGGTTGTCTTCAGTGAAGCACTGTCTTCATCGCCGATTTCGGGTTTTGCATCATATCGGCTCAAACAGCAATCCCGACCTGATTCCAAAAGGGTCAGGCCGCCTACTTGATAGCGTCGTGCTATGCACCTCGACATTGCAAAGAAAAAATTCAGATATGGCCAGGAGTCCGACCGTTCTTATAAAATAAAGGCTTTTCCCCCTTCCCTCTTATATAGGCTTGTCTTTTTGCTCTATCCACTTTTGATTCGAGCTATTTCGGAATTCATAACGAGGTAAGCTAGACGTCAGTCAACATCAGCCAATAAAATAAAGGCTTTTCCCCCTTCCCTCTTATATAGTCTTGTCTTTTTGCTTCATTCGGTTTTGATTCGAGTTACTTCGCCGGAATTTATAACGAGGTAAGCTGGACTTGTTCTTGCATAGTTTGATCCAATGTTTTTACGTTTTAAATACTAATCCCATAATTCGATAACTAAACCTTACTACTTCTATTACTGTTTCTAAAAAAAACATTATTCTTACTATTATATAAATCTTTAAGTCTAACCTTATAATCTTAATCAAACGAAATTAGAAAAATGTCTGCACGTTCACACCTCTACATATAAATGTAGTAAATGGACTCAAACACACACACATAAAACATATCTCCTATTTACATTCATTTTAAGAAACCGTTCATTACAAAATGATCTCGTACTGTTTATTTGAAATTCCTTACCAGTTTTGTCATCTATCGATTAAAATAATACGATGGCCAAATCTAAGTAAGGAAAAAAAACTAAATAACTAAAAAACCTAAATAATTAAAAAGAATTCTAAATAATTAAAGGGAACCTAAACTACTCAATTAAGTAAAATATTCACGTTTACTATCTGTTAAATATTTTTCAAAATGAATCTAGCGAATTAATACTAGAATCACCACTTGACAATTGTCAAACTATGATTACTACGATCCGATTTTACATTCATAAGAATTAGGCATGGAAATGGAATTTAAAAAAAATTAAAATTTCGTAAGTTGTTACCAAACATCGCCTGATAAATTGGAAGAATTTTCAGTTACGAATCATGAAAGCTTTTCTGTAGCGATGTAAAATATTTTTCAAATAAAATATTATTAAAATATATTTTACCCTACGTTGTATAGAGCACTTTAAAAAAAAATTTAAAGAACGGTAGATTTTTAATCTATCTGTTCTTTCTCTATATTTGTCTATATTCTTTAAACCTAGGCAAAATATCGTTAAATTTTCAAAATTTTAAGTTTAAGAACGTTCATAAATATTCTTCAAGTTAACTATGTAAGTCAAGGTAAACTATTTCGGATGGTAAAGTTAGGAAATGTTGTTATTGATGAATATTATTTGTTTATAACCTCCCAATTGAAAAGTGCGCCACTGAGGATTCTTCATGGTTCAAAGCTGGCATGGACGCTTTCATGCCTTCTCGTAAATAGCAGATGCAAACGCAATCCTCTACATGGTTCACACTATCATGATCGGTCGCCAGAGAATACATGAACCACTATTTCCGGCTATACCAGAGTGACAGCTCTCGTCATAAAAGTTGCTATTTGCTACTGCTCGTAATAAATATAAGTGGGTCCTCGAAGGAGCTAAGTCCCTGTTTGCTGATAGAATGAAGCACCGCATAACGTCCAAGAATTTAGCTCTCGTGATTTCAGGAGTCTCTGTAATAGGGTACTAAATAAGTATGAGGTCAATATTCTTCTCTTCAATCAATTTGAGGTGTTATCATCTTCTCTTGATAAAGCTGAATGCTTTGCTCGTAAATTCTCCTCAATCTCTACTCTTGACTCATCTGGATTATCCCTGCCTAACTTCCCACTTAGAACTGATTCTCTGCTGAGTGATATGCTTATATATTCCATAGTTTCTGCTATCATCTGGATCCCCACAAAGCATGTGAACCCAATGGTATCCCTATAATAGTTATTAGGACGTGTGCTCCCAAACTAGCTCCTGTTGTTTTTAAACTGTATAATAAATGCCTTGCTGCCACCAGCCTTTCTGCCTGCTGAAAGTCATCTCCTGTTGTTTCAGTTTTTAAGAACTCCGGTGAACCGTCCGACCCATCCAACTATCGGTCTATTAGAATTCTACTTCTTTTTGGGAACCCCACTAGAGGCCCTAATAAATGCTGAATTGATTCATCATCTCTCATCACGGGCACATTTTCCAGACAAGCAATACGGCTTTCGTTTCTTCTGATCAACTGCTGATGTATTAACAATAATTGCGGAAAGAGTCTATCATACTCTAGATAAAAAAAAGGTTAAGCCTGGGCTTCAGCATTGGACATCTCGAAGGCCATTGACAAGGTCTAGCGTTCAAGTTTTCTCCACAGTCTGAAAAGTTATGGTATCACCGGACAAATGTTTGAGTTGATCCAGTCATTCATATCCAATAGTCAAATGAATGTTGCCCTGGACGGACATCATCTACATCTTTCGTACTACCGCGTGTGTCCCACAGGTCTCTATCCTTGCACCTATGCTGTTTTTATTCTTCATTAACGGCCTTCTCAATGACATCAGCTCTCAACTTGGCAACTACGTTGACGACGCCGTCATTTACTCTTGCCTGGATGGTAAGGCTAATCAGTTTGACAAGATCAAAATAGCAGCAGATGTCCAAAACGACATCAAACCGTCGTTAACTGGGGCAAAACATGGATTGGTAATTTTAACACCTCCAAAATTAAACTTCACTCCATTAATCATCTGAGGGATCACTCTCTGTCTTCCATCACCATGGCTGATGCTATCCTTCAGGAAAGTGACTCGTTGCACGTTCTCAGCTGACATGAAGTGGGAAGACTATGCAGACTCCATTGCTTAGTCAGCTGCTAAGGAAGTCGGAATTTGTCATGCATATCTATAAGTCTACCATTTGTCCAGGCTTTGAATATTGCCGCCATATATGATCCGGTGCCACTGCTAATTACCTGAAGCTCCTTGATAAAATCCAAAGGAAGAATCAGCAATATTATTGGTCCTGACTTGGTAACTCGGCTTCTGTGACTTTCCCACCACCGTATGGTTGTCTCTCTTTGCCTTCTTTTATAAATATTGCATGGTAACTGGTCAGATGAGATCTTCGCTATAGTAGTTAGACCGTATAAATTTAAGCGCAGTAATAGACTGGGGTCAAGATCTCATCAAATTACTGTTGAACTGGTTAGATATAGCCGTAAGTTCTCTGCTAACAGTTTCTTCAGTATCTCTATATTTCTGAGATGAGATAAAGAGTGTAACAGTTTCTTTTCACACACTTTTCATTTGTGGAACTCTCTCCTGGCTCCATGCTTTCCAGCCAACTTTAATCTGTAAAAATTGAAATGCAATGTCAATCGCTATCGACTGGCCTCCTAATTACTCTTTTCTCTTTCTTTCTCCTCATTATTAATATTTCTGTTCCTAATTCCTCCACACCTGTAATCCCTTGGGTTTGTTAGTGGCTGTACTGCCTTGCTTGGGGTGATACCGATTAAAACATATAAAAAAATATATGCATTTACTTTTTTGTAATGTAAAATTATGTATTTTATTTTAATAAATTTTGACTTCTTTCGTTAGTAACTATCGTTTCCTAATAGCTCCCGTCAAGAAATCAAAGGAAAAGACTGTCATTCTTTTGTGACCTGGACATTGATGCTTTTAAACTAACCTATTTTTCATTACATTCTATACAGATTCATCGCTGTTTTGCTGAAGGAGAATTTTCTAGAACTTTCTAGAAATTTCAAGATTCTTCAAGAAGTTTGTAAAAGTTGGCCGAATTTCTAGAACGTATTGGATAGCAAGTACCGTATAGCGAAAATATAACGGGAGACTATAGTTGGAGGCTGGTTTGTGAAAGTAATTTACAGTATAAGCGGAAATGACGAAAAGCTACTCACTTCTAAATGGTTGCAATCTCTCTTGTGTAATTAGAGAATAAATAAATGCTTTTTAATAGGCCGTTTTGTTTTTACTTTGTGTGAATAGGAATGTTCTGATTCGCTAGTTTTCCTCATGGGAATCGGTAAATTTCAGAAATATCATTATCCTGGTCACAAAAGCAAAGTTTGAAGGAAATAATATCCATTTCTCACACTTTTTAGGTAAAAACAAATAGAAAATAAGGGTTGCTACCCAAAGACAAAAACTGTGTTACACAAAGATATATGCATATATTTTTTTAAAATCATAGAATGCGATTGATTTTTAACCGTTTAATCTGATAAAGAGTAGGGCCAGGATTAGGATCTCATAGTGTGTGAACGTACAAAAGCACAATGAAACAAATGTGTCAAATAACAAAATCAACATCACTTGAAAACTTCCAACAGCAGCAACATAGCAGAGTTAAAACATTCAAAATATAGTCACTTACATTTCTATTGTAAATCGGTACTAAGCAAAGATATCGATAGATTTTTTGAATTATACAAATATTTCTAAAGAAAAAGTAGAATAAAGAATACAGTGTAACCCGGATATAAGAGACCCGGATATAAGAGAAACCCTGATATAAGAGAAATTTTATTTGGTCCCAAATTAGAGCCTGTGTTAATGTATATATAATAGACAAAAGCCGGATATAAGAGAAACCCGGATATAAGAGACTTCGTCTCCGGTCCCGACAACTCTCTTATATCCGGGTTACACTGTATTATGATACTTGTTGGTATCGCTTAAAAGTTTTGTCAACTTTCTCCGATGAATGTTTCCCATGTTTCGGACTTCAAGAGAGATTTATAAACGAAGAATAAAATAGATTTTACCAAAAAAAATTATTTTCCATTTTACGTTTGCTTATTTCCGATTTCTAGTCGATTGTCTCTTGATTTGCAGCGTAAGATTAAAGCAAAAAATAATATAACTCCAGGGAGTCAAGAGAAACAAGTGATCTGAGAAGGACACCGAGACTTGACTTCCATTTACCACCAACAGTTCTGATGCCAATCTGAGTCACTGGGTACGCTCCTCTTGTCATCAGTGGTTCATATGAAATGTGTAAAGTCAAGGAACCAGAAAAGCGTATCTCCTATGACATTCTAAACCTTTTAGTGTGCAGATATCTTTCTACTTTTGTCGGCCCATCGTTGCTGATTTAAGGGAGAGTGGTCATAATCGGATCAGGAAAACAGACAAGCCAAAGAACATAGCAAAAAATGGGGAGGGACTTCTTTTATATTGCTAAGATGAATCTTTTCCTGTAATAAAAATGACAGCTTTAGGTTAGCGTATCAAACGCGTTTTGCTAAAAGCGATATTTGTATGATTCCATATTAGAGAGAGAGAGGGGAGAAAGGGGGAGAGTGAGAGGGAGAAAGAAAGAGAGAGAGAGAGAGGAAGAGATTATCAGTTTCTACGTTTCTTCTTGATGCTGGACTTTGCAGAAGAAGCAGGCATAAAGCTAAATGTCAGAATACATGCTATTGGCCAGGCTCGATGGAATGTTCGGGATGAGAAAAGTGCGAAACTACAAATACGTGACACTGCAATGCATCACACACAGACCCCCAAAAAGGGAATAGAAAGGCTTTTTCTTTGTTTTTTCCCTATCTTAGAGTGCAAAATAATTCAGTGATTCCTCTTACATTATTCACCATCCTGCATGCATATATATATATATATATATATATATATATATATATATATATATATATATATATATATATATATATATAGCGCATACACTAACATTTCATATTAAAAGGTATAAAAACTAAAATTTAATATTTGAAGGTCTGATGAATTGGGTCGTTTTTGCGACCCTAATGAAATAAATATAACCTCATTAAATTTCAGTGTTTGTGCTTTTATAATATATATATATATATATATATATATATATATATATATATATATATATATATATATATATGTGTGTGTGTGTGTGTGTGTGTATGTGTGTATGTATATATATATATATATATATTTACACACGTTCTATCTCTGATATTGAGCACTTTATCCCATAAATATAGCACATTTTAAGACAATATTTCTTCATATATATATATATATATATATATATATATATATATATATATATATGCAAGTACATGCTTAGAATTCAAATGTATCCATGTTGTCATGAAGTTAACAGCAGTCGATCTTAACGTTTATTCCAACTTAATTTCAATAAAAACAAAATAAATAGAATAGCATACATATTTTTTCTTTTTCCCTCAGTAATTTTATAATTTTAAACTTAATAGAAATTAAATTTAGATTTTAAAATGGGTAATTCTTAATTTTAATTTCAAATTTTATCGTTTAATTTAATACTTATTAGTTAGAATAAATTCTATTTTAGTCTAACGCCAACATTAAAACATTTAATAGTTATTATAATCTTATTTCGTTGTCAAGTTTTTGACTCCTCATATACTTGTATTTAGATTGGTCATTCCAGCTTATGTAACAGCGTTTTGCCCTCGCGAAGGATCGTTAATTAATTTTAAACTTTTAAAACCCTTTATTCTACATTCAACATCGTCACTTGCTAAGACACCGGAGGTATTTAAACAAAATGGCTATTTTTGTAGTGATTTTATAACTTATTTATGTTATATCGTTCAAATATATATATATATAAAAATAAAAATTATGACCAGCATATATAGATAGTCGAGTCAAAACACAACAACACAAATGGCTTCAAAATTGCGTTTAAGCATGAAACAGAATATCGCCTCTGGGAGTTGACTTTAATGTCCACTTATATATAATGTTTATACATTCTTCTTCTAGATACAAATATTTAAGTAAATGTTCAGTTTTATAATGAACAGTATTAGCAACATTTACCGGCCTGAATGTCCGATAAATTTTCATAGAAAATATGCGTCCTCCGACAGGAATCGAACCTGTATTCTATACGGAACCGTCATTTAGACGGACGTGCCTTAACCGATTGGGCCACAGAGGAGAGTTTGGTTAGTGTTGTGGTGGGATCCACCTAATCTGCATAGGTGACTACCAACTATATAAATAATGGTTGATACCGGAAGACGAGAAGAGAGAAGGAAGGGAATCACGAGATCCAACTAGAGACTCTGATCGACTGCGACTAGTCAACACATTCTCCAGGAACGTCTTCCCAGAAATATACAGAAATACTATATGTACTTATTGTGTACACTTTCTTGTTATAATACATTCTTGTTCCAAGTACATTTTGTGTTGCATTATTATTCCATGCAATAGGCGAGATTCAGCATTGAGTCAAGACTCAACAGTTAGCAAGGTCGATTTTACTGTTTTTAAACAGAATTCTCCATGATTTTCTCTCATTCATTCATATCTGCTCAATGCGTATACAAATGTAAACAAATGATGTCATACATTATGAAATGGATAAAAGTCCGACAATTACTTTTTCAGACATTTTTTTATGTCTATACGTTCTTTTTATAGATAAACATAAAAAATGTCTTACAAAATAATTTTCGGACTTTGTCCATTTCATAATATACACACACACACACACACACACACACACACACACACACACACACATATATATATATATATATATATGTGTGTGTATATATGTGTGTGTGTGTATATATATATATATGTATATATATATATATATATAGATAATCGAAATCACAGCAAATAAGTCCGTACAAACCACTAGGAGGCAATGGTTACTGGGTGTGAAAGAAGCATATTATCGAGGGGAAAGAATACTAGCCAATTCCGCAGTAAATTTATTAGACCTTATTCATAATTTAGTACTGCGCCTCAATTTATAAAATCTATATAGCATAGAAAAGAGCTCTTCCGAAGAGCTACCATGAACTCCTCGGAAAGAAACAGGGATGCAACTTTACGGCGGCGGGAATGTAACTGTAGCCGAGACACCAGGTTGGGACCAATACTACCTACGGATTCTTTGGATTTTATGAAGAATCATTAATATAAAGCAGGAGCACCTGGCCAATGTAGCAGCAATAGTCTAAGCATGGACAAATAGTAGAATTATAGATGAGTAAGATATATTTTCTAGAGAAAAAATGTCTAGCACGAAACAGTGAACAAACTTTCTTAGCAGCTGACCTAATAATAATTTGTCAGTCAATTTCATGTCATCCGAGAATGTTAGCCCGAGGAGACGCATCGAGTCATTCTCTTGGAGGTTAGCATCAGCCATTCAGATGATTAACAGAGAGTAGCTTTGTTTTGGAGGCGTTAAAATTAACAAGCCATCCTTTGCTCCAGTTAACAACGTAGGTCATTTTTGAGTTCAGACGCCAAATTCACTTTAAGGATCTCATCAGATTTACTATGGAGACAGGAGTAAATAGTTGTGTTATCAGCACTGATACCAAGTTGAGAGATAATATAAAACGTTACTAAATGTATTTTTGCAGTTTGTAATTACCGTTCAAACACAACTAAAGTTCCAGTGAATAGAAAATTTCAAACTTGTTTTCAGAGATGGGAAATTCTGCAAACACCAAAGTTCTCTATCTCCGCAGTTAATATTTCCATGAACAACCAAAATTTACAACACATTTTCACTGCGTCTGTTTGAATTTCATAGTATCACAGCTATGTCTAATTTGATTGGTCTATCCCTGACACGTGATGTTAATTTGTTTATTTCCAAGCATTTACTACCGCCCTGTTTTTGTTTGTTTGTTTTAAATCCCGTGTGTTTACTAAAATAATAAAAAAAGAACAAGATTAAAAAAAAAGCTAACATGTAAAAAGAGTATCTTCGACCTGGATCAGTTGGAAATCTAAAAGTTAATTTCTTTCCATCTAGCTGACGTGAGGATCCTGGTGATTTTTGCCCGTGTCTCTCGTTTTTGCGTAGAATATCCCAGCAATTGGCGAGATCTCGTGGTGCCACAGACGAGATGTCTGTATTAACGTCCTCGTGCCTCGCATAAAACTGACTCACAAACATTCGGTAATCACGCGAATATCATGTAGGTTACTATTTTAATGACAAAGCAATTTTATGTTACTCTGTATAGCTGTTAGTATATACAAAATAGTCTGAAAAGGGTTGACTCTCTTATGGTAAATTACACAAACTTTACATCCATTTAAAGAAAAAAAAACTGTTTTGTAAATACTACTACTACTACTACTACTACCACCACCACCACCACCACCACTACTACTACTACTACTACTACTACTACTACTACTAATAATAATAACACGGAAGCAACATATGTGGACTGGAAATTACGCAGGTAGCACAAAATCGAAACCACTGAGAGATGGTATAACCACCAACCAGACACTTACACCAAATAACGATGGAACCATCCTCTTGGACATGCCAATTCAAACTGACAGGGAAATAAAAGCCAACAGACCTGATATTATCATAAAAGACAAGAAAGTGTATGCTTATTGACATAGCAGTACCATTTGAGAGCAACACCTCCAAGAAAATTATCGACCAATTGTCCAAATAAAAGGAGCTGGAGATAGAAATTAACAGGATCACGGGAATGAAGACTGAGACTGTACAAATAATAATCGGAGCACTGGGCCTCGTTAGAAAAGGAATTGACAGTTTTATTAACACTATCCCAGGTAAATAGTTTCCCAAAAGCTCGCCTAACTAGGAAGATTCCATATACAAAGCAAAGTGCTATCACTTAATTGACAGTTCTCCTAGAGGACCTAAGGACCATAGTTTGAACCCTGCTCTGCAGGATGCATACCAGGAAACATAGCATACACATATAATAATAATAATAATAATAATAATAATAATAATAATAATAATAAATTGTCTTCATAAGTACAGCCCACACACTAAGAAGAACTTTGTCGATGTAACTTTAGTGATGTTATGGGAATTAGAAAAGCAAATCATGAAATGTAGCCATAACAACACACCACTCACTGCCTTAGGTCTTCCCGCAGAGTTGGTAGGTAGTGTAACAATAGCAGATATCGAAATATTATCGCAATAATAATAACAATAATAATAATAATAATAATAATAATAGAAGAAGAATAGTATCAGTCAATTTAGGAGTGTGTTTGGAAGGGCAAAAAAAGAACACAACATATTGAAAAAAATGTTTGGAAATACCAGTTTATGAGAAATACAAAACATTCTCTTATTATGTACAGCCCACACATTAAGAAGAACTTTGTTCCTGTAACGCTAGTAATGTTATGGGAGTGACCAATAGAAATCATGAAATAACAACACAACACTACCTGCCTTGGGTCTTTCCGCAAACTTGGTAGGTAGTGTGACCATAGCAGAAATCGAAATATTATAATAATAATAATAATAATAATAATAATAATAAAACTAATGGCTGAATTTCGAGAGATTTTTTCAGATTGAATGGTTAGGCGGCCAAACCGACTTGGGAGTCAAATTTAGTTATTGGAAATAAATACCTCCTTGGAAAATATGCCAGCATTATAAACTTCTGCGTACAGAAAAATGGTATTAACACAAACCACCACCCATGCTGAAACGTGAAAATATTACAATGCTCTGAGATTTCAACGTCCATTCACGTCGTACTATAAAAGCCAAAAGAACAAATAAATAAAAAAAGAAAACAACAAGTAACATCAGTGCTGTCGTATAGACATGACTATCCCGCCTGATAAAGAAAACATCTCAGTAAAAGAATCTGACATACTTTTAAAATATCAGAACCTGAAACTAGAAAGTAAAGAATATAGCATTTATACGCAACAGTTATCCAGTAATAATAGGAACACTATGAAGGATTTTAAAATACTGATAGATGCAACTCCAGAATAACCATTCAGATAAAATAAATTGTGTTCGTTATCACCACTCTCTTAATTTCAAATATTCATTTTGATAAACATATAAGATATGGCGATTTACAAAGCGGGACTTAGATGTGACACAAGGACGAAAATATGGAGCACCTAATGAGGATCGAACTCACTACTCAGTCATAGTTGAGCTAGAAAGATCAAGATTGCTAAACATTACAGCACGCAGTGGTGCCCAAGCAGGAATCGATATGTAGGGCATATTAAGATTGATATGTTAATGTTTGACCATAGACTTGAAGAGGTTAAGATTATAGAGATAGGGGAGTATCCTCTCGGGAGTCTATTACCCAAAGCAGTGTTCTTAGGAAGAATCTGTCCACATGCAACTTCTTTCCAACAAATGGAATTGAAAGGGGATGAGTATGATGATTTGATCCTGTAAACGATTCTTGTTTCTTGTTCTTGTGAAGAATCTCTCAAGATAGAACTTACTTCATATTAATGGAAAACGAAAGGAATGTGGATGATTTGTACCAGTGTACGTGACATGGTGGGCCTTCGAGGTAAACATTTGAACTGGTTGAATTAACGAATATCACTTGTTAGGTCAGTTGCAGTTGAAGTAGCAAGACACGTGTGACGTTTCGCCTGTTGGAAAGGGGTTGTTAAGTCGAAAATAATTCATCACCTAAAAGACAGCGTAGACGATTTAGAACTCTATCAAATCTGAAAAATAAGGACTGATGAGCTCCAATTCCAATACAGAAGCAATACTCCATTGATAGGGAGAGAGACCACACTGAAAATGAAGTACTTTTTTTAAAGAAAAAAAAAGTTACACATGACGCTGCCGTTCACTATAGGAAAAAGCAAAGCTTTTAGTTTAATATGTTCAATAAATGTATAAGAAAAACCTTTGTAGAGTACTTGGCCATGGTTAAATATCATTGGTAGAAATGCTCAACAAACAGAATTGGCAAAGTTTGAAATAAACACCAACAACAGAAAGAAAGTAAAAGGGCAAAAATAATACGAAGTAAGCAATACATTGAAGACAAAAGTAGGCAAAGCAACAGTGATAAGCCGCAGAATTCATAAAGTATGAATGGTGTTAACACACAAAACGGATACAGGCAAGTGATTATAGCATTCTGACTTCAAGACAAGAAAGAACAAAAATATGGCGGATGTGACTAAGATGTGGTCGAACATATTGGCTCCGAAGAAATCCCAGCATGCATCTATATAAAAAATTTCAAGAATTAAAAACTAAATACAGAATCAGCTATTTATGGTAAATTCAGTAAGTACTTGCAAATATTCGCATTTTCTAAGAAAATATGCAAATATTCATTGGGGGTGAATAATTCTGTCGACAGCTGTATATGTTCCAAAGGTTGATATAACCGTGAGGGGATACGGGGGAACAAGCTCCCGTGGCATACGTCTCAAATAGCCACTGACAATTAAGTCCCAACGCAAACTGGAGAATGGGAGAAGGCGGATAATGGGCAACTTATAATCAGCTGCATCGGGTAGATAGACCATGACAGCACACTGAGAGAGACCATCTAGGAGAAGGAGAACGCTGATTTTAAATCTGCGTTGCCTTGCAATCATATCCAAGCACGGAAAAGGTTATGGAAGTAAATCCAGACAGAAAACCTGGAGTAGAGTCTCGAAGGCTGATGGCTGTCAGCATTGACAACTTTTCGGTAATTCCTGTAGCCAAGCTGACTGCAAATGTAACTTGCTGTATTCCTTTGGATCTTGTCTGTACGGCGGGGAATGATTGTGGAAAGAATTTTAATCAGCGTATGGCCGCCATATACCATCACTCAGGCCTGTGAGGTCACACCAAACTCACCACCAAAGGACTGAATTTTGAAATAACAGGGCGCTAACTTTGCATCGCGAGAAATACAGATGCCTGCCTACACACACACACACACACACACACACACACACACACACACACACACACATATATATATATATGCAGGGTATAAACTGTCATCTAAATTACGCAAAAAGGAAAATAACACTGATATCTCATGTAAACAGATATATTTACCAGAATTACATAAAGATTTCTAAAGAGCAAATTTATTCACTACAATCGCCATTGGCTTCAACCACGGTCTCCAGACGACTTTGGAATCTCCTGCAACTCTTCTGGATGCTCTCCTTGTTTAAGTTGGTGAATGCTGCTTTAATGTTTGCTTTCACTTCATCTTTGGTACTGCAAGGAGTTTTGTTGGTCTCTTGCTGAACTGCGACCAACATATAATAATCAAGTGAGCTGGTTTCTGGGGAGTTAGGTGGCCAGATGTAATGGGTGATGTGGTTGCAGAAATTGTCTACAGCCAAGACTGGTTTCTCCAACATGTGTGGCAAGGTGCAGAGTCATGTTGCAACAGATAGGGTCTTCCAGCAGCAACCCTCTTGATCCACTTGGAAGATGAATGGAAGCATAGCGTCGCCATCACTAATGACGACTACAAACACTTTCTCAATCACCATTGAACTCGTCCAATTCTTTCCAAATCCTCTGCATTGTCATCAGATTGACACTCAATTCTCCGAAATGCTTGCATTGCGGCTTTCGAAGTGAGTGCTGCATAGCGTTTCCAAATTTCTGGTGGGGTGAAATGCTTCATTGTGCTCTTTTCTTTGACAGACGATGCCTAACTGACCCTACTACACTGTGTAGTCGACAAAATCAAAACAAACAATGCACATGAGCGAAATTAAAAGTACAAAATGGCAAGAATTTACCCATCGCACCCTATATATATATATATATATATATATATATATATATATATATATATATATATATATATATATATATAAAAAATGTAGTCTTAAAATGTGCTATATTTATGGGATAAAGTGCTCAATATCAGAGATAGAGCGTGTGTAAATATAAAAGTGAGCAACAGTTATTTTGAACTTTGATAAAAAATGGATTCATCCACGAGTTTTTAATTTTCCTTCCACATACAACTAAAACAACTTTACAAGATATTACTTACCTAATATCAGGCAAAATGCCGAACATAAACTAGAGCTATAACAGAAAATAACATGTATCCAATACTTATGCGTGTCACTGTATATATATATATATATATATATATATATATATATATATATATATATATATATATATATATATATATATGTATCATATTCCGATCATCAAACAAATAGTTTTTTTTTTTTTTTAAATTGAATCTATTTATGCTTTTATGTGTTTGATTATGTTTGGTGGTGGGAGAGGGGAATTCTTTGGGTCCGTTTGGGTTGACACTCTTACACACATAGAAATACAAAGATACAAGTGTACGCATAACATATTAGCTTTATACCTGAGATAAAATGTGCAAACCTGTATGTATATATATATATGTATACACCCGTATATATATATATATATATATATATATATATATATGTGTGTGTGTGTGTGTGTGTGTGTGTGTGTATGTATTTGGTGGTGTGGTACTAGAAAAGCGCAAAGTATTGGTAAAACCCACACCAAGCCAGGCAGGTGACCGAAGAAAAACGAATAAAAAGAAAGTAAAAAGATAAGCTATGAAGATGAGATCAAAAACCGACGCCTACCTAGCAAGTAATAGAATGTGCTCGATGTCTAAATTACCAATGCAGAGTAAATCAGCTTACCAGTGTCTCGACAATAACGTTCTGGTGCCTGTTGACCAAGATGATGAGGTAAACTCCAATATATATATATATATATATATATATATATATATATATATATATATATGAGTTATTGTTAAGTGTCAGTCTTATTTAATTATTACTGTGCTGTCTTGCTTAATGTAATTTAAACTATTTTAAACATGTTTATGCGCTAGAAATATCTTATGGCGTACATCCGGCTGTTCGGATAATGACACTTTGAGAGATTAATAGATGCTCCAAGTTGATAACACATTCTATGCAATCGCATTCAAACACCTGTTAGAAACACTTTTCTCTTTTCAATGATTCTCATCTAATACAATTCTAGATAGAGTTTTACCTTATTAATCAGGTCATGATAATATTCGGATATAATATTTCAAGTAAATATATGTTGCCGATAACAGATATAAGCGACGTTAGCATTTAGGGATTCTTGCCAGGAAACTTGTCCCTCTGCAACTGTTAGATTCTGACTGCTATTGATGTTATTTTTGTTAGTGTTAACTTTATTTTATCCTGTAGCCTTTTTTGTTCTGACAAGCACTCTTTTGGATCTCCTAGTTCAAATCCCCTTCTGTTGTGTTTGTTGTTTCGCAAAGCTTGAAAAGCTTGAAGCTTTTTTAAAATCATTTAATCTCACCCAAGGCGAGAATGTCACTAGTACGTAGTGGGTTACAGGAAGTGAAAGTGAAAGTGAAAGAGAATACTGAGTACAGGGAAGACTGAGAAAATACCAACAGATGAAGGAGATTGAAAATGATAGAAGATGGCGATTGATGTCGAATTTAAACTTCTGAAGATTGTAGTCAGACAAGCACGTAAACGGAAGGGAGTTCTACAGGCGGGAAGTGAGAGAAAAGAAACTGTTGGAATAGAAGTGACGGTTGCATTTAGCTATTTCAACAGTAAAACGGTGGGACCTAAAAGCCAATCTAATGGCACGCTTAAATTCATGTAGCCAGGGAACCAGGGAAAAAAGCTCGTCAGAGCAGTTATCATGAAAATATTTGTAGAAAAGACAGAGGGAAGCCTCGACACGTCGGTAAAAAAGCGACTGATGTCGAGATGCCAAGTCAGGACCGATTACATTGCAGATAATTCTTTGAATTTTGTCAAGAACCTCGAGATGAACAGCAGGAGCACCAGACCAGATATGGCAACAGTATTCAATGTACGGACGAATGGTAGATTTGTAAATGTAAAAGTAGATTCTGAGGAGAAACATTTTCTGGCACGACACAGTGACCCAACTTACATTGGAGTAGTTGCAGCACTTGATTCGATGTAGGCGCCCCACTTCAAGTCAGTTGAAAACGTGAGGATAAGTAGGCGCAGTGTCTTTTGATGGCAGACAGAAAAGTTTCTGTATTGGGGCTAAATCTTCTCTATTTATGGTTTAAATAGCAGAATAGACTGATCTATCCGACCTTGGATGACAGGCAGTCTCGACGGACAACCCTGAACTTAATACTGTAGAGAAGCTTACAGCAAACCATTACATTATCGTTCTCAGTAGACCCAGAAGTTACAGGGTGCAGCAGAAATACCTTCCACATTTCTGTCTCAATCTGGACTTGATTTATTCTGTCATACTTTATCTTTACAATAGTCAGATCATACCATACATAAATTCTTCCTGTCATATCTGGACGGCAACTGCTCCATCCACACTTTTCAGCCTTGATAAAATCTCAAATCATTTAGTCAGGGGTCTGGTGGTGGGGGTGGCAGATTCCTCTTTCCCACGGACAAATCGTTACTTGCCTATCGCTACTCTATCGCTATTTTAATTGCAAATGTTCAGATGTACTCCATCCGCCTTGGATCTCAAGACGAACTTATGCAATACATCACTAAAGAGGTTTGATAAATTGTTGGTTCCTTATACTAACCCTGAAAGTACCCGACTCATCCTGCCATCTTTTTTTACTTTACAAGAGACAGATCAGACCAACAATGGACTATTGCCGCCGTATCTGGGTTTGTGCTATCCAATTACCACTGTCCAACAATGACAGACTTCGAAACTGTGTACACGGCCTTTTGGGTGATGATTAGTTTCCACTCTACACCCCCTACACAATGTCAGGCACTTCTCGAAAATGTTTTTGTGGATGTTTCTCCGGACATTACAGTCGTTATGTTGCGGATCAATCGTTATCTATTCGCCATATTATCGTAACTTTCATTTCTTAATACTCTTATGTTCAAATCACACATAAAATTCTGTAACCACCCTTGGGTGGCTCTCGTGTATTTATTAATTTTACTAATTGGGAATTCACAGACAGTAAAAAAAAGTAAAACTTGGAAGAGTTATGATCTTAAAAACGTTACGTCTAAAGTGCCATGGGAGAGTGGTCCGAAATCAGCAAGGTCCACAACGTCGTACCGTGTCACTGTTTTGTTTGAACCATTTGACTAAGTGCGGGGAGTCCATTATTTTCTACCGTGGCTCGAAGTATGAGTGAAGTTTTCGAGACGACATGCGTGTTGGTTTTGTTTTTGAAATTACCTTCTAGTGCTTGCATTAGGAGGCAGGTCCGAAAAGGCAGTGGGTTATTTGAATCCAGAGATTTCCTTCTCCTAGATAGGTTGCTATATTTGGTAGGACCCAGTCTGTCTTGTTATTTACCCATAGCTAGGGGGAAAGGAGGGATTCATTTCCTTTCCCTAAGGTATTAGCACGTAAATGATTGCAATGAAATCGACTGGAATTTGAACTCGTCTCTCCGATTTCCCAAACCGGCCGCTATTTCGCCACAGTGGCTCCGATCTGAAAACACATAGTCTTAAAAAACAGCTCAATTTATGGTTTGAATGTGATTATTTCCATACGAGTTAAAAGGAAAAGAGTTTAATAAGACATCTTGCAATTAGCAAAAGATGATACATGAAAAAATGAAGAAAATATGAAACATGAATAAAACATTTTTCTGAAAAAGTTCAGAGACTTGCTGACAAAAAAAAAGAAAGAGATTTTGAAGCGAGATTACTTTTCGAACAAAGTCTACGAAGATAAGCAGAGCAGCCAACAGAATAAGAAAGAAATCCATAAATTAAAAAAAAAAAATTATAACTTTAATCGGAAAGTATCTGAGGAAGCAGGAATAATGACAATGATGATATAAATATTCAGATGAATGATGAAAATTTAACTGACAAATTGAGGGGGACATTTTCACTGCAGCTGAAACCAGATAAGCGTCAACCAGCCTACAGCCGTGACCTGGCACTCTCAGGCATTCATTTCGTTGGCCCCTTAAAGGAAACAATCGCAGAATAGATCTTCTCCGAATATGATGAGACGAAAGAAGCAATTCTCACATAACTAATAATGCAGTCAATAAGCTTCTGTGTTTTATATGACTAACAAAACAATCAAGGGAATTTTCTACGGGCAAGAATTATACGACTTTACGTAAAAGTTAGAATAAGATAATTTAGAAAGTAGTTGCGTATTGAGTTTTAAATCCTGTTACTTTTCTGTTATTTTGGTATACCTTAAGTGCTTCTACCATTATATCTGTTGTAATGAATGATGACCTCATTACCTTTTTTATCGACCTTCCTGTATATATAATTAAATATATATCAATTGCTGAGACGCCCCTGACGAATAGGACGGAGTGATTACCGGAGGGTCCGTCTATGAAAATCGGGATACGAGAGGTAACATCAATTACATAACTGATAATCCTTTTACTTAATATTATCAACATATATATATATATATTTACCACGCGCCGCCTCCGTTCAGAAGAGACTGTGAACGAGTTTCTAACAGATTTGCAACGGCCGGCACGGCTGGTAGGCGAAATGCCACCGGAATGATGGATGAAGAGCGCCTTCATTAATGGGTTACCAAGTCACGTCAAGGGGTTCCTTCGTTCGTCTACCAGGATGGAAACCCTAACTTTGAGAGAGCTACTTGAAAGAGCTCGCGCCGTATTGGTAGATAGCAGGGAGAAAAATTTAGCCGCTGCAGGGCAACCTAAGCAGGGACCGACCCTTCGCGAAACTAGCCAGAGTGATATCAGCTGTTTCAGGTGCGGCAGCCCGAACCATCTGGCTAGAGATTGTGTGCAACGCGGCAGTGCTAGAAACCGGAGAGAAATATCGGCCATGCGCTGTTATCTCTGCAACAAAACAGGGCATTTAGTAAAAAAACTGTCCGGGAAACGGAAACAGGGGCGAGATGTCAGCGCCACTCTCTCCCCCTTCAAATTAAAAGAGGCGTTGTCCGTGATTGAAGCTGTCATTAATGGCAATAAGCGCACAGCACTGGTGGATTCTGGATGTTCTCAGTCCCTCGTGACTGGATTAGTATGTAACCCCTGGGGTCGGCAAGCATCGGATGTCCTAACAGTCCACGGTAAACCTCCGCAGCAATGGTGTTGGGACTATCACGCTGGAGGTAGATATTGTGGGCCCCGTGGAAGTTGATGTTGTGGTCGTGGACAGTCCGCTGTTAGGCTTCAATATGCTAATTGGAATGGATGTAATCAAAATTCTGGGTGGAGTTCGTATAGACCAGTTTGGTGGTGCTATTTTCTCAAGGACGAAGCCGTGTGCTTGTGCCGCGATCAGAATAGAGGAACCAGACTTTAGCGCTGAGTTCGATGAGCAAACTAGGGTTTGGACAGCGTTGCGGAAGTGGTCAAGCAACCAGCCACCCATTGGACTTACGAAGAAATTCGACAAGAGTACCGTCGTGAGCTGGAAATGTGGCTAAGCAACGGATGGCTGCTTCCCTATCCCGAGGAGGAACTTGGTCCCCCAAAAGGCCTGATTCCATTGATGGCCGTTTTTCAACAG
This sequence comes from Acanthosepion esculentum, assembly GCA_964036315.1. Lineage (NCBI taxonomy): Eukaryota > Metazoa > Mollusca > Cephalopoda > Sepiida > Sepiidae > Acanthosepion > Acanthosepion esculentum. The sequence continues at coordinate 83,588,846 of OZ038505.1, forward strand.
AATAAGTCTAAGGTGCGCCCGGTGCTGGACTTTCGTGAGTTGAATGGATACGTCGACGCCTACACGGCACAAGCCGACGTCTGTGCACAAAAGTTGAGAGAGTGGAGAAAGAAAGGCTCCAATGTGCCGTTACTGGATCTCCGAATGGCCTATTTACAAGTGCGTGTACACAAATACTGTTGGCCGTACCAGACCGTTGTCTTCGCAGGAAAAAGGTACTACTTATCGCGCATGGGTTTCGGACTCAATGTAGCACCATCTATCATGCTATTGTTGAGGCTACACTCTCGCAGGATGACGCGATCCGGCGGGCAACATCGGCATACATTGATGATGTCTCTTTATTAACGAAGACATAGTTTCCGCAACCCGGGCGAGGCAACATTTAGCTAACTTTGGACTAGCAAGCAAAGAACCGGAGCGGCTGCAGAACGGTGCCAGCGTGCTTGGTTTAGCAGTTCGGGGAGAAGAAAACACTGTGATATGGGAGCGAAGGAACGAGGTCCCGAGCGTGCCACGTATTTTTACCCGACGTAGTGTGTTCTCATTCTGTGGGAAGTTGGTTGGGCACTTCTCAGTGGTGAAATGGCTTAGGGTGGCTGCAGCATTTATTAAGAGGAGAGCGGCAGACATAACAAAGGGTTGGGATGACAAGGTGATCGACGTTCCTTTAACGATAATGATAGAAGAGGTCGCAAGAGTGCATCAAAAAGACCCCGTGCGAGGAAAGTGGTGTGTTAATGGTCTCGAGCTCAACGTTTGGGTCGACGCAAGCTCTTTAGCCACCGGAGTATCATTGGAGCACGATGAAGTTGCTGTGGAGGATGCGAGCTGGTTACGAAAGGAAAGGGATACGCAGCACATAAATTTGACGGAGCTTGATGCGATGCTAAACGGAGTAAACATGGCATTAATGTGGAAAGCGAATATACCGCATCTTCACACTGACTCTGCCTGTGTACACAGATGGGTCACGGACACCCTCACGGGGAAGGCTAGGGTGCGCACCAAAGCGGCAAGTGAGATGCTAATCAGACGACGGCTTGATACACTCGCAAGCTTGGTCCAAGAATATGAACTGTCTGTGGATGTGGTCCTGGGGAAGTCGGAACATAACCGAGCGGATAGCCTAACGAGAGTACCACAGCGATGGCTTGACCTTGTCAAGACGGTTGAACCTTCGTGCTGTGCAAGCACTGTGTCGCCAGACAAGCACGACTCTGACTGGATAAGGTCCATCCATCACCGAAGAGGCCACTCCGGAATAAGGCGAACGTTGTACTTCGTCAGACAGGTCGACCCCACAGTTTCTAAAGCGTCGGTTAGAGCTGTGGTGAGAAATTGCGAGAAGTACCAGTCGATTGACCCTCCACCCACGCGTTGGACGAGGGGGGATTGGACGTGAGTGAAACTTGGTTTCGAGAGGGAATGGATGTAACCCCCTACCAAGGCCGACACTATGTGTCCCTCATTGGCTGCGGGCCCACGCGGTTTTCAATTTGGCGTCGTCTGAGGCGACAAGATGCAGCAAGCATTATCAGCCACCTGGAAGGTTTGTTCTGCGAGCGTGGAGCGCCGGCTGAAATGCTCGTTGACAATGACACGGCATTTCGCAGAAAGAGCTTCGAGGACTTTCTAAGTGAGTGGGGACTCTGATTGCATTTTCGTTGTACGCATGTTCCCTCTGGAAATGGCATTGTGGAACGATGTCATCGAAGTGTTAAACAAATTGCAGCAAGGAAACAATGCACCATAATGGAAGCAGACTATTGGTACACTGTCAGTCCTAAGGATAATGTGTCGCAGCTGACTGCCCCTGCCAACCTGATTCATCGCTATCACGTCCGACTGAAGGGTATCGATGCATCCCCTTCAGATAGGCCCAAGCAGCAGAGTGGATACAACGTGGGCGATCGTGTCTGGATGAAGATCCCAACTGGACGATGCACGTCCCCTTATACACGTGGACGCGTTACAGGTGTGATAAGCCCACAAAACGTCCTTGTCGACGGGATGCCCCACCATGTGAGGGACCTGCGTCCCGTCATAGGCTTGAGTACCTCGGAGAGCGGGAGTGACAGCGAACTCTCAACCCAAAGTGCAAGGGTGATCACCATCAACGAAGCACACCGTAGTCTGTGTGAGGTAAACAACGCGTATTCAATAGGTGATACTTCTTCAGACGAGTCGTATAAGGAGGAGGAAGTACAGGAGGTACCATTACCACGAAGGAGCACTAGACGGAAGAGACCCGCTCCGGATTGTCACCTATGTGATCACCAGATCACGGGGGAGTGTAGCGGATCTGAAAGGCAGCAGTCTGTGGGTTCTACTGAACTGACTACAGTTCGCCGTTCTAAGAGGCAACGAGTGGCATGCGTAATATGTCAGCAGAATAGTGGACGCTTACGCAAATCTCGCAACAGTCCCTGGCTAAATGGAATGATGGACTAACAAGGAGAAAGAAATGGCCTACCTTAGAATCCGAAACGAGAGCCGGAAGTTAACAATAAAAAGCACGACCGTCCTGGGGGGGGGGTGTTATTTATGAGTTACGGACGTGTAACGTATGCAAATTTCGGCCGATGAGAACTGATATAAAACGAGCAATCTCGCAGGTTGGGGGAGGTCTGTTTTTTCCCCCTTTTGTTCGTGAGTTGGTCGAACGGTTCGGGTGTGCGTATCGTCGCAGACTAAGAAAGACTATAGGAATCTATCTTCCTCCTTATACTTGGGACGGCAGTGTTAAACTTAAAACCAACTCTTTTCCTTCAAAGTGCCATATACATGTATGCATGTGAGTGAGTCTCACTGTGTATTGGTATGTAAGCGTAGCTACAATATTATTGATATATAACTGTGTATGTACCCACACAAACACACACATATTCACAAACACACATTTATAAATTTGTGGTCATTCGTAAATAATATAAGGTTTATATAACGTTTGTCCAATTGTGAATCATCTGGTATATAAGCGTTGCCTATGTGCGTTGTGCGTGTGCTTTATTCTGTGTGTTGGGGGAGTGTACTGTATGTGTAGAGTATGTGCGAGTGTGTGTGCATGTGTATCTTTTGGTTGTGAGCTTGTGTGAGAAGGAAGCAAATACTCGACTTTATATGAGATAATGATAAACTTCAAAGCCACGAAAAATACTTGACTCGTTTTTCTTACCTGCCTAAAAGCACTGTCTACTCATTTTTTTCACGAAGTTTGTTTTAGGGCAAAACATTGCGATAATTGAACACACACAAATACACACATACATACACATATACACAGACGGACATATATATATATATATATATATATATATATATATATATATATATATATATATATATATATATATATATATATATATATATATATATATATATATATATATATATATATATATATATATATATATACGCACACATTCATAAGTTTTAATGTTTAGTGTCTCAGGATCCTGATTACCTATCTATCTCTAAACTCTCTTTCTCTTTCTCTCTCTCTCTCTCTCTCTCTCTATATATATATATATATATATATATATGTGTGTGTGTGTGTGTGAATATATATATATATATATATATATATATAGTAAAGCTGGCCACTCGCATTCTATGATACCCGTCTACTAGGGCGGCTAGCCAATCCTTATTGCAGACGCTTGCTCAGGCATATTTGTGTTTGTTCAACACCCACAGAGTCCACGTGTGGTTTATACTGCAACTATGCTGAGCAGACCTTACTTACAGTTCCTGGAAAAGAGTGTGCTATCCAGCGTGATCAATAATTTGAAGAAGGCAGGACGCTCAATCCCTCGGTCACGACGACTTGTGACTTCGTGCTAACACAGTTATTGACGGACCCCAAGTATTCCGTCTACCCAATTTCACTCACAAGGCTTGCGTCAGTCCATGGTATGGTTTTCAGGCACTTTCTAAAGGTGCCGCACACCGGGATCGACCCCTTCAGTTCGATAACATCAGGAAGTCTCCTTGCTCACAACCGACCATGGTGAGATTCCAACCCCGGGATCATGGTCAGAATGCGAACGTTCTAAATACTCAGTCTATATATATATATATATATATATATATATATATATATATATATATATATATATGTGTGTGTGTGTATGTGTGTGTAGACAAGTGCAAGATACACTTAACCCTTTTTTAAAAATCAGTTTTTTTTCTTCCGTTCTGTCCCGGGGATATTTGTGCTTGTATGATAGCAGTGTACACAAGTAGAGAAAATATCTTCCCGTTGGCTGTCTTCTTTCGAGTGAAGACATAACCTTACATCCCCAATCATAGAAAAGGAGAAGATCAGCTTTCATTGAAAAAGTTTGGCCACAAGACGACACACATTTATGATTTTCATTATAAACACGGTTTCGTATTGAGGCATAAATACAGTTTTCTAGTTGTTTTGATGCGAGCCAAAATGACGCATGGCATTTCAATCTAATGACTCCCCAAAATAAGTGTGTGTCATTTACGTTATCATTGTCAGTAACTTCTTATTGTATAGTTTCAATGTGGGATTTTCCCCAGCATGCATAATTAAATAGAAAAAATACTGAATATTGTCGCTTTGAATTATAGTGCTACATGAGTAAAACTTTTCAGATAATTACAGCGCTTCATATGATGATAACCCCAGGGTTACTTATGTCAACACCTAGTGGTGACAGTCTTTTACATGATCGAACGCATTTATTGAAAATAATTTGAAGGAACGATTCATTATTACATCCTTAGGGTGGAGTAGTGGATAGTGTCTCGAATTCAGGAATCGGAGAGCCGAATTCGAATTCCAGTCGAATCCATTACATTCTCTTACGTGATAATACCTTTGGGAAAGGTATTAATCTTCTTTTTCTCCCTCCACTTATGAGTAAAATAGCAGAACAGACTGGGTTCTATAGCCATGGATGACAACTGGTTTAGGAGATGTACGACTCTGAATTCAAAACATACGGAAGGTCGTTTGGGGACCTTTTTGGTACGTAGTGCACCAGGTCTCTGTATTCGACCCTTCAAAAAATGTGGTTGTTTCTGCGCAAAACCTTCATCAATATAATCAAATCTTTCTTGACCCTGATACGCCAAATACGACGGGTGAGTTCACTATATATATATATATATATATATATATATATATATATATATAAAGAGTGTATCAAAATGCTTTTACAATTATTGGGGCGGGTTCCTCACACCAGAAAAAGCAATTCCGCTTGCTTGTACACACGCATGCACCCGTCGGATCATTAACTGGTGGACCCTTTCAAATACTCCCAGATAGTGTTGAATGATTTCGTAGGCCCGCATGACACGTGGTGTTACGGATCCTGTCTCAATCCAAGATAAACAGAGAGCAAAGGTTGGATGACTCGGCTGCTTTAGGTCTGGAAGAGGAATCTGATACAACCGAGCAACCTCGTGTCCATTACCACAATTGCCTGCACACGATATGAATATACTGCCATTGTCAAACGGAACACTTCTCAGTTATACGCGTTAAACACTGAGTAAGGACTAACCACAAATGTACACGAATGACAAATGTAATCTAGCCTACATGGAAGACAGTGCCATCCTCCGTAAACTTACTTTAAACTTAATAACAAAAAAATGAAGGAGCAGCGTACATATTTTCATATAGGCTTTTGTTTGTCCTTGTTTTGGTGCGAGGAACCCATCTGTAAAGTTTGTAAAATATTTTTGATACACTCTCTCTCCCTATATATATATATATATATATATATATATATATATATATATATATATATATATAGAGAGAGAGAGAGAGAGAGAGAGACAGAGAGACAGAGAGAGAGAGAGAGAGAGGGGAGAGGAGAGGAGAGGAGAGGAGAGGTTATAGTTGTTTCAACAAGAGAAAAGTGTATATTTAAAAGACAACAGAAAATCCGCAAACGTTTTTGCTTATAATGTGGATTTTTTTAAAATACATATTATACTTTATTTTTCTTATTTTTGCTACACGTTTTTCCGGTGTCACGATCTTTATCAGGCAAAGAGTAGATATTTCCACATATTATTAAAAGGAATTAATTTTCCTTAAGATTTTCGATGTTTAACCATTGTCTTTTTTGTGTAATAGTAACCTAAATGTTTTTCTTTGACTGGGGTCAAAAGTTTACAAAGATTTATGAAAAATTTAGACCTACTTAACAAGAATGGCAAACTGAAAAATATACTAAAAACAACCAAAATAATTAAAAGAAAATGCCAATCTAAAAACGTGAAACACATATTAAACTCATCCAAATTTAACCAACACACAATACAGGAAGTCACAAAATATAAAAAAAGAAAAAAAAGGATGTGGCGTTTTTGACATTATTACAGATGGAAAATCTTACACTTTTGAAAACCCCACAACGACATTCACAGTAAATAAAAATTTAAACTGCAACTCCAAACATGTGATTTATGCACTCAAATGCACAAAATGCAACAAATCATATATAGTTATCAGCCAAGCACTAAACAGCAGAGTTTCCCTTCACAAAAGCAACATCAAATTACTAGACAACCGAAAACCCTTTACATAACAACACGTCTACAAATCTAAGCAAGGTAAATTTAAAATTATCTCAATACATCAAACAGAAAATTATTCTTACTTACAAATAAAAAAATAACTTCATACAAATTTAAACCAACACTAAACAGATCATAACCCCACATACATAAGCACACAGCATACACACATAATGACCAAATACACTGGTCGGGCAACACACATACATACACTCATACACACATACACAAGTATCTACGGAGAACGAATATATATACACATACTGGCAAAAACAAATACACTACTAACAAGCACACACACGAACCCTACACAAGAAAGTGCATGTATATATATATATATATATATATATATGTGTGTGTGTGTGTGTGTGTGTGTATATACTGATTCCTTGTAATAAGACAGTATGTATGAAAGGAATGGCAATATACATACACATACTATCAAAAACAGAAGGCAAACACAATACACAAAAAAGAAGATATAGGGGCCCTAAAAATAAGAACCAAGACTCCTTCTTCGCCCTTTCTCTGACAAATCCTAATTGTTTTATTACCCCTAAAGCAGAAGAGCACTTTTGCCAACAGCCCAAGAAAAACATTTGGGTTACTACTACACAAAAAGACAATTGTTAAATATCGAAAAACATAAGGAAAATTAATTCCTTTTAACAATATTTGGAAATATTCACTCTTTGCCCGATGAAGGTCATGGATCGGAAACGCGTGTAGGAAAAATATGGAAAATAAAGTATAATATATATTTTTAAAAATCCACATTACAACCAAAAACATTTGCGTATGCAATTTTCTTTTAATGCACACACACACACACACACGCACACACACACACACGCACACACACACACACATACACACACACATGTATATATATATATATATATATATATATATATATATTTATATATATATATTTATGTAAGCAAATGTGTGGATGTAGATCCGACGGTATGATAAAAATGTGGAAAAGACAAAGCAAAATCCGAATATGTGAGTTTACTGTTTTTATTTTGTTTTTGTTTTTGTTATTCTGACAGAATAACAAAAACAAAAACAAAATAAAAACAGTAAACTCACATATTCGGATTTTGCTTTGTCTTTTCCACATTTTCATCATATATATTTATATACCTAGATACAACCACTATCATCTCGTCGGCTATGTCAGTGTAATGTCTTCCTCAAAGAGTAGATGAAGAAGCCAAACGACACTGCCAAATTAAAATCTTTTCCGACATTTTGTGACAGCAATCTTGCACATATTCCTGACAGTGCATACGCGGAATAAGTATATTTTTTTTCTTTCAAAAATGCTTTATACGCGTGATCCCAGGAAATGTTTGGATATGTCCAGAGGTAACCTCACGTCTGGTTTCACTCAAATGATCCAAGTATTCGTCCTCTTTTGGATAATATCCATGTGCCATCGTCAATGGATGTCAGACAAAAAAAAATATCACAAAGGCCAGTGAATTCAAGAAAGACAGAAAGCTATGCCAATTTCAATTACAGCAAATGAAAAAATCATGGTGGCGAGAGATGTCATATTAATTCCAGGATGCTATTGATAGATGCGACTTTAAATCATTCTATGAGAATCTGATATGTCTTTGAACCTGGATCAAGTGTCTCAACTCCCATCTTTTTTCTCAGATTGTAACCTTCTAATCAACAAAAAGTGATCCCTAAACGCTACGCAGAACATTTCTCAAATGTTCTAAACATAGATTGAAATGTTGACGATAATCTAAACAACATACCACAGAGGCCTATTCTTGAAGAGTATCAGCTGCTCCATATGTTGTTGAGATAAAATGGGCCATAAAACAACTGTAAAACGGGATGTCCTCTGGTAAAAATATCATACCAGCAGAGATATACAAATGTGGCAGCAATCTCCTGGTTCATAAACTTCATGATCTGTCTTTAATCTAGGATTCAGTATCTGTTCCTTGGGATTTAAAGGTCGCTTCTATTGTCTATCTCTTTAAACAAAAAGGCAATGAATGTGAATGCGACAAACATAGAGGTATTTCCCTTCTGTATGTTGCTGGAAAAATTCTTTGCAAGGACATTTTGTCTGGATTTCACTGCGGCTTTCGCTCTGGTCATGCGTGGACCTGGTTTTTAGTTTAAAGTAACTACAGGAGAATCGACAAAAGCGTAACAAGAATTTATTTGTTAGGTTCGTTGATCGCACAAAAACCTTTGAAACCGTTTCAAGGGATGCTCTTTGGGTTGCCGTTATAAAGCTGGGTTTTCCTAAATGTATGCTCAGTGTCATCATGTATTTCCATGACGGCCTCAGTTAGATCAAGTAGAGAGTTATCCGGCCAATTCATTGTCTCTAATGGAGCAAAAAAAATGTTGTGTTCTTGCACCTCTCTTATTTGCACCGCATACTGGAAACAGCATTTGAGAAACTTATGACGTGAGATTTGAGTTTAGGACAAGTGGTGGGTTTTTCAACCAACAACCCGATTTGGGTAAGGCGTTAAACTACATCCGCGTCCAGGGTAAGACGATAAACAACATCTGCGTCCAGGGTAAGAAGATAAACTACATCCAGCAGCAAGGCCTCTGATCAGGCGGTTTTGAGAAGCGTTGAACCACCTCTTAATTGCTGGTGTTCCCAGGTCCATCCTGACCCGGGGTGGTAGCACCTGTTAGAGTCCTAGCTATGGGAAAATAGTTAATTATTACCAGCAATACCTTTTTGAAAAAAATAATGACCAGCAATACAATTTTGAAGGAAAAATATTACAAGCAACAGATTTTTTGACAAAACAAAATATTACTAGCAATAAAAATTTTTGTCAGCATTAAATAACCCATTGAGGTTATCTGCCGTAAAAGAAAATAAACCAAACCAATCACCCAACAACGCTTCAAAACAAGAACTAAAACGATTGTGCAAAACGGTCTAAACATCAGCATAAAAAATGGAACTTGTCCATCAGGATATCTGTAATAATCTCCCAGCTGTTGATCCCACGGTTTATATTGAGGGAAAGTTCTGGAAAACCTTTTTCCCCTATCTTGGCTCCATTGATGCTAAAATGGACAAAGAAATAGAGTACAAGTTTGGAAAGGCTAGTTTCGTCGTTCGGTAATATCTTCCACAGTCTTTGAAAAACTCGTGACGTTTCGTTAAAAGTAAAAACTGGTGTGTGCAAGTCAGTAGTACTGACATCCCTGCACTATGGTGCAGAATCTTGGACTCTGTTCCGAAGAAACATCAATCAATTCGATGCTGTCGATATGCGTAACCTGAGTACCACCTGTGTGATCACATTAGAAAAATTGAAAGTCCGACTAAATGCAACAGGACAAGTACTAAAGCTATTCTTAGGAAAATCCAACTTAAGTGGGCAGGGCATATTCTAAAAGAGCCACTCTTTGTTCAGCTTCTAACACTCAGCTCATTTGGAAGGCCACTCTTCCGCTTCCGCTTCAAAGACAAACTCAAAAACAGTCTGAAGCGATGCCGCATTCCTTTTTCTTCATTTTCTATAAATACTTTCATGATAATTCTTCTGATAAACTGTCTTCTATGGTACGTAAGCTTTATGAATGTAAAGACAATACTAAACTGTCGTCGAGGATTCATCATTTTAGAGTTGAAATGCCTGGATAAAACCGGAAGTTCTTTGCTAATAGTTTGGCATTTCTCGTTTGTGGAAATCCCTTCCGGATCCATGCTTCTCAGTCAAATTTAATGTTCAAAAATTGAAATGCAATGTCAATCTTTATCTTGATTTTGTTTCGATTAATGTCTCATCTCCTTAATAGCGAATTTTCCCAGTAATTGTTCTTTAAGGCAAATGCAATTAAAAAAGACGGACATTTTGAGTTGACTAAATTTAATGATCAACCTTCTTCCTTCCGCAATTTCCTGCTTGCCTGTAAAGTATTACTTGTAATTTTTAAAAGTCGATCATTAAAATTAATCGACACAAAATGTCTGTCGTTTTTAATATATATATATATATATATATATATATATATATATATATATATATATATATATATATATATATATATATATATAGGGTGGGTATAAACTTTGTGTGCGCTTTAAAAATTTATAACTTTATTTGTATTTGCGATAGAAATAATTTGTAAAAAGGATTAGAAAGAAGTAAATCTATATTTTTTAAGGTTTCATTGAAATTTTATTTAAAGTTTCCACATGTCGTCCATCATTAGCAATACAAAAGGTGATACGATTTTTCACGGAAAACATTTGCCAACTGATTTACAGTAATGCCTGAAATCACATTAGTTATTTTAGCTATACTTAAAACTAGGTACATTAAACTTTATAACATTTTTACAGATTATTTCTATCGCAAATACAAATAAAGTTACAATTTTTTTTAAATGCACACGAACTTTATGGACACCCTGTATCTGTATCTCTCTCTCTCTCTCTCTCTCTCTCTCTATATATATATATATATATATATATATATATATATATATATATATCTATATATCTCTATATCTCTCTCTCTCTCTATATATATATATATATAATTAGAAGATCAGCCGATTTCGCTAGCTTGGTTTCAACATTTCCGTATCTTCAGACAATTTCGGTCAATTTACGGAATTTTTCATACTTAAATGCTCTACAATTTTTTATGGCTTTATATGTGTATTAAGCTTTCTAATACTACTACTAATATATATATATATATATATATATATATATATATAGATAGATAGATAGATAGATATATGTATACATATATATATATATATGTATACATATATATATATATATATATATATATATATATATATATATATACATATATAAGGTGTCCCAGTAACTTGGACCAAATTTAAATGTGAATTAAGTTTAAGCGTCTAATGATATTTTCTTTCAGATTTAGCGGACATATGGGCGATATTATTTTTCACAGTTAATTAACATGACTTAAATAACATAATCCAATAAAAAATAACTTTTCACTAATAACACTGAATTATTTACTGCTTACTTTGATCCGTCTTAATGAAACCTCCTTATATATAATCCGTCGTAATGAAACACCCTGTATATATATATATATATATATATATATATATATATATATATATATATATATATATATATATATATATATATATATATATATATATATATATATGTATGCGCGTTTGTATGTGTTGTCTTGTAAGAAGACCGACTTTCTCTACACTATTTTTTGAATATGGACTCGTATATCCTCTATGAGTAAAACGTCTGCTCATAAGAATTGTTGTTGCAAAGTGGGTCGCCAGACATATATTGCCACACCGAATTCCGGTATTAGTGTATTAGTAATCCATGTCTTACATGTTATTAAATCTATTCTCCACACGATCTTTTGTCCCATTTTTTTCCTTACAGTATTATTAACCAGTTTACCTGAGTTCTACGGAATTTATAACAATACGATTTCTCTTAATTTATTTGAATGTGTAATGATTAAAATTATTAACGCAGTTCTTGAAGAAATATAGGCAGGCATTATGGATCGAACGTTGTAGAAGGGTTCCATCTCTGTCCTTTTCTAAGATACACTGAATAGTGGTTGATTGACATTTACAATACTGAAGTGTATATTTTTAATATTAAAAATATCAGTTATTTGAAAGATTGCCTACTAGCAAGGGAACCCGTTTAAATGCCTTGTTTTACTGGTTTACCATAGTTTGAAATAATGTCCCTTCTAGTATTTTCTCAACTTGTATTGGTGAATTTCTCCTGGCTGGAATCACCCCCAACTAATTTTACACTTTTGGAGATGCTTGTCTTCATAATTCGTTGTTTGATTGATCAATTCGTTTTCTACGGCTTATCAACCGTTTTTTAGGTTATGTAAAGAAAGAAAATATTTTTAGACTGTAAGATTTTTTTAAAAATAATCATGGTTTAGTCAATACAAGTCTTACTAATAGCTGAAGCAAACGATGTGGGTTCATGCCTTTTTCCCAAGAAAGTGAATATAAATAAACCAACTTGAACTTGAACTTAGCCCTGCGATTAACAATTTTGAGCTATTATCCTAGCTCCCTCATATCCTAGCTTACAGCAGTTGGTATTCCCATGCGGTCACCCATCTTTGTACTGACCATGCTCGACGTTGCTTAAATTTGGTGATCGTACGTTAATTGGTTTTAACGGGATGTGACCGTAAGCCTTGCCTTCACGAAGGACATGCCTACGAATATTTAACATTTAGTTGAGTACCAACGTATTTTGACTTGGAAATACCAGAGTTGTGAGAGACATTTTCGTTCGTCTCTTAATTTTCATTCCTTTCGAAACAATATAAACTGTAGGAATGGAATTGTCTCGTCTAAAAACTTAGTTTCATAAAGAATACTAAAAATCAATAAATTCTCTCATCGATAATTTGGACGAAGAGGTCGGCAATTTTCAAAGACTTTTCTGGCTTTGATATATCGTCACATCTTGTTATCTATTATTTATTTGCTTGAATGGGCGGAACGAGGTGTCGAAATGAAGAACTGGGTTTCAACCTAGGATTGCTTTTTAGGCCACGGTGGATGTTGAGTCTTAGACCTCAAGTGAAACAATGCATTTATAGAAAGAGTAAGGTATGAGAATGAGGACGCGTGAAAAGAGAAAGCCAAGGAGAAAGATAAAAGTATTAGGGAGAGTAAGACGAGGCGAAAAAGATTGAGGACATGTTGGTGAGAAAAGCAGAAAGAATAAGAAAAGAAGAAAACGAGGCCGAAGAATTAAGGGGAGGGAAAAGGAAATTAAGGATAGTAATGGCTATAAAAATAGAAAAATTTAGGGGTGGAGAAAAATAGGAGCATTAAAAGAAGCAAAAAGAATAAGCGGGAGAGAAGTAGTGTGAGGAAGGATATGAAAGAGATATAGGAAGAGATAGGGGAAGAGATAGAAATGTCTGAAGTAGGAAGTAAGAAGTAAGAAGTAAGATGTGTCGGAGAATTCGAAAGAGAACTAGTGAGAGTCAAGGGAGAAGAAAGGGAGGTAGAAAACATAAGGGGAGGAGAATAGAATATAGAAAGTGTAGAAAGATAAAAGGAGGACAGATCGAAGTAGGGCGAGTAAAGGGGGAAAGAAGAAAAAAATAGAGGGGAATAAATCGAAGTAGATAATTGAGAAGAGGTGAAAAGAAGTAGGAAGAGGAGAATAATAAGAGAGGGGGAAATCGAAGTAGATAATTGAGAAGAGGAGAAAAGAAGTAGGAAGAAGAGAATAATAAGAGAGGGAAAATCAAAGTACATAATTGAGAAGAGGAGAAAAGAAGAAGGAAGAGGAGAATAATAAGAGGAGGAGAAATCTAAGTAGATAATTGAGAAGAGGAGAAAGAAGTAGGAAGAGGAGAATAATAAGAGGAGGAGAAATCGAAGTAGATAATTGAGAAGAGGAGAAAGAAGTAGGAAGAGGAGAATAATAAGAGGAGGAGAAATCGAAGTAGATAATTGAGAAGAGGAGAAAAGAAGTAGGAAGAGGAGAATAATAAGAGAGGGGGAAATCGAAGTAGATAATTGAGAAGAGGAGAAAAGAAGTAGGAAGAGGAGAATAATAAGAGAGGGGGAAATCGAAGTAGATAATTGAGAAGAGGAGAAAAGAAGTAGGAAGAGGAGAATAATAAGAGAGGGGGAAATCGAAGTAGATAATTGAGAAGAGGAGAAAAGAAGTAGGAAGAGGAGAATAATAAGAGGAGGAGAAATCGAAAAAAAAGGTTAAAGCGAAAGAAAGCAAGAGAAGTTTTAGGAAAAACATCAGAAAAGAATGAACATAAATTAATGTTTGAAAGTGATATTCAGTCAGGTTCGATTAAAATGGCAAGGTTTCAAATATAAATAAAGATGGATAAGAACTCTATTACACGCCATCTCTCAAAATCCTTCTTTTAAACTGACTCAACCGACTTGTGGTGTCTATGAGAAAGGCACAAGTATCTCACTCACCAAGCGATGCAAGATTAGTTTATTCTTATTATTTGTGCATGTTATGTTTCCTGCTTTGTATCTTATAGAGTCGAGTTCAAACTATGATCCTTAGTCTCTATAAGAGAATTGTGATTTAAATGATAGCACTTTTCTTAGTATATGGGGAGCTCCTAGTAGGGCGATATTCTGGGAAACTTGTATGTTGATGTTACCTGGGATACTGTTAGTAAAATTGTCAATTCCATTTCTCACGGAGCCCAGAACTCCGATTACTATTGGTATGACAGTCTCAGTCTTCATTCCCCACATCCTGTTAATCTCGATCTCCAGGTCTTTGTATTTGGACAATTTCTCGTAAATTTTTATGAAGGTGTTTTTCTCAGATAGTATTGCTATGTTAATAGGCATATACTTCCTGAATTTCTTGTCTTTTATGATAATATCGGGTCTGTGGGCTTTTATTTCCCTGTCAGTTTGCATTGGCTTTTTCTCTAAATTTGAATTGGCTTATTATTATTATTATTATTATTATTATTATTTCCCGACTTTGCATGCTCACACCAGATATATGGTGACTAGAGATAAAGAACTAACAGCATTTTTCGCGAATTTCTAGCACAATTCCCAGTATCTTTACAGCCAATAGTTGTATTCTGAAAAGTATCATAGAATGGCCTAAAGTTTCATTTGTAATATCAGCACTTCGTTTGTGTCTCGGGTACTTTCAGGACTTTCATCATGGCTCTCCACATCTTCCAATCTTTCTCTCCTTACTATCCCTCTCAGTCTCTGTTCCATTTACAGAGGTTCGTTACTTGGATTGCTTGCCGGTCCCTCTGCACCTCTAGCCTTGTAAGTGTCAAATTCTTCAAGCCCACTTGTCTCATTATGTATCTGATTCTGATTTTAATTACGAGTATTTTTAATTTCCATTGCCTCAAACTTCCTCATTGTACACATGTTCCGTCCATTTCTTTAATATTTTGTTAATTTTAATGTATTTTTCTTAATTGATTTTCACAATTAAGCGGGAAGAAATCGACACGCTTTTTAAAATTAAATATGCAACAAAAATACCAAAGATTTTGCGGTTTATGGAGAAGGTAATGTAAAAGTCGAACATGTCGAAAGTGGTTTGCGAAGTTTTCAGAGACAGATTTCTTACTGAGTAATGTCACACAGTTATAGCAATTGAGGTTGATGGCGATCAAAGCAAGGCATAACATGAGAATAAACAAAGTTATAGAACACGGGAGAAAAGAAAATGCTTAAACTATCCCAATCAAGCGTCGAAAATCATTTTTTCTAACTCTTTGATGTGTGACATCCAAAATTCGCTTGACGAGGAAATGTAACGCATGTCTTTAATTTAATAACAATATTATATTCGAAGCATTTAGTTTCCATTTTTGAAACATGGTTATTACTGTGTAGCGAAAAAAAACATATTTTAAATCAGTTAATTTATAATATATATATATATATATATATATATATATATATATATATATATATATATATATGTATGTGTGTGTGTGTGTGTATAATACGCTGTGTATACTTCAGGTAGTCATTCGCCGATAAAACATTCACTTTTCAACCATTTATGATATAGTGACGCTCATAGGAATATAATGTTTGCTCTAATAAGATGAAGTGCGGTGAACCAGTTAATTGCATGCTGAACTCATGCCACAGAGACAGATACCTCTTCCTCTGATTGTGCGATTGTGCCACTTCGAAAGGCAGTATGATAGTTTCGGAGCTTTTTTGTGCATGTTTATGTGCTTCGAGGTTGCTAACAGTGGTCAAATAAATATTCTTTCACCGGTAGATCAGTTTCTGGACGGTCATGTAGTAAAAATACTCGCCAACATTATTTTTACAATGATGTTCTCCCTGTTCAAGGCCCAAGAGCCACTCATGTTAGAGATTTACAGAGTGTGAAGCAACACCCCAAGTGAGGTGATAATGCCACCAAGACGCAGTATACCACCGGAAGTGAATGTGAAGTAAAAATCTTTAGAAGAAACTAGAAAACCAATCTCAACCAGGAAACAAGAGATAACACTCTACTCCTATTCAAAAGACGAGAGGAGGTGTGTGAACCGGACGATACATCGATTAATTTTAAGGTGAAAGGTGGTTAAACCCATGACATAATCAGGACAATCCAGTAAAGAATTGTTCCAAATTAAAGAATTGTGGATTGCTGGGAATCGTTTTCTTATAATAGAATTACGAGCACGTTCAAGCCAGTCTTTCGTTTATACCACAATACCGTTGTGCACTTTTCCAATGGTTTATAGCTAACCTCGAGGATCAAATTGCTTTCTGTGACGTCCAGAATTTTGAGCTGTTTCTATTATCATGCATGTGATCTCCGTTTGCTTGTGCATCAAAGAATGCTATAATTTACAACTCGAGTTCGCCTCTGATGTTTGCGAAGAGACAGCTGAAATGCATCATGTAGCTCCAGCATATTTCAATCAGTTCTGCTGCTATTTCTGCTACAAGATGATGACAGGCTGTGGCAACAGAATAGTCCCCACCGCACATCATGCAAGATGTCGACAAGATTTTCAACAATCTTTAGGTTCAATCAATGGATTGGTTCGTTTTCTACGATTTATCAACCCTTTGTAGATTATTTTAAAGCCAGAAAATATTTTAAATTGTAAGAAAATCTTTTTGAGATAATAATGGTTTAGTAATAAATGTCTTAATAATTAGTCCATAGCTGGGGGAGAAAAGGCTTATTCATAAATGTCCATAGCTGGGGGGAGAAAAGGCGTATTTATACCTCCCTCAAGGGTACTTGCGCGTAAGTGAATATAATGTTCCCAACGGGAATTCGAACTTGTCTTCCTTAAATAATTCCGAGCCATTATCCATTACACAACCCGAACATCCAAGATCACAGCGCCTGGCATTCCTAACCGGTCATCCATCTAGGTACTAACGAGGCTCGACATTGCTTAACTTCGGTGACCGCACGGAAACGGGTATTTCAACGTCGATCGATAGACTTGTACTCCATTGAACAGGCATATAACA
>OZ038505.1:83611437-83613937 GCA_964036315.1 Acanthosepion esculentum
AACAAGGCCAAAATTTGAGATACGGTAAGGCTGGTCTTCCATCTGTATTATCTTAAACTTAGCTAGCAACTATTACAGTCCCCAATATACTACAGTGTTCCTTTTACCATAAACAGCACCTTCTTACTTACCATTCCTACTACAGACACCATAGTGTCATAAAGAATAGTTAATCTGAACAATTCCCATTAAAATATTTATAGAAAAAAACACACAGAAGCAACGGTACGGCGGTAGGAAATGACTGAAGCCGAGATGCCAGGTGAAGACCAATAACATTGTCTTCTACCCTCTTTTCGGGGCAGTTAAAGCCTCGTCACATTACTCCTAGGTTGAAAGCACCACTCCATGGCCATTATCTTCCTTGTCAAAGTTTCTTTGTCCTTTTTGGTTCATCCAGCAATGCCTGTTCCTTACCTCACACCCCAACCACCCACGCATTGATATCTGGAAACAAAGTTCTTCCATTCAAATTAAATCGATAAACATTCTTGAATACACTTTATTCCTATTCTTGATTTCGTCTTTTTTTTTAGATAATTGTTCACCTGTACAACTCTCAGGTATTTGTAACCACGGCTACCTACCCCTTTAATAGATGCCCCATCGGGAAATTCTATCCATGGGCTATGTACCTTTCTTAATTTTCAGCACAGCACACTTGTATCCTGGGAGCATGTCGTATTCGTCTTCACCAAGTAAGCCAACTGGTCATTATTCCTTAAGATCATTTATGAACAACAGGTGGAAGATGGGCTGTTTCTGATCCCTTGTAAGCACGAAGCCAGATTTTGTCTCATTACAGGAGGCACGGTGGAGAAATCGGAGAGCCGAGTTCGAATTCCAATCGAATCCATTACATTCACTTACGTGCTAATAGCACTGGGAAAGGTATGAATACTCTTCTTCTCCTTTCAGCTATAGGTAAATTGCAGGACAGACCGGGTTCTGTAGCCTTGGATGGCAACGTGTCTACTGCAAAAAGAAATGGCAATCTACAGCGGGGAAAAAATCTGCCTCGTCAATCATGTATCGAAAGATACATGATCGCCTAAGCAGGTATGGCACATAACTGACTGAATATTATGGGATTAGCAATTTAAAACAGTAGCAGGACAGACCGGGTTCTGTAGCCTTGGATGGCAACTGGTATACCGCAGAAAGAAATGTCAACATACTGTGAGAAAAAAATCTGCCTCTTCAGAAGATACATGATCGCGTAAGCGTGTATCACGCCTGGAACGTAACTGACTGACTCAGAACCAAAGTTAGTGATAGCAAGATGATCACTAAAGCGAGGGGAGTAGCTTTTCTCATTATTATTATTATTATTAATTTTATTAACATCTCCCAGTATTGTTCTTTTTATTCTCATATTTAAGATTTTGGTTTTATAATTATCATAATCGTGATTATAATGAACTGTTGTTAAAACAATAACTAATAATTCTACATGGTGCCCAGTAAAAAAAGCGGTAAATTTATTATCATTCTTTTATCTTTCTGGAATAATTGACCTTGAATAACCTTGAATAAATTTTTTGAATATTCATGACCTTGAATAATCATTCGACTCTTCTGTAATAACTTAACTCTACGTGGTTATTTTATGTGAGATTAATTGATACTCGATCTTGTGACTCGGTATTTAAAGGTTATTTGCAGACAACTTTCGTCTTTCGTTTTGCCCTTCTCATATGTCTAAACAGCTCATTGATTTTGAGCGCCAAATTATCGTACTTTTCTCAGAACATCCGACACGAGGATTGACGAAATGTCTAGTAATGCTTACCGAATTTTTCAGTCACATCAGTCGTTACTAGTTTTCAACCGTTGTCTCTGGTTTTTCAGATTTTACCTCTTTTTTTACTAAGCACCCTGTAGTAATAATACCAATAACTAATACGACTAATGAAGATATTTCGCCACAGTTACCAGAAAATGTAACTTTATTCTGTATTATTTACTAGTTATAAACTTTCTTTCTTTTTTTTTTCATTTCTTTGCTAAGTTATTTTAGATTTTTATCCTTTTTTTTTAAACATTCTTTTTCCATCGTTTCTCTCTGTCAGTCATTAGATTCGCTCTCTACATTCGAAATCAAACTATCTCACTCTACAGATCCTTTCTGATTTTATTTTTTTATAACCCACTGTTTCATTATTATCACCAATTTGCACTTAGACGACTGAAAAGAAACAATGGAGCAATTAATTTCCAACATAATTCATCAGTGCTTCTATTCCAACATTTAAAAAAAAGAGAGAAAATAAATTGAAAAGAATGAATTATAAATATGAAATAAAATAAAAACCCGTGACCACAATAATAGAACAAACGCTAGCCACCTTTCTCGAGATTTTTGCTATTTTAAATTTTATTTCTTTTTGTTCACAAAAGCAAAAGCAGAAGCATTCAAAGCGCATGCGCTGAACGAAGTGACGTCCATTCTTTCTGAGGAGAAAACGCGCGAATCATGCCTCTTCAAGTCAGCCCAATA
>OZ038505.1:83616437-83618937 GCA_964036315.1 Acanthosepion esculentum
TAGATTAAGTGAAGTCAAGTTGGAGACAACATCTAAGCTTAAACATTAAACCTGAACAAAAATCGATTTAACGTTTCCTACTTCCCATACCCCAAGTGGACAATATAACGCCTAAACAACGAAGAACTAACACATGGTCAGCTGAACAATAAATATATTAAGATGACAGCGTTAATTTCTAAGTTCACACTGTTCATATCTATAAAAGTATTACTTCTGTTCTTGAGATTTTTGCCAAGATAGGGCAAATTTTAAAATATACACACAGTAAGGGAAACTTTAAGATCATATTTAAAGTTATTGTTTTTCTTCCAGATAATCAACAAATCTTAAACTATATATTCGTTAAGACAAGCCTTTATTAAAGGAATTACAATCACTTTCAAAGATATTTATTCTACTGGAATAAAAATATTAATTAAAAATCAAGATGTGCAAAAGTAAGTGAATCCTTACATTGAATATTTGGTGACTGCGCCTTTTGAGGTTACAATGTCAACCAGTCTTTTTCTAATTAATTAAAAATTAAAAATCGAGATGTAAAAAGTAAGTGAACCCTTACATTTACACACTGTATTTTTGTTTTACATGGTTGCCAGTGCAAATAATTTTTGGGGCATGTGTAAAAATCAAAATGACACGTGTTCATTTTTTTGGTAAGCTGTGTAATCTGCAGTCAAACAATATAACTCATTGTGTATGCAATTATTTTAAATATTATCTCAGAGGTTCACTTACTTTTGTACAGCACTGTAAAGTTGCCTGTAGTGTGCAGAATAACATTCAGAAAAATGTGGAGATAATGAAACAAAGCAAAAAGCTATTCAGGCAAAATGCAATTTGCCATTTTAGACATTTTCAGGTCAGAATATGGTGACAGTCTGTTTTATGCTTGATTGCATTTTTCAGGCAATTATATATATATATATATATATATATATATATATATATATATATATATATATATATATATATATAGGGTTTGGACAAAATAATTGGAACAGGTGCAAATTCCACTCCTATATTTCAAAGACCTATTATATTAAGAGCTTTAACTAAAACTTCGTAATTGCAGGTTATATCTATTGTAAATACGTTTATTTATCAAATTTACTGTCTTTGGCTTATTTATTTTTAGAATTTAATAAAATTTAAGCTAAATGCGTGACTTCTCTGAGTTCGAAAATGGGCGAATTGTTGGAGCACGCATGGCAGGAGCCTCAATAACTAAGGTTACTAAACTGTTTGGTTTTTCAAGAGCTACCATATCAAGAACTATGACGCAATTCAAGAAACAGGGCAAAACCTCTAGCAAGCATAGCAATTCGGGCCGGACTTGCAAACTTACTGACAGGAAGCGACGTGCATTGAAACGCAATGTGGCAAAAATCATCGGACTCCTGCGGCCAAAGTGACTGCTGTGTTGAATAGTCATCTGAATAGTCCAGTTTCTACTACAACTGTTCGTCCAGACTTTATTCCCTGATGGTGACTGCATCTTCCAAGACGATGATGCTCCAATACATACCGCTCGAGTGGTTAAGAATTGGTATGAAGAGCATGAAAGTGAGCTAGAACATATGGAGTGGCCTCCCCAATCTCCAGATATTAATATTATTAAACATTTGTGGTGCATTTTGGAGCGACAAGCCAGGAGCCTCTATCCTCCACCGTCGTGTCTTAAAGAGTTAAATCAGGTGTTAATAGAAGCCTGAGATGATTCGTGGACATCAATTGGCAATCTTGTACACCAGACACAAAATTCTGTCAGCTCACAAACTTAGTCAGTATAGAGAAACTACTTCTCCATTAAGATGTGCAAAAGTAAGAGAACCCTTACATTTACTCTCTGTATTTTTGTTTTACAGGGTTGTCAGCTCACAAACAGAGCCAGTATAGAGAAACTACTTCTACATTAAGATGTGCAAAAGTAAGTGAACCCTTACATTTACATTCTGTATTTTTGTTTACAGGGTTGTCAGTACAAATAATATTTGGAGCATGTGTAAAAATTAAAATGACACGTGTTCATTTTGTTTGTACTGCAGTCAAACAATATAACTCATTGTGTATGCAAAATGTGAAGTTAGAGATTAAATTTAAAAACATATATATATATGCAATGATCAAAAGAAATTCCCCCCCTACCAAACATTATCAAACACAAACTAACATAAATAGATTCACATTTTAAATTGATTAAAGAATACAAACACTTAAAAAACCGTAAGTAATAATTTTTATTTCATGAGAGTTTTCAAAAATCAGCTCTCAATCTTGAAGACCTACAAACAAATCCTACAATTTTCAAATTTGTTTGTAGGTCTTGAAGATTGAGAGATTATCATGAAATAAAAATTATTACCTATGGGATTTTAAGTGTTTGATATTCTTTAATCGATAATTAAATTTAATCATTTAATTGCTCTGTATTTTGACATAGAGATCTTCCGGGATCTATATCCTCCTGGAAATTCCATAAGGATTACCATATTGCATC
>OZ038505.1:83621437-83631437 GCA_964036315.1 Acanthosepion esculentum
TCGTCAGGCGACTAGTGCTGTTATTTTTCTCGGCTGTTTATATAAGGGTCAGTGGTGCATTATGGGTAGTATATTTTGGCGGGTACTTTTACCGGAAGTCGCTTTATTTGTTTATTTATTTATGTCAAATTATTTTGCTTGTTTTTTTTGTTTGTTTTTTTATTTTTATTTTTTATCTTATATATTTATTTATTTATTCTTTTATTTTGATCGGTGTTTTTGGTTAACGTAGTAAAAAAATTTGTTTATATAGCTTATTGTTGGTAGTCTATAATGGCCGCCATTTGCCGGAAATCGCTTGTTCGCTTATTTATTTGGGTCAAATTGTTTTGCTTATTATTTTTATTTGTATAACAGTTATAACTTTCGTCCGTTCTTTTGTTTTGATTTTATTTCGCATATTCTAACAGGTGTGGTTTTGTGATTTGTTTGGAGTAGTTTATTTTGCTTATTTTATTGTTGTTTGTTTATATATTTATTTATTTTTCTATTTTAAGTTACGTAGTAAAAATTTGTTTTCATGTCTACATTTTGAGATTAGCTCGGATCTTTTATTTAATAATTTATTTTGATCTGGGAAGGTAATGATAGCTATTTTTTCCTCCAAGCAAAGTTTGCAAGTTTTTGATAGGTTGTTGTAGGCTGATGATTTTTTCCTTATTTTCCAAGATATTTTTGGTGTGGTGTGTGTTTTGTTTTTTATTTCCCAGATATACTTAGAAAGCATTGTGCTGTTCGCATATTTACTATTTGTGAAAGACATTTTGTGTACATAATTTCTTTGTTTCCATGGTCCTTCGGTTACTCCTATGTATACTTTTTCTTCATTATCTGCTGATTTTGTCGTGGCTTGGTAGATTACGTTGTTTTGTAAACAATTACCGTTTAAGGGACATTCGTTTTTTATTCTGCAGTTGCACGTGGGTTTAATTTGTTCGTGTGGTTTGTTAATAATTTTTCTGTTGTGCTTTTTTATTATTTGTGCCATGTTCTCGGTGCAACTGTAGCTGATTTTTACTGTGTTTTTGTTGAATATTTTGTGTAGTGTGCTTGATTCCGGGAAGTGTTTGTGTAAAAGCTTGAAGAATATTTTTCCTATGTTTGTTTTTACGTTTTTGCTGTACGGTGGGTTGAACCATATGATATTTCTTTTTCTGTTGGTCTTTTTTGTGTTCTGTGGTGAGTATGTGAGTGTTGCTGGGAATCCGCTATCTTTTAGGGCTGTTTCGTAGTCTTTCTTGGCTTTGTTAAATATAGATTCATCGGAAGAATTGTCGGAAAGCCTGCGGTTAATCGATTTAGGTATCTGTTTGATTATAGAAGGCGGGTGGTTGGAGTATATATGTATGTACTGTGGTTTATCATTCGGTTTTCTGTATGGTTTGTGTGTGCCTTTTCTTAGGTTGAAGGTGACATCTAGAAAATCTACTTCGTTTAGGTTAGTTTTTATATCTATCTCGAATCCGTTATTTTTGAAGATTTTAATTATTGCTTTTCTAGTTTTATCTGTCTTTTGTTTGTTGCAGTTTCTTAAGATTATGAGACCGTCATCTCTGTAGAGCCCTGTGTCATTTCTATCTATATATATATATATATATATATATATATATATATGTATATATATATGATAAAAATATAGTTTTAAGGTGTGGGATATTTGTGGGTTAAAGTGCTCAGTTTAAGAAATAAAGCACATGGAAATATAAAAATAGACACTGAAGTCAGCACCCAGGATAAAGAGAGTAGGGACCTTTGATATTCCAAAGGGAAGCTATGATAGGACAAAAACCTGAGAACACATAAGTATACATTTAGGATATGAACTAAGTTAAATAATCGATAAAAAATTATATAGGACGTACACAGACGACGGTCTCATAACCTTAATAAACTGTAAGAGATAAAAACAAAGAAAAACAGAAAAATAAGCATAAAAGCATAAAAGCTAACGTAAAAGAAGAAACTTTCCTACATGTCACATTCAATCTAAGTTACATATCAACCATATAGAAAACCTACTGACAAACCACACGTATATCCCAGCCACCCAGCATCAATAATCAAGCAAATCCAACAATCAATTAACAGCAGGCTATCTGACAGTTCTTCCAGTGGAACCATTTTCAACGAAGCCAAGAAAGATTATGAATCATCTCTAAGAGATAGTGGCTTTTCGGTAACACGCACATACACACCACACGTCGCAAAAAGCCGGAATAAAACATGATGTAGTTCAACCCACCGTACAACAAAAACATACAAAACAAACGTAGGTAATCTATCCATTAAGCCCATCAGCAAACACTTCCAGCCATGAAACACCCTCCACAATATATTCAACAAAAAAAAACATTTTTCATAAGAAAATGACACAACAGAAAAGCAACCATCAAAACACCCGTACAAATCAAACCCTCGTGTAACTGCAGAGCAAACAACGAATGTCAATTGAACGACAATTGTTTGCAAAACAATGTAATATACAAAGCATTGTAAAATCCGCAGATAACGAAAAAACACATATGGAATTAACCGATGGAGCCTGGAAACAGAGAAACTATGCATACAGAAACCATTTACAATACGAGAACGACACAATGCTTTCTAAAGACATATGGGAAATAAAAAATAAAAAATCAAATCATAGCAAAAATATCATATAAAATAAGGAAAACAACATCTGCCTACAATAATCAATCCATAAACTGTAAACGTTGCCTGAAGGAAAAAATAGCTATAATTACAGTCGAAGACAAAAAAGTAAACAAATAAATAAACAATCAGAACTTACCTAAAATGCAGACGAGAAAACAATTTTTTCTTAAAAAAATCGAAAACTAAAAACTAATACGAAAAAAATAAATAAGTAAAATAAAATAAAATAAAGAAAAATCTAAGTCAATAAATAAGTAAACAAATTAAGCAAACAATAAACAAATTAACAAACAACGAATGCACACATGAACACAAGTAAATGTAATATTAATAATCAATAAATAATCAATGATAAATAATGAGTAAAATGTTATCAAACAACACTAGAAAAACTTCTTTAGGATCTTCAATTATTTCTACGCAACTGCGGGAAACTTCCCTCTCCAAAAGGCAGTACCTGCTCCTATTTATAGCTGGGAGAGTTCATGCGTGCGTGAGTAAATTACCATAACACACACACACACACACACACACACACGCACACACACACACACACATATATATATATATATATATATATATATATATATATATATATATAATTTACAATATTTACAATGTTCGGACTATTATCCACATCTTTGCTGGCATAAACACTACGTTTCGGCCGTTGTACGCACCCGCCTTCTTCTTCTTCTGGGAAAGGCATGGCACTTGAAACCAGAAGAATCTACCCCGTAGTTGTTTCATTAAATAATATAGACAAGTTTTTTCTATTTATTTTAAATAAGTTCCTTTCATATTGTCTGATAAGCTTAATCACATTATCGTTGAAAGACGAAAGGAAAACACCATATTGATACATGTTTAAATCCATTCTAAGCTTTCGGCTTACATAAGCCTTTATCAATGATGACAATTTCAATATATCAAACAGCACACGGACGAATCAACAATGATAGTCCGCCCGTGCTGCATGAAAAATTTCAAACCAACGACAAACCCATGTATACGAGACGCGGAATCGAAAATCAGCTCGTGACGTCACACATGACCACACGAGAGTGAAAACCTTTTTAAATAAATGAATTTATTGAAACAAATCAAGTTCAGTTGATCATTGAAGACAATTCCAGAACAACGTAACTACTAAATAATTTTTTTCTATCCTCTGCCAGCCGCAATGATGGAGAAAGCATTACCTCGAACCGTCGCCAGTGAGACACGCTGCAAGAGCCACTCCGTTTTTGCGAGGCTCGTCCCTTAATCGAGACGATTTCACGGCGCTTGACTCTACATTTAAATGATAACTCTAACATTTGTAGGCATTTAAAACAACATGCCTGGCCGCGTATTCAATTCCGGAACTATACTTAAACATAAAAACAATAAGCAAAAACTAAAAATTCTTGAAGCTATATACATAAAACAGTTGAAACCTAACCTGAACAAAATAAACTATGAAATCTCCACAAATATTCTTAAATGCCTATAATTTATAACAGAAGCCATTGGTTTATACTAACAGCTTCCCATACTTAATACTTCGTGTTTTGGGACGACGGTTTGACAGGAATGAGTGTATTAAGTCAAATAATCATCCTGTAATGCCGTATTCCTAAAGATTACAATGAAGGCCGGCATATCAAACCCTATAAAACGCTTTAGCGATATCTAGAACCACAACTCGAGCTTGTCCGTTATTGTCAATGATTGGTATACAAATTCAGTTATGGCCGTGAGCACGTCAAAGTAGACCGGGCAAAGCGGAAACCATATTGTTTGTCAGAAAGCAGATCGTGGGATGTAAGTTGCTTAACTACATCAGCGTTGATTAAAGCCGCGAAGATTTTACCGATGAGTGGAAGGAGACTGATAGGACGGTAGTTAGATGAGTCAGAAGGGTCTCCAGTGGTCTTAAAAACAGGGACAACTGATGAGGACTTCCAACAGTCTGGAAAGCAAAAGTCACTGAAGCAATAGTTACATAGTTTAGAGAGGACGGGAGCCAGTTCAGGAGCACATTTATTAGGACTACGCCTGGTATCCCGTCCCTGTCACTAGCCTCATGGGAGTAATTTAGAGACGATATCCAAATCCCATTGATGGGTTTATGCTCATCTCACTCAATAGAGACTCAGGCGTAGGGAGGAAATCAAGTGTGGGTGCTACGGCTGAGTCGAGTGTTGAATTGGATGAAAATTTCCTAGCAAAGCATTCATCCATATCAGCTGAGGACGTCAGGGCCTAAAAATGATTGAATAGAATAGGTATTGTGGATTTGCTGTTGTTCAGCACAGTCTTGCAGAGCCACCAATAATCTTTAGAACCAAAACTTTCGAGATGCTATACGTTGTTTCATTCTTTCAGCAAATAGTAACTTTGCTTCATTACGGGCAAAGAGGTGTCTGTTGCAATCAGACGTGTCGCTTCGGTACAGACGGAAGAAGTGATTCCTATGGGCAATATCAGCTGAGTAAGCAGCTGAGAACCACGGAGATGAGCGCGTTTTAACGTTATATTTTCTTGTCGGGATGAAAGCGTCGATGGGGCCTCGGGAGACCCCAGGCGCACATTTTTTGCACGAGGTGATTAACAACCACTTTCCAGAGGACGTCGCGAAGGAAATCACGGAGCGAGTCTGTTCGTTAATAACAGACAGATATTCAGTAAATAGGAGGTATTTTGCCGGGGGAGAAGTAGAAGGAGATGTTATCAGGCACTATAGAATGATCAGAGTTGCCAAGAGGGCAGAGCTGCGTGGCACGACAAGTCTCATGGATTGAGGTTAAACAGAGATCGGGAAGGGAAGCATCACCGTTAGGGTTACTGGGGAAATGCGTAGGAAAATCAACCACTTGCATGAGGGATTGAATGCTTTGCGTTTATATGCCAGCTATGTTACAGAGTGCCTAAGCCACATGGTATAGTGGGTGTTAATATCCCCGAACACGAATGTGTGTGCAAGCGTATATAGAGAGATAACCATGTCTATATTACAGGAAATGCTGTCGATTACACCACAGTCTTGGGAGAAAGAAGAAGAGAAAGTAGAAATAACTTACAGAATTGATGAGTGATAGACGGAGACACATATTTGAATGGTCTGGAGATTCAAGAGAGAGCTCCCTAGCCAGCGGGAGATGATCACGGGTATAAACTCCAATGCCTAAGGAGAGGAAGGTAACCGGGAATCGAGAAATCATAGGACGAGTTAAAGTTAGTTTAGAAGAGAGCTAGTATAGGAGGAGACTTTTCAAAGAGGAACGATTCCATACTGCAGAAGTTGGTACGAATGCCACGGATGTTGGAAAAGGAAGTGTTAACAGGTTTCGGTGATTTCTGGAGCTGGTTAGGGTTTATTTTTCTGATTGTTTATGGTCATGTTGAGTTCTGTTGGTAATGAAAAGGCCTAAAGCAATAGTAGCAGACGGCCATCGTATACGACATGGACAGAAAGGAGCTGGCGCAGACTGCAACATAATGTGACCTCAGGGTTGCCCAACAGAGCTGCATGCAGGGACATACTTTCATGCGCGACATGGCACTGCAAGCACCCCGATATTATGCGACTGTTGATCAGAGCAGCCAATCAAGGCGCAAGAGTTGGGGCACCTAACTACAAGTCGGGAACAGAAACCAGAAAACTGTCAAAGCGGCACCATCAGAGAGACGTTGCCACGGCCGCACACACCACAAGAGATTCACGACAATACTACTACGGAGGCCAAAGAAAATACATAGATCCGGGAACCCCTTCCTAAACAGAAAACAAAGGATAAGCTTCTACTCTTGTTCAAGAGAAGTAGAGGAGTATTGACCGGGAGATAGGCAAGCCTATCTACTCCTATTACACACACACACACACACACACACACACACACACACACACACACACACAACACACATACACACACACACACACACACACACACAAAATCAACAAACAAAAAGACAAACAAGCAACATACAAGAAGTGAGTGGAACTCAGAGTTGAAAACTGAAGCATAAAGTTTCGACTTAGTTTAAATGAGGCGGGAAATTTTCATGCCGTCCATTATTTGCATGAGTCAGCAGAAAAAATTGAAGAACTAATATTCAAACAATGTTTTTAAAAAAGGTGCAAGACTTCAATTAAAAAAATGTACATGTGTTTGTTCTTTTACATTCTTCAAATACGTTTGCATTATCTAATTTTTGTGCCTTCGTAGTGATCGCCATTTCAAATTTTCCGATATATTTCGTTTTGCAGTCAATTATTTCCGTTGCTTTCATATATACGGATGGATTAACAATATCTTTCTGATATACCGAAATATAGAGATTTTTTTTCATTGGACCATACAATACATGTAATATCGATTCCGATTAAGAAAGGTGCAGTCTGATTTCTGTTAATATTTCAATGATTATTTACACTTTCATCAGAATATTCTGACTTTTTAACGTTTCTCATAATAAATTCATGTTTATATCACAGCAATAATCAACTGATTGATATCGACAGACATGGTGAATAATTAACGAAATATTAGGACATTACGTTCGCAAATTTTTAAATCGATTATATAAAATAAGATTTTTCCATTTATTTTCAGATCTATCTATCTATCTATCTATCTATCTATCTATCTATCTATTTTGATTCGTGTCTATTCATATCTATCTATCTATCTATCAACCGATCAATTGATCAATCTATGTCTATTTTATCTAAATCTATTCATATCTATCTATCTATCTATCGATCGATCGATCTAAGTCTATTTTTATCTAGGTCCATTCATATCTATCTATCTATCTATCTATCTATCTATCTATCTATCTATCTATGTATTCTGTCACGCTAATTCAGATACGCATTTACTTGAATATACAAACTGGATTATATTTATGTCCGTATTGGCAGAAGGTGACTGTTGCACAAGTTCTGGAATGAATAATTTCACATATTCATTGCGCTTAAGAGGCAAGGGCAAAGTTGTTCGTTTTTTTATGATTGATCATTAATAGATTCGCAAATGTCTACTGAGATCATATAAATTGTATTTGCTCGTAACATGATGATTTCCCAACGGAATTGTCCGGCAATTGAAACCCAATAGAATCGCATCTGATATCGCCCATGTCCTGACTCACAGACCTCACAGGCTATTGGCTGCCACCAATTGCTTTAGGCATTTGCCTTTGAAGTTGGTGAATTAATTTTACATATTCTAACATTGCTTATTTGTACATTTGCTCTTCCCATTACAGATATATATTTGAACCTTGATGGACACACACACACACACACACACACACACACACACACACACACACACACACACACACACACACACACATAAATATATATATATATATATATATATATATATATGTGTGTGTGTGTGTGTGTCTTTCGTTAAAGACAACTGAAACTGAAGCTTTCTATTTAATTTTCCTTGTGTTCGCACAAATGTTTTCTTTACTTGACACAATGTGTGTAAAAACTGCCCAAAAGTCTTGCATATCCGAACGCTTTTCGGTTATTCTTTTAGCCATTAAGGACGATTTTGATTTTTTTTTTACCTGAATGTGTTTTTATGCATGTGTCTGAATTAATAAGTATGTTTGATTTTCCAAACACGTTAAAGTTGGTTTCGCACAGAGCTAGTATAGGAGGAGACTGTTCAAAGAGGAACGATTCCAAACTGCAGAAGTTGGTACGAATGCCACGGATGCTGGAAAAGGAAGTGTTAACAGGTTTAGGTGATTTCTAGAACTGGTTATGGTTTATTTTTTTGATTGTGATTGTTTATGGTCATATTGAGTTATGTTGGTAAAGAAAAGGCCTAAAGCAATAGTAGCAGACGACCATCGTATACGACATGGACAGAAAGGAGCTGGCGCAGACTGCAACATAATGTGACCTCAGGG
Source organism: Acanthosepion esculentum (assembly GCA_964036315.1). NCBI lineage: Eukaryota > Metazoa > Mollusca > Cephalopoda > Sepiida > Sepiidae > Acanthosepion > Acanthosepion esculentum. The sequence goes on from OZ038505.1 coordinate 83,630,012, forward strand.
TTGCCCAACAGAGCTGCATGCAGGGACATACTTCCATGCGCGACATGGCACTGCAAGCAGCCGCTCAAGACGCAAGAGTTAGGGCGCCTAACTACAAGTCGGGAACAGAAACCAGAAAACTGTCAAACCGGCACCATCAGAGAGACGTTGCCACGGACCGCACACATCACAAGAGATTCACGACAATACTACTACGGAGGCCAGAGAAAAGACACAGATCCGGGAACCCCTTCTTAAACAGAAAACGAAGGATGAGCCTCTACTCCTGTTCAAGAGAAGCAGAGGAGTATTGACCGGGAGATAGGCAAGCCTATCTACTCCTATTACACACACACACACACACACACACACACACACACACACACACACACACACACACACACACACACACACACAATCGACAAACAAAAGGACAAACAAGAGTTGAAAACTGGAATATAAAGTTTCGCCTTAGTTTAAGTGAGGCGGGAAATTCTCATACCCTCCCTTATTTGCATGGGTCAGCAGAAACAAATTGAAGAACTAATATTCAAACAATGTTTTCATTGTGGCCGTGTTCCTAGTTAATTTTATTGTGTGTTGGCTTTTCCTTTTTTATTATTAGGGCTTCCATGATTTTTAATCTTCTTTTTACATATGGATGAGGCTATTATACTTGAATTTTCTACTCGTATGTTCCGGATAGAGTTTGTTTTGGATTCCGTATGTATTTAAATGAGTCCTAATGGAGCTATGGTCAGACAAGGTGTATCTTAAATTTTACACGCACGCACACACACACACACACACACACACACACACACATACTCTGATACTTTCATTTTTGCTATTTTAAAATTCTTAATTGTAATCATTTCACCCAAGCAAGGCGACAATGCCACGGGGACGCAGGAGGATACAGGGAGAGAAAGTGATTGAGAAAACTTTAGTGAGGAGAAGTGATGAAAATGGACAATAAAGAAACAGGGAAGAGAGAAGATGGCGATTGACGTTACATTTAAATAATTCAAGATTGTAAGTGGCAGGGAAGAAAGAAATCGAAAGAAGATTCCACAGGTGAGAAGTCCGAGAAAAGAAACTGTTTGAATAGAAATGGCGGTTGTAGATAGCTAATTCCACAGAAAACCGATGAAACCTAGTTGCCAATATAGTAGGACACTTTAATTTATGTATTCGAGTCACTGGGGGGAAAAGCTCATAAGAAGAGTTGCCAGGAAAATATTTATAGAAAAGAGAGTGTGGAACTGTGTCGAGCCGTCAGGTCAGGGTTGATTACATTACAGAACGTTTGATTTTAGTCAAACATCTCAGGATATACACGAGGAGTACAAGAGTCATATATGGAGGCAGTATTTAAAGTTGGTTGATTTTGCCTTCGATATGTCTTGTGAGTGTCAAAATTCCCAAGCCATTCATCCTCATTATA
>OZ038505.1:83636437-83676437 GCA_964036315.1 Acanthosepion esculentum
GTGTCAAATAAATAGACCTAGTTGTATCTTTATTGGGTATAGTCTATGTAAAATGGAAGTAATTATTTACACTATAATAATTTATAAGATTTTAGAAATATGTTGGGCTCAAAGAGGGCCATAAGCTAAAAAGGTTGGGGACCCACTGGTCTAGAGAATCTCACTGTATCTGCAGAGCATATATGCATTAATCTTATTAGATTTCACTTCATTCCTCTTGTTTTGGGGGTCCTTTTCCGTGTGGAGTTCTTATCTATTATTTCAGGTTCTATTATCATATAATTCTGCTTGTTCCTTAGTAAGGATATGCGTTACGCCTTGCCACTACATCATAAATAATGGACTATTCCGTTTTGATGACGAGGAAAGCCAGAAAAGACATATCAACGACACAGTTTCGTTTCAGTGAGAAAAAGAAAGAACGTGATAGATAAGACTGAGGAGACGATAAAGCAGTTATTTGTTTAACGTCTGCTTCAGTGAAAGTGAAAAACTTGCCTGTTTTAACTCTTTTTATTTGTACCCTCTTACTTTAAATAATTGCCTGCATAAATAATTGTCTGTAGAAATAATTACCTGTAGAAATAATTACCTGCATTCATACGTATCATTGCTGTAGCAATATTTTTTAACCTTGTCAAGTTCAAATATGAAATGATACAAGAGTGTAATTTTACACGGATCTCTTGTGGTCGTAAATGTCGTAAGGAACTTATTCCATCATTAACTTTAGAATTATGATTCGTCAAAAAATTCGAATAACAAAACCGTGAAATTTCCGCGGGTATTTCTGGTTATTATAAATGGTATTGATATTCCCTTCAATCGATAGTTTTGATATTGAATTTACTCTTCACCTAACTTTATCTCGTGGGTATTTTCCTCTACCTATAATGGTTTCGATTTTTCCGCTCTTGCTTGTTTATCTTTTGTGTTTAGTAAATTGCCTTAACTTCTTTTTCAATCTTTCGTTTGCACATTTCTATTCAATATTGTTTCTTTCTTTTCCGCCATATGTATTCACAGAACCACCATAATTTCTTGCTTTGTGACCAACGCACACCGATTGATTTTCCTCCAAGGTCACTTAAGAATTATGGTCGAAAATCTTTGACTTTCTGGCGACAATTGTTTAATGAGTGGCCAGCCTCCAACCTTTGGGTATAGTGGAGGCCAAGACCAACGTCAAGCTGACCACTGGTCAGGCTTCGGGCAAGACCTAACGACGCGTTACCAAAATCAATAATATTTGCTATCCAGATTCAGAAATATATTCCAATATTTGTTATAAGAACGCTGAACGAAAAATGACTTTCTTTTTGACTTTTTACCTTTGCGTTTCTGCGTGAAGGAATCGCGACGCGGATCTCTGGCTGCAACAAGATATGAGATTCTGCAAGAGAATTGCGCTTCATTGATTCCGAAAATATCTGAGATAGTTTTGTTCTCTGTTCCAGCCTTAGTTTTGCATTTCAGGTTTCAACCCTCGTGGATTTCCAGCTGATAATCTATAATTGCTTTTTCTTTCCGTCAGGGTCACTACAGCAGATATGTCTGAAGGCGTGTCCTTCAAGTTTGTCATCAGCGCGGTGAGTAGCATAACACGTCTGCTTGGATATTTTATCTGTTTAACCTTTTACTGGTATTAACACGGAACTAGCGTCTCGTGACCGCAAAGCAGGATGCACGAATTATCAATAGACAAATTGGAACCCTGCTGACTCAGCAGAACACAATGGAATCGACAGTATGTGCGTGTGCGTTTTTGTGTATACATGTTTGTGCGTGTGTGACTGTATGGATGACGCTTTTAGACTATAATCAAATAGAAGTAGCCATCAGTAAACCGAATGTCGTTTTTTTTTTACTTTTTGCAGAAAAGAACATCTCTAATAAATAATCATTTTTTTCAGTATTTTTTTCCATATTTTTTTTTCTTTCGATTAAGCTCTACTTGTCATGAATAAAAAAAGATTTAAAGTTATATAGAAGAGTGGTCAGTCTATTATGTAAATTTATTGTAAATTGGTCCCCTTAAGCAAGTCAAAAAAAGAATAAAATGTAAGGGAAATAATAATAATAATAATAATAATAATAATAATAATAATAATAATAATAATAATAATAATAATAACCGACCAGATACAGAAACAATGGCAAGATAAACCGCTTCATGACCAATACTCTGCCCGTACCAAACAAGCTGACGTAGACCAAATCCGCACCCATCAGTGGCTACGTAATGCAGGGTTGAAAGCTGAAACTGAAGGTTTTATCATTGCTGCACAGGACCAATGCTTGTTAACTACAAATTATCAAGCACATATACTAAAATACTGTTAGACCAAAATGCAGATTCTGTGATAAATATCCAGAAAGCATTGATCATCTCGTATCTGCACTGGAAAATTTGCAACTTCTACGGGGAGGAAACTGAAAGAAATTGGTACGAACACCACCCAGACCCGGTTACGGAGATAGGACCTGTTACAGTTGTATGGGATTACACAATACACACTGACAGAAAAATCAAAGCCAACCGCCCAGATATTGTTATTAAAGAACACAAAGAAATAAAAGATGCCTCCTTATTGATATGGAAAACACGGCAGATATCAAAGGAAATAAATAATAATAATGCAATGTATCTTTGAAGATATTCGAAAAGCTGTCAAAATACAATTCATTTAAACAGAAATCTCAAAAATGTGGCACATGGGAACATCAACCATCCCTGTTGTAGTTGGAGCCTTAGGATTGGTTGGAAAAGATACCAGTAGACTAATTGAAGGGATCCCTGGAAGTCCATGCCTCAAAGAGATACAAGTGTCATGATACCATTTCTAACCTTAGGTCCCTGGGCGAGACCCGGAAAGATATGTGTAAACGGCAGATATCAAAGGAAATAATAATAATAATAATAATAATAATAATAAAGAAAACTAGAAATGTATAAAGAAATCGAAATCTCAGTCGTAACTGGTGCCCTGTCTTTGGTTGGTAAAGATTCACTGAAGGGATCCCTGGTAACCCTTAAAGAAATACGAAGAACTGTACTCATAAGCACAGGCAACTCAACTTGAGAATGATAGATAGAGAAGGGGTTTTCGGTGAGGTGGTTCTTACACGTCACCAATGTAGACGTGGTCTCTTTCGTGCCTGAAACGGCTCCCCAGTGGAGGAAGAGCGACTCCACTGGATAGTTAGAAAATGTAGACGTCGGTGAGACATTAATACAACTAGATAAGTTAAATTTTTTGTTGTTGACATCTTTCATATCTGGACCCGAAAACATTTCGCCACACAGCCAAGAGAAGACGAGAGGGAGATGCAACACAACACCTTACGAGGGGCTTTTTCTATGGGAAACCTGTGTGATGTTAGGTTGTATTTTGGGTTTTGTTTTTACAAAAATTATCACTGGAAAGTATCACAATGCCATTTCTGACCTTATGTCTCCGGTTCGTTGGTTGGTTGGTTGTTTGGGGTTTTATGACATATCAACCACTATGGGTTATTTAATGCCAGATCCAGTATTTACTAGATATATCAAAAACGTATAGCTGGCAACATCATTGTTTCAAAAACGTATAGCTGGCAACATCATTGTTTCAAAAGGTGGCAACATCATTGTTTCAAAAGCTGGCAACATCATTGTTTCAAAAGCTGGCAACATCATTGTTTCAAAAACGTATAGCTGGCAACATCATTGCTTCAAAAACTGGCAACATCATTGTTTCAAAACTGGCAACATCATATTGTTTCAAAAACGTATAACTGTCAACATCATTGTTTCAGAAAAGTATATTTGGCAACATCATTGTTTCAATGTGGAAGTTCACTATTTTCCCATAGCTGGGACCCCAACAGGTGCTACCACCCCGGGTCAGGGTGGACCTGGGAACACCAGCAATTAAGAGGTGGTTCCCCGCTTCCTCAAAACCTCCTGATCAGAGGCCTTGCTGTTGGATGCAGTTTTAACGTCGTACCCAGGACGTGTCTCCGGTTGGGTCGCAGGAGAAAATGTGTATACAACAGAAATCAATGTAAATAATAATAATAATAATAATAATAATAATAATAATAATAATAATAATGGTAATAATAATAATAATAACAATTTGACATTTACACACACAACAATCAAAGCTAAGCGCCTAGACACTGTGATCAAACATCACAAAAAACAGATTTTGCTTTCATATTAATATAGCAGTTCCTGCAGACTGTAATGTCATTTGAAGATGTTAAAATATGTCAAAGTTCAAGGATCTTGAAATGGAAATCTCAAAATGTGACACATGAAAACATCACTAATTCCAGTTGTAGTTGGAGACCACGCTTTTATAGACTCATTAAAAGGATCATTGATAGGCAGCACACGCCTTAAATAAATACAAAATAAAAGACTGTACTCACAAGTAGAGTCCACACATTAGGAAGGGCTTTAACTATGTAAAATGTGTGTGCTCTTATTATTTTTTTTTTTTGAAAAATGTTCAATGGAAAATGTCATGATGCCATTTCTGACCTTATGTCTCTGGTTGGGACCCAAAACGAAATGTGTATGCAACAGAAATTCAAGGAAATAATAATAATAATAATAATAATAATAATAATAATAATAATAATAATAATAATGGAAAAATGTAAGTAATAATATGCATTAAATTCACCTTTTGTGTTCCTTTTAAAATTATTTGAAAGTTCCAATGTAAGCATTATTTTAAGAGAGGAAAAATCTAAGCAAAAATATGCTTTAAATATATTTTAATCATTTCATTTCAAGCAAGGCGATAAAGCCACCAAGGCGCAAAACGTTAATGGGTGAGAAAGAAAGGAGAAGACTTCGTGAAAAGGAACCAGAAACGCAATCCTAAACAAAAAAACATGGGATGAACAACTACAGTTGTTCAAGAGACGGGAGGGAGTGTGAACCGGGCGATAGGCGAACCTAATAAAAAGTTCACATTCCACCATGAAACAATTTGGCTTTTTATCAGACAAGTAGGAATATGCTTGATCAGATGATTGAGTAAATTTTCCTTTCTTCCTGCTTAGATGAACCAATTTACTATGAACCGGCCTAGAGAACTGAAGTCTCCTCTTAATATTATTTATTATTTAAAATATAAAAAGAATGTTCCTAAACTGGAGTGTTTATTTAAGAATATAAGAACATCTTGAGGAAAGGGATTATCTGTTTGTGAGGTGCGTTTCTGTAGGAATACTTGTTTTTTAAAGTTAGATAAAGACTACCTACCAAAGATGGGCGTAAAGATCTTCATCATATCCATATTGACTCTCGCTCGCCAAGGTTAATATCCGTTAAATCAACAGGGTGGATAATCAAAGGAAAATCCCCGGCCAAACCGACGGCAACTATGCTGAGATAAATTTGATCCGTCATACGTCTTAGTTTGACGACCTTGATCTTTCAATAGATTTATCGTAATTTATTCAGATATACGAAATTAGGGTGCGATGGATAAATTGTCGTGTGAAAGACGCAAAAATGAAAATAACACTTACATCTCATTTTAACGGATATATTTACCAAAATACCACAAAAACATCTTTAAATCCTAAAGAATAAATTTATTCAATAAAATCGCCATTGGCTTCAACCATGGCCTTCAGACGACTTCGGAATCTCCTGCATCTCTTCTGGACAGTCTTCTTGTTGAAGTTGGTGAATGCTGCCATAATCCTTGCCTTTATTTCATCTTTAGTGCTACAAGGAGTTTTGTTGGTCTCTAGCGCCCCATACATAATAATCGAGGGGGTTGCAGTCTAGGGAGTTAGGTGGCCAGATGTAATGGGTGATATGGTCGCAGAAATTGTCTGACGACATGACTGGTTTCGCCTACTTGTGTGGTATGGTGCAGATTCCTGTTGCCAGACATAGGGTCTTCCAGCAGCCACTACCTTCTCCGTGTTGAGTCTGAGGCCCTCACCAATAAATTCGAGAATTTTTTTATTATCAGAACGACCAGAGTGAGATTTTCCTGCTGCAGTACCTTCGTAATCACCATTAGACTCATCCTACCCTTTCTGAATACTCTGAACTTTCCTCAGATTGACACCCAAGCACACTGAAATGTTTGTATTGGAGTTTCCGGCGCGAATACCAAGCAGTACAGCCTGCCGCTATCCAAATTTCTGGCGGTGTGAATTGCGTCACGGTGATGTTTTTCTCATAGCCGGTGCTTGTGCGAAATTAAAAATATAAATGGCGACAATTTACCCATCACATCTTGTATATGCTTGAGGCTTCTATTGCTTTTGTATTTTAATGTTGAATAAAGTTTATATTCATAATACAATACTAGTCATTTAATACACAAGCGTCATATCATAAATACTTATGAAATAAAGAAAGGTTTGTCTAAATATAAATTTAGTAACAAATACAGCAGAAGGTAAAACGAAATAAAATTTGATACATATCAATAATCAACATTCAGTATTTAACGGAGTGTCACATGACCTGACATGTGGCGGTGGCCAGGCATTTGGGATAATTTGAGGAAAATATCTTACAAAAGTCAACACTAATTCTATTACACTACCGTTGCCAAAGCACCATACGATTTTAGTTTTACTGATTTTCTTATAATGATCACGAAGTTCAATGACCTTCCGCAGATTATCGAAAGAATTTTGGTCGAATCTAAAGCTTATTTTCTTCGCCTGAAACAAATCTTTGATTTTCACTTCCGTATAACTGTTATCGACATCTTGTTGAAGATTCCAAACAATTCCGTAGTTTGAGAAAGTTCGCAGATGGAAGCAGGTTGTTTTCCTATATTTGAACTATCCAGTTTTTCTTTGATGGTATCTGATGAGCGTCAACCACAGAATGAAAAACAACCCTTTATAGTTATAAAATTATCACTGCGTTTAAATATCGGAATGACATTCTAGACGTCACTTGAAGTATCTTTTTTTCCCCACCAGACATGCTTCACACCATTTCTACAAAAGAACACGATTTCAATATTTTGTAACAGAATGAACTAATTTTCTCGGAGTGATGGACTGCGGTATGTTTTTTTTTTTTTTTTTTTTTTTTAAACGCATCACCCAAAGCAAGGCCGGAGGCCACTATCACGCAAGGGGTTAAAGAAGGGTTGGAGGAAGAGCAGATAGGAGTGGCAAGGGAGGGGACGTGGTGAAAGAGAAAGACAGTGGGTCGATCAAGGCAAGGGAAAATGAAAGGATGTGGAGAAGGTCGAACAAGGCAAGGGGGCCACAGAAGATCCGGAGCGAGAGCAGATAGAAATGAAAAATGAAAGGATGTGGAGAAGGGAAGTGGATAGATCAAGGCAACTGGAGATTGACGCTACACTTAAACCGTTGGAGATTGTATTTGTCAGGGAAACAATAATAGGGAAGGGAGTTCCATAGGCGAGATGTGCGAGACATGAAGCTATTGGACTAGAAGAGACATCTACATCTAACAGTTTCCACGGTGTAGGGGTGGGAGCGGGATCCTAGGATTCAGCAAGGAGGTTTAATTTTGCAGTCCTACTCGGTGGATTATACGACAAGTTTTATTATTTCTGACTTATTTGCCAGTTGCCTGGGGGTCCCCCTGAAGTTCATATACGGTTCTCAATGGTTTCTGTAAAATTTGTTGACATTTTTGTATCTAGCTGTCGTTCACTTACTTTAAGAAGACCTCCTTTAAGAGACTGATTGCTAGTCAGGTCATGTTCCTTACATTATCAAATGATGATTTTAATCGAACTGGTGGGGACCTGTAGATTATTGGAGGACATTTAATACGCTATTCCATTACGCGATTGGTCAATTATCCCCCCAGGGGTGTTCCTTTGTCTTTGCAAAAAAATTAAAAAAACATTGCATTTGCCAGCCAGATATTGTGACTGCTCAAAATGTCAGTTGTCTGTCAAAATGAATAGCGGGCTCTTATTGTTTCCCAGAAATGATGAAAATTAGTACAAGTTATTCTGAAAGGGCAATAATTATTCTGCTTCCTTTATATATTTCTAATATATTTATTATATATCCATAAAGTTTGCAGGTTACTTCTTGTTGTCTTCTAAATAAATAAACGGCAAATTCTGTCGGTCCATCCATGTGTCTGAAACCCCTCTACTTTGGGCCACATTTGCTCTACAGAGACATATTAGGCTTTGTGAGAATCAGGATGATCCCAGAATTGAAAGTCCGCCCTTCATTTGGTGTTTGAATATCCAGTATTAGTATTGCGGTCTATATGATGAAGGAACAGTTAAAAATTCAAATTTTAAAATAACTGAAAAAATTTAGTGATTTTAAAAGTTTTTAATTTATATTGATTTGAAAGTAACACAAAAACTTTGTGAATTATTTTTTTTTTGCTTTAAATTCAGTTTAATATATCCCGAAAACTTTATGTAGTGAGGAAATCAATTTTATTTCGTCAAAACGTCAAGGTATCAGATTAAAATGAGAGGTTTCGTGGCGTGAGAGTTTGTGATTTGAAGAAGAGCTCAATTAAAAGAATGAACGTTCTTTTTTGAGCCTGTCCAAACTGGCATTTCAATGCGACTGTGACATTGACTATTCAGATCACCCAAAAGATATCTATTGGGTCGATGATCATTCAGTGTAAGCATTGTAATGCTGTCATATTCTTGGATTAAGTAGGTGAAATATGCTGTGACAGAAAATATACAACTGGAAGATCTACCAGTTCCTCTAAAGCTATTGCTATGTCTTCTGGATAGAAACTCAACAGAATCAAAACACTTCATTCTTCACATCAGATGCTACAATAACTGTTTTGTAATGATCACATTTGGAGTCAGAGATGCTACCTTGCCAGGATGTAAAACAACTTGCAAAATTCAGGGTAGGAGCCTGCTTAATAGCCCGCACCTAGTGTTACTTTTATGCTAGTTGTCAATAAATCGATTTGCAGACAAACGTTTCTTTACTTCTAAAGAATATTCTAAGTATTTATTCAGCTGAGGTTTTATATGTAGTAGCATAAGAAATAATTATATATTTTCCCAAATTCTTCATTGTGTGTATATGTGTATGATCATGAATGTGTGTATGTTTGTGTGCATGTGTTTGTGTCACTGTGTGTATGTGTGACTCTGTGTGTGTGTGTCTGTGTTTTTTTAAAATATCAATCGCTTTCATAATATACTGCATAAATATCTACATTATTTCAATTCGGGCTAGTGAACGATAAACACCTGAAGAAAACCAGAGGGTTCAATAGCCGAAACGTTGTGACAACAAAGATGAAAACATTAATCTTAATACAAATAACGTAAATAAGGATGATTATTCTTGCTAAAAACTCAGACAGAAATATTGTAGAATCTATCTTCTTCTTTTAATAAAGGTAATAAAATGTTCTTCCTAAACGCATCCATCTTCATTTGATGTTGATTGCCCTCTCTACCAAATCTCTTTTCATGTTTTTTTTTTCAGGCAAACCGAATTCGCCTGGAATTTCTGATTGACGAAATAACCATCGTCCAAAAAAGACATGGAATTTACGAAGGAAATGGTCGGCACGTTTATATCCGTCATAAAGCAATCATTAAAATGCAGCCGCCATTCTGTACAAAGAAGTTTAACGCTGACAACATCGCGAGAATAAATTGCCATTGATTTCAGACCCTTGATATTATGAAAACCAGAAATCCACAAATGGATTTCCAACATTTTTATTATTTCAGAACCCGAACAATTAATATAAATTATAAAATTCTTTCCCAATATCACGTTAACAGGATTACAAATTTGACTATAGATAATTGTATAGGATATTGCTCTAAGTTTCCATAGCTGTATGAAGTACTTTTATAAATATCTAGCTTACGGACACATCACGTTGAAAAACCGGTACCCGTACGATCACCGACGTTAAGCATCGTTGAACCTGGTCAGTACCTAGATGGGTGGCCGCTTGAGAATACTGGGTGCCGTAAGCTCGGATGTGCTGTTTCTATAAGCTCGGAATTGGAAAGTAGAAAACCGTTTCCCAATTCCGAGCAATACAATGTCAATCGCTATCTACTGTCCTCCTGGTTACTCTCTTTTGTTCTCTCTCCTTAGTAATGTTAATGGTTTGTCATTGTTGCACAGCCAATAACCTCTACTGCCTTGTTTGGGGTGAACTCGATTTAAAAAAAAGAATCTTGTCACAGAATAAAGTGGATTAAAGGTTTACTTCGGGAATGGCATCTCAAATCAATGTCATGGCTAGCAGACGGTGCTGATCTAAATACACTTGTAAATTTAAGGTGTAAATTTAAAGAAAAATGGTCAGGGGAAAGACTTCATGCACCAATGAGAATCTATTAAGCGACATTCAGGAAAGTTGCAATCACTTTGCAATAAGAACACCGCATTTCTTTAATTAAGCGAAATCCCTGTCTGAAAAAAGTCTGTCATAAAAGCTCCAGAAGAAAGGCCGTCGTATTAATTGCAATGTTTTTTCGATGAAATCTATAATTTTTTTTTTCTCAATATTGGGTTATTCCATAATATTTTACTTTGTACGTTTTGGAGAAAAAAATATATCATTAATTTCAATAATTTAATAAATGTTTGTTTAAGATATGAAGTCAAAATGTCTAATTGTTAATTTGAAAACACAGCAATAGGGAAACAGTTGTTAAATGTGCTAATTCCATAATTTTATCAGAGGGTCACTTTCCTTGCAGATACGTTGTTTCGTATCTTAATCAACGACATTCCTGATGTCATCAGTTCCCAAAAAGGTATTTATTTTATACACAACTATTTACTGGAGCAAACTGAAACTGACCGCTGCTCTGTAAAATAATCTCCAGTCAATCAGACAAGAAGATAATTTGGAAATTGCAAAACTTTCAAAACTATACTACTGCTATACTTTAAACATCATAGAGGATCATTTTACCCACCATCAGTACGGCTGATACTCACCTTCAGTAGAGTAAATCATTCTTCCTCCTTGGTCTGACGATTTCTACTGACATGATGCAGAGAGACTATATCGAACCAATTAATAAGTCTTCTGCTAAGAAAATTGGTTAAATGCATTGTGCCAAACAATTCTTCTCGTCAGAATCCATCTTGCACATTTATAAATCTACAATTCGCTCGTACATTGAATATTGCCGCTATATCTTGTCTGGAGCTCTGGCTATATATCTCGAGATTGCAAACAAAAATAAAGTCAGTAATGTTGTCGCATCCATCTTTGCATCTCGACTTCAATCACTTTCCCACCGCCCTCACGTGGCTTCCCATTGTATTTTCTATAAATATTTACTTGGCAGTTGTTCTAATGAGCTCTCATCCTTGCTATATGAATTTAAGCGTACTACTAGATTGGCAGTTAGGTCTCATCATTTTACTGTTGAAATAGCTAGATATAAACATTCGTTCTATTCTTAGTATCTTTTCTAGCACTTCGCATCTGAAGAACTTTCTTCTGATTTATTGCTTCCCGAAGATTACAATCTTCGAAACCTGAAATGCGATGTCAATCACCTTCTTGTTGAAACTTTTTCGTTTTATTGTCCTTTCTCCTCACTAAATTTGTCTCATTCTCTTCCACTTCCAGTAAACCCTTGAACCATGGTAGTATGATCGCATTGAGTGAGGTCTGATGATAAAAAATACGATAATTTCGGGTATATTGGAAATTAATATAAATATATCATTTATACTTATTTTGTAAATAAAAAAATATTTTGTAGATTTTTTTCATAATACGGCAGCACACCTGCAAAAGAAGTTACCAATTATATGCTGTATCACACAGGCGATATACTGATTATATATATATATATATATATATATATATATATATATATATATATATATATATATGTTTGTGTGTACATATATATATATATATATATATATATATATATATATATATATATATATATATATATATATATATATATATATATGCATATATAATGAAATGGACAAATCCGACAATTATTTTTAAGACATTTTTTAATGTTCTTTTTATAGATACAAATATTTAAGTAACTTCTCTGTTTATAATAAACAGTATTAACAACATTTACCGACCTGAATGTCCGAGAAATTTTCATAATATATACATACATATATATATATATATATATATATATATATATATATATATATATATATATATATATGAAGAAATATAGTCTTAAGATGTTCTATATTTATGGGATAAAGTGCTCAATATCAGTATGTAAATATAAAAGTGAACATAGAAGTCAACACTTAGAGGCGACAGTCTGTTTAATGCTAGACGCAATAGTCAGGCCACACACACAGACACGCACAGACACACACATATATATATATATATATATATATATATATATATATATATATATATATATATATATATATGTATGTATATATATATATATATATATATATATTGGAAAGCGCTCAGTATCAATAGAGCTAACATATTTAGTCGTATGGAATGAGTTTGTAACCCTGGGATTCACGCTATTGACATCATCAAGGTTACAGACTCATATCCATACAACTAAATATGTGAGCTCTATCATTGATATTGAGCACTTTTCAATAAGTACCGCGCATATACAATATATAGAAATTATATTATACACACACACACACACACACACACACATATATACATATATATATATATATATATATATATATATATATATATACACGTAAGTAAGTTTTATAATTTTTAACGATATATCTTGCTCAATATCACTTTAGTTCTACCTTGATGAAAATACACTCATGCGCACACACATATACACACACACGGAGCAAGAGATTGGAGGTTTTGAGGAGCGTCAAAGCACATTTTAATTGTTGTTCTTCCGAGGTCCACCCTGACCCGGAATGGTAGCACCTGCTATGTTCCCAGCTATGGGTAAATAGTGAACCCACAAACAAAAATCAATAGTCTATTTTTATCACAAAATTGACCAACAATACCTATTTAAATTAAAATTACCAGCAATATATTTTTTATAACAAATACCAACAATACATTCTATGATCTATAAATTATATATTTTAAAAAAATATGTACAAAATATTTAGATTTCAGCATTAAATAACCCATAGAGGTGTTGATATGCCGCAAAAAATCAATCAAATATATATTATAGATTATATAATATGTATCTCTGTATAATTATTAGATTATTAGGTTTATTAAACAAATAGTAAACTATATGATCTTGAATTTCACCTTCTTTTGATTGTGCTCCAAAGTTCTTGTTTTGTTAGCAAGAATAGTGGACACACCTAAACCGATGGAGAAGGAAAGACAAGTTCCCGACTTTGAAAGCAACAGATGTCACCATGAAATCTCTGAGAAGTTAGAAGAGCATCGTTATCAGGAAAGGCGATGTCTTCCTGTTCCTGCCGTTTATACTTGTAGATTATCTCCTGGTCTACTCGAAAACTCATTGACCTGTGGCCCTAGACACCTGCTATTTCCTCTCCTGACATTTCATCAGGAGAAATCCTGGCCGGGATGCTTTGCGCAAAGGGATTTCCTGTGCACCGCCCCACGTCTTCCCTTCAAACAGCGATTCCTCGATCGAATTTCATCGCTTTGGGCATCCTGTAAAATCCTGCAGGCATTTATAAGACATTCTAGAATCTGCGATCATGAATATTTGCTTTACTCGTGGAAGATAAAAAAAATATATATATATATCATAAGTAGATGAAATAAAATGTTTTAAAATACGTACAAATCGATTCGCCCTCTTTCGTCATCATTCCTTCTGTTGCTTTTTTTTTTCTTTTTCGGGAGTAAAGATCACCATAGAAAAAAAAACTGTTAACACACTGAAGGAAACACACCAAAAGAAATTAAATAAATATCAAGAAAATTTCACACAGAAGATTATGTATCATTCTTGACGATGCAGGATCATAAGTTTGTATTCTTCAAAGATTGCAGCAAGATGGCCGAAGTTTTAAATCAATTTAAAAAGAAAATGGACATTTAAATAATACTGTAAATTTTATTTATAGCATGCCTTGAAAAATAAATGTGTCATTTCGGTAAATAAAATGAATTTGCTTCATTTTTATTAACAAGTTCTAATTATTCAACAATAAAGTTTCAGCCCTGTCTATAATCATTCAGTACTCTAAGGTTGTCGTATACACCTTCTTCCTGGGTAAGAATATAAACTACATCCATCAGCAAGGCTTCTCATCGGAAGATTGGAGGATTTGAGGACCGTGGAACAACATCTTAATTGCTGTTGTTCCCAGATCTACTCTGACTCGATGTGGCAGCACCTGTCAGGGTTCATGCTATGGGCAAATAGTGAACCTTCAAACAAAACTCAACAGTTCATTTTTTTAGAAAAATGACAAACAATACAATGGTTATAAAATATTATCATGAATATATTTTTGAAGTGATATTACCAGCAATGCATTTTATTATCTATAAATCATATATTAAAAAAAATACCTTTTAGTCTGAAAGTATAAAATTATTTCGGCATTAAATAATCCAGTGAGGTTGATATATTACTAAATAAAATCAACCAGCAAACGCGTATATGCACAAAAGCTGAGTATCATCGACTATGTATTCGACTGTGAAAGCAGAATAACATAAATTTTATTACGTCAAATCTCTTAAGGAAATTAAATTTCGGCATTAAATGACCCAGAAGGAGTTGATATGCCGTCACACAAACAAAAGAAATAATCTAGGATCATGGCTTTCCACGACTTTCAATCAATTGTAACTATTAATATGCTTTTTCAATTCATTGTCCCTCCTATGTCCTTATCTACCATCCACTTACACAATCTTGTTAGACTGGTTACGCGTTGTTCCCCTATTACCGGCAGTATCCTGGTCAAAGCTCGCAAGAAAATTAAATTTCGGCATTAAATGACCCATAAGGATGTTGATATGCCGTTAAATAAAACAAATCAATCAATCAATCGTATTCATTTGAACACAGTATGTGGGGAGCTGTAGGCTTGAATGTATTGTGATATTGAAAATAAGACGTGCACTTGACACCCCACAAGATAAGACTATGTCAAATTAAGATAAACATACAAATGGGAAGAATAAGCCCGGAGAAAATGCTGAAAACTATCAAAGACTGAGCTTGAAATTTGAAGGCAGGTTGCCCAAGTCACCCAGAAGATGAATGCTGATGTTGCAAAGGTTTTGAATATGGACAACACGGATATTGCTAGTTAAACAAATGTACAGATCTGAGTGTGGAAATCTTTTCGAGATATGCCTTTTTGTTTCTGTGACTTGTTTTTCTTTCAGTGAAAGGCACCTAATATTAATGGTACGGTGCTGAGAATGTTAATAGCAACTATAACGGATAAACTGTATCTGCTGAAACTTGGAACTTTTCTAGAGTACGGAAAAGGTAAGATATTTGCGATTTTGCAATTCAACCGCATTCTCTTGTGCCGTCGGGAAACAGTAAATTTTATCCTAAACGAAGAGAAGTTGATTTGCTACAAAGTAAACACTTGCTTTTATTGAAATTGAAATCTAGGGCCAAGAAACTGGAGAAGTATCAAACTATGTAAATGTTGAGTGTACTTAGAATTACAGGAGCACTTGGAACGGATTCGCAATTTCTTGCTAAGAGACTGGAACATTGATATTTTGTTGGAATTTTGTTGCAATTTGCAATTACTTGATATCTTTAGAAATATTTTATAACATTGATGTATAGATGTCAGTTGTCTTTCTTTTTTAATCCATATCATCCCAATCAACAGTACAGCCACTAGAACGCAGATGGTTGCAAGTTTATAAGCAGTAAATTCGACCTTGCCAACCGAACGATCCTCAGTGGCCGAATGGGTTAAAAAGGCACGTTAGGCTATATGACGGTTCCGTATAGGATACAGGTTCGAATCCTGTCTGAGGACGAATATTTTCTATGAAAATTTCTCGAACATTCAGGCCGGTAAATGTTATTTAATACTGTTTATTATAAAAACAGAGCATTTACTTAAATACTTGTATCTATAAAAAGAATGTTAAACATAAAAATATCTTTATACATACATATATATATATATATATATATATATATATATATATATATATATTTATAGGTGATAATCCGTTGATATATAATCCAAGTGAATCCTATTAATAAAATATTAAGTATTAAACTGATTCATGCATAGAGAACAATGTTTTAATTAAACAGAGCAACATATTTCACACAATAGGAAGTAAGATTACATATAGGTGATGATCATAATCACCTTGTAAATTGAGATAAATTACAAGGATTTTCCAACCAGTCAAGTATGATAAATTATTGAAATATTTTTTTTATTTCATTATTCAAAGGACAATTTTCAGGATATCTACAGTTACATAATCTTTCTTTATTATGGTTTTTCATATTTCAGGATCTCTATTTCTTTGAATTCGGCATCAGTATTTATTCAAGATTTTATTATTATGCTTTTTTATAATCCTTTCTAAATTTTCAGTACAGCTGTAAATTAATTTATGGTATTTTATTAAAAACTTTCCTAGGATTGCTATTTCTAGGAAAATTTTTTTCAGTTAAAGCCAGAAATTGTTGTCGTAACGTGCTATTGACCATTAGGTTGAACGGGGGGTGTACTAAATGATCTTTCTATTCCTATTTTTTCTCAGGCTTATATTAGCATTTTATTTTATATAGTTGATGTTAGGGAATTTATACCCACTATTCTTTAGGGCTTTATTACAATAAATGTAATTGTAGGATTCCTAAAAATTGTCCTTTGAATAGTGAATATCGGACAGAATCCGTAGCTTACCATTGAAAATCCTAATGTTGTGAAAATCTATATAGGATGTACAAAATGAATTTAAATTAAGATGGAATAGCATTTGACTCCCTTCAATAATATTAAGTTTCGTAATCAAATATCCCTATCCAAATATTATTGGTAATTAAGAGAAACAAATAAAACACCAACAGTAAAACAGAAACTAATAAAAAAAACAAGAATTTGTAGATCATTAAATGACCCATGTACTTTATGTCTACATGAAAAGTTATATATTATTAAGTTTCTGAAAAATAAAATTTTATTAAATCAAAGAAATGAAATAGCGGTTTTCTGTAGACATATGTATATCTATTATTTGATCATAAATTAAATAATTTATAAATGCGTAATTAAAGTCTAATATATTAATTTTAGAGTACCATATATAGTCTATTAGTAAATTAAATAAATATAGTATTTAAGATATTTTTAAATAAAGATATAAATCTAAAAAATATGACTTAATCATATTTGAAAACCCCTTTTAAGAAAATCTCGATGTAGTTTTAAAAATAAAATAAATAAATAATAATAATCCTGGTATTCTCGAATATGGCTGACTATCGTAATCCGGAGAACGGGCCGTAAACGAATACGGTGTCGTAAAGGAGTGTCGGAGTCCATCTCTTATTTACGATATCCCTCCCCACTGGAAGGGAGTACTTATTTTAATCCCAGCCATACCTTTTTTGGGTCACCGACACACGACCTAACCTCCATAGTGTTTGCACAATCTCTCTGCATGACGATATTGGTCTTCTGTATCGGCGTCACATGTTTCGTTTCTTCTTCAAAACTTCTTTATGCCCTGTGGTAGAAATATGAATGTCAACAGCTGCATATGTCAGCAAATAACATTTATATTAAATAAGAATGACAAAATAGAGATAATACAAGGGGAATGGTGACATTAAACGTTTCTTTATAAGGAAATATAAGGTATTGATCAAGCTGGGATCAAAGTATATAGCCACTTCCAAATGTCCTTGTTGGGGGCTTACTCCGTTTTTTTTAGGTTGGGTGTGTTTATTGTTGATTATCTTCCAGAGGATAATCTGGGTGGTCTGAAATGTTTGGTGGGATTATGTATTCTGTCTGAAGGCTGCTGTGTTTTGGTTTGTGTAGTTTTTTGTATGGCACTTTGAGGATGTTCGCATAAGTTCGTGGTTTGTTTTTATATAAATATGTATTTCATTTATGATTTACAATTTTCCGAAGTTAAGAAAAAGCTAGGATGTACAAAAAATAAAAACGACAGGAAGTCGAATGGCAACAGTTGAAAGAAAAGAGGAAAAGAAAAAGAGAGAAAGATTTACGGATGGAATGTAAAGGGGAAAAACGACGGACGCACACTCGCACTTATGCACAATGAAAAAAAAAAACAGTCAGTTGCTGATGCCCCCTAACGAGTGAAAGGATGGGTCGGGATGCTGAAGGTAACATCAGTCAGCTAAGTTACATAACATTTACTTGTTTTAATATATACATATATATATATATATATATATATATATATATATATATATATATATATATATATATATATATATATATATTGTATATATATATATAGAGAGAGAGAGAAAGAGAGAGATAATATAAGGTGTCAATACACACACACACACACACACACACACACACACACACACATCATTTCGTGTACAAAGTTAGCCAGATATCCATGTGTCTCTCGCTTGACTCTACATACATTTCTCGTTAACGCATAAAATAAAGAAGTTAATTTCCAGAAGCTTCCCAAACATCTGGAAGGAATTCCAAACTCATTACATCTGGAAGGAATTCCAAACTCATTATATTAATATGAATTATTATTAATATAATATTATGAATTATTATTAATATAATATATCATATTAATATGAAAGTGGCAGTTAGCATGTATTGTTGATTCCTATAATCAACAATACATGCTAACTGCCACTTTCACACCTGATTGGATCTTCCTGGCCAAGTGCCACAGGAGCGGGCTCTATATCCAGTACACTAAGCGATTATGAGGAATTTCAGATAAGCACACACACACACACACACACACACATATGGAAAAAATGTCGTCTAAATTACGCAACAATGAAAATAACCCTGTCATGTCATGTTAACAGATATATTTACCAAAATTGCACAAAAATATCTTGAAATACTAAAAAGGAAATTTGTTCAATAAAATTGCCATTGGCTTCAACCACGGTCTCCAAATGACTTGGTAAATGACTGACATCTCCTGCAACTCATCTGGACAGGCTCTTTGAATGCTGGCATAATTCTTGCCTTCACTTCATCTTTGGTGTTACAAGGAGGTTTTTGGGTCTCACGCTCAACTACAAACCAAACATCAAAATCAAGGAGGCTGCAGACTGGAGTGTTAAGTCGGCAGATGAAAGAGATGACGTTACCGCAGAAATTGTTTCACGTCCATGACTGGGTTCGCCTGTTTTTGTGTCATGATGTAGAGTCCTGTTGCCAGACCTCCAGCTACCACCCTCTTGGTCCAAGGCAGAATTTCTTGCTCAAATAACCTGATGAAGACCTCCGTGTAAAGCCTGCCATTTTTTTTGCATGGAGGCATAACTTCTTAGAACGATCAGAGAGAGTTTTCCGTGCTGCCCTACCTTCGTAATCGCCAGATTCATCCAACTCTTTCCGAATCCTCTGCACTGTCCTCAGATTGGCACTAAAATGTTTGTATTGGAGTTTCCAACGTGAATGCCAATCAGTACAGCATGTTGTTTCCAAATTTTGGGCGGAGTGAATTGCGTCATATTTTGCTCTTTTTCTCACAAACGGTGTTCAACTGACCCTTCTATATTTTGCAGTCCACAAAAATCAAAAACAAATAACGATCTTTCACCAAATTTACGAAATTATGAAATGGCGACGACTATTCGTACACCAAATCAATTTAGAATATTTTTTATTCATTTCCCAGAATCTAATGCCCGTATGATGCCAGTTTTTTTATATATCTTAATAAGCACACAAATTAATATAAAACTCCATTTTCAGAATTCGCCTGTCAACTTTGTTGTATTTAACCTATTGTTTTGAAAATTGAGTTTTATATTCCCTTTTTTGTGTTTATTATCATATAAAAAAACTGGCTTTTTGCGCGCATTGGATTCTGAGAAATGGATAAAAAATAAATCAAAATTGATTGGTGTATGAATAATTTCGTCTTTGACTGTATGTATATATATATATATATATATATATATATATATATATATATTATATGTATATATATATATGTATGTATGTATATATATATATATGCATATGTATATATATATATATATATTTTTTTTTTTATAAAACGTACATATAGCAAACTATTTCTAATTCTAACAGTTAACATATAATCCTTGAAAATGGCTAAATGTATAGCCGAAAGCGCTCGGATAAAAAGAACCAGGTAGAACACAATGTCCAGGACAGTAAGAATATAATTTGTAGGTCTGATGAATTGCATCGTGATTACGATTCCAACGTAATAAATTATAACCATGGAATATTAGTGTTTGAGCCTTTATATATATATATATATATATATATATATATATATATATATATATATATATATATATATATATATATATATATATATTCAAATGATAGGAAAGAACAATCAGATTTATAATCCAGAATTCTTTAGCAATTATTTTTATTTTAAAGACAGCAGTACTCGATACACAGTAGAGCATAATACTATAATTATTTTTGTTAAAATTTAACTTTAAATTCACAATTCGCAGCTCGGTTCCATTCTCAACTAATTCTAAGAATAACTTACAAAGAAAATTGGTTTACTTTATTTTTAGGTTAAGTTGGTAGTGTTAAGAGAATTCCCATTTTTTTATAAAGTGGGTGTTAGCATTTATTCGAATGTAGGAAGCAAGTGTATCGTTGTGGAACAAATTTAAAGTCGGTTAGGTTTGTGTGAGGGTTATGATTTCTGTCTGGCTACACTAATTCTCTTTCAAGCTGTCAAGATACTATTGTCTGGTTTATTAAGGTTTACGCTACAATATATTTGGCATTATTTATTTATTATATTTTGCCGAATAAATTGTCAAGAATGAAGACTGGGACTCGGGATATAATTTCATCCAAGCTTTATTCGGCAAAATACAAGCAGGGTTCACGTCACACGTGCTCCTGATAGTCTCGAATATGGCTGACTGTCGTAGTCCGGAGAACGGGCCGTAAACGAATATGGTGTCGTAAAGAAGTGTCGCAGTCCATCTCTTATTTACGACAGGATGTCATAATGACTCACAGCGTTTCAACTCCAAAGACATTAAAGGCTTGCAGAATTACATCCGGGCTAATTACTAATTCTTAATTCTTACAATTTATAATTGGTCCAAATATCTTCCAATATCTCCAATTTTAACGTTTGTTAAATACTATCGTTAATGCGGCCATCAATATATCACGGAAGGCTAATCTAGAATTTTTCAAATATTCACATGAGCCTAGAATAGAAATAAAGAAAATAAATAGCTAGATATCTAGCTTGGGAAGAGGCTAAAAGTAATAATGCCAACTGGTCGGCGAGTTCACTTACCCATTTCAGTTGGCTATAAATTGTTTTAAGATATGCACAGTGGAACAATGGATATCGGCTCGAATTGAGGAATTGGGGGTGCGAGTTCGAGTTCCAGTCGTATCCATTATATTCATTTACGTGCTAATACCCTTGGGAAAAGCATGAATCCTCTTCTTCTCCCCCCAGCTATGGGTAAATAGCAGGACAAACCGGGTTTTATAGCATTAGACGGTAACTGGTCTACCGCAGAAACAAATGGCTAGCTACCGCGGGGAAAAAATCTGTCTCGTCAGTCATATATCGAAAAATACATGATCGCCTAAGCGTGTATCACGCATGGCACATAACTGACTGTGTGATAAATAGTTTTAATTCGATATTTAGATTGCTTATTTTTACTATTGTTCACCTAAAAGGAAACCTAAGTCAAAGTAGAGGGTATTTGTAAGGGTGTCTTGGGTGGGAAGCATATCAGGAGTATAGGTAGGATACAAAACGGTTGACTCATTAAAAGATTAAGAATCTATCTTTGTGGAACTTGCTTCTTGGCATTGAACACTTCTTTTTGGAGTTTGTCAAACGTATGCTGTTACATATGTTTATGTAAAAAAATACCTATCTATCTGCCTATGCTCACACACACACACACACACACACACACACACACACACACACACACACACACACACACACACACACACACACACAGAGCTCAATGTAAATCAGAGCTAATAATTTAAATAAAAACAGACCACTTTAAGGTTCCATGTAATAAATTATTTCACCACATCCCTTTTAAAGGACCGCGGATCATCAGATATACATAGAGTCAAAGACGAAATTATTCATACACCAATCAATTTTGATTTATTTTTTATCCATTTCTCAGAATCTAATGCCCGCATGAAGCCAGGTTTTTTATATGATAATAAACACAAAAAAGGGAATATAAAACTCAATTTTCAAAACAATAGGTTAAATACAACAAAGTTGACATTCGAATTCTGAAAATTGAGTTTTATATTAATTTTTGTGCTTATTAACATATAAAAAAAAACTGGCTTCATGCGGGCATTGGATTCTGGGAAATGAATAAAAAATATTCTAAATTGATTGGTGTACGAATAGACGTCGCCATTTCATATTGTAAATTTGGTGAAAGCTCGTTATTTGTTTTTGATTTTTGTGGACTGCAAAATATAGAAGGGTCAGTTGAACACCGTTTGTGAGAAAAAGAGCAAAATATGACGCAATTCACTCCGCCCAAAATTTGGAAACAACATGCTGTACTGATTGGCATTCACGTTGGAAGCTCCAATACAAACATTTTAGTGCCAATCTGAGGACAGTGCAGAGGATTCGGAAAGAGTTGGATGAATCTGGCGATTACGAAGGTAGGGCAGCACGGAAAACTCTCTCTGATCGTTCTAAGAAGTTATGCCTCCATGCATCTTCAAAAATGGCAGGCTTTACACGGAGGCCTTCATCAAGTGATTTGAGCAGGAAATGCTGCCTTGGGCCAAGAGGGTGGTAGCTGGAGGCCTGGCAACAGGACTCTGCATAATGACACAAAAACAGGCGAACCCAGTCATGGACGTGAAACAATTTCTGCGGTAACGTCACCTCTTACATCTAACGACTTAACACTCCAGTCTGCAGCCTCCTTGATTTTGATGTTTGCTTTGTAGTTGAGCGAGAGACCCAAAAACCTACTTGTAACACCAAAGATGAAGTGAAGGCAAGAATTATGGCAGCATTCAAAGAGCCCGTCCAGATGAGTTGCAGGAGATGTCAGTCATTTACCAAGTTATTTGGAGACCGTGGTTGAAGCCAATGGCAATTTTATTGAACAAATTTCCTCTTTAGTATTTTGAGATATTTTTGTGCAATTTTGGTAAATATATCTGTTAAAATGACATGGCAGGGTTATTTTCATTTTTGCGTAATTTAGACGACAATTTTTCCATCGCACCCTATACATACATACATATATATATATATATATATATATATATATATATATATATATATATATATATATATATGTGTGTGTGTGTGTGTGTGTGTGTGTGTGCTTATCTGAAATTCCTCATAATCATTTAGTGTACTGTATATAGAGCCCGCTCCTGTGGCACTTGGTTTGAAGATCACAATCAGTCGTGAAAGTGGCAGTTAGCATGTATTGTTGATTCCTATGGCCATAATGAGTTTGGAATTCCTTCCAGATGTTTGGGCAGCTTCTGGAAATTAACTTCTTTATTTTATGCGTTAACGAGAAACGTATGTAAAGTCAAGCGAGAGACATGTGGACATCTGGATAACTTTGTACACGAAATGATGTCTCCAATTTGCGAATTTTTGCGTATCGTCTCATATATTAAGCAAAAGCTCGCAAATACGCGCGCGCATACACACATTTATAGACAAACACACATACAAAAATACACACATGAGAATTAAAATAAAGGAGCCATATGTTTTAAGTGCTACAATAGACGGCGTGATCAACAGATATTTTTCTTGCAACAATACATTGGATGATAATGCATTTTTCGACAAGGATAAATTACTCGGGTGCTTTGCATTTTGTTCAACCAGTTTGTTGCACGAAATCCTTTACACTTGCTAATCAATTACGCTAATTAAATAGTGAAATCAGTTAGGCGTAATAATTACGCTAATTAAACCAATAAGGCGTTGTTATTTTGCCCCTGTGTATCGTTTTTGCTAAATTCAGTAGCGCGATGTTAGAAAGATTTCAGGTCGATGAAAATAAATTATTACCGCGAAAAAAGCGAAATTGTTGGCAGTTCGATTTTATTTGTGATTAATATAATGAGATAAATACCCTCGAATGAACGAAAGCAGGTACGCTGATTTTTTCCAGGATTTCCTTCTTCTTGGTGAGGTTCCTTACTAAGGAAAAAATTTATGTATTACATTGGGCTATGCAGAAAAATCAAATAGCTACATCAGAAAATTTAAATCTGCAATTTTATTGGCCCTGACCTGTCATCTCGACTTCAGTCACTTTATCACCACTTTAATGTAACTTCCCTCTGCCTTTTCTATAAATATTTTCATGGTAATTGTTCCGAAGAATTTTCCTCTGTGATATTTAAACTTTATCACTTTATACGCAGTGCTAGATTAGCGGCAAAGTCTCATCATTTTACACTTGCAATGTCTAAATGTGACCGTAAGTTCTATGCTAAGATTTTCTTCTCTTGCCCTTGCAAATTCTGAAATGGTCTTCAGTTTCGTCCTTTCCAATCAAGTTTGATCTTCAAAAATTTAAATGCAACGCCAATCTGTATATTCTGTCTTCTTAATTCCTTTTCGTTTATCGTTTTCGCTCCTTAATAATGCTTTTCTTTTTCTTATATTCTTTCCCACTCAGTAACCCCTTGTTTCTTGGTGGCTTTATTGCCTTACTTTGGGTAAAATGATTAAAAAGTATGTTCTTTAAAAATAAATAATTTCTTCAGTCATTAATAAACACAATATAAAAGTTGGAGTTTGAGGCAGGAAAGCCGTGCCAATAATTAGGTGTGCGATACATTTATAGACTTCATGAAATTAAAATTGTCAATAAATAATATATGTAATCAATAAATGTAAATATTCATCGAAAAAAAAAATCAGCGGCATAAAAACTATTTTTATGTAATCTCTGCTAGGATTTAAAAAAACAATAGCATAAATATTTCCCTTACTTGCAGTATAACCCGACTTTGACCGGGTCTTTGTTTACTGGGAATTTTTGCCGTTCAGTTGGAGCAGTCTAAGTTTAAAGCCAGCCTACTCGAAAATCAATATTAGTAACAAGAATTGGGTGCAACTGAGGCACATCCCCAAAAAGGGATTTAACAATTTGAATGGTGGGGGGGGGCACTGAAAAGGGAACTGCATAATAATAAATAATATTGTAATAATTTAAAGTATATTTTTATTTAAGTTTTTATGAAAGATATATACCCAAGAACAGTAAATAATAAAACGTTCCTGAGTTATAATGTACAAGAAGTAGTGGAGAGCCATTGGCCCAACAATTTGGACTCGAAACCAGCACTGAAGAATTATGTATCAAACACAAAAAAAATCATGAAAATCAGATGAAATCTGTGGAAATGCATAAACAACATCCGATCACGCACACACATACATACACACACACATTTGAAAATTATAGATATAGAGATTATTAAATATCTAATAATAAACAAAATTCTGGTGATAGGAGAAAATGACGCAAGACTAATGATTGTAATTTGTAACAATGAGTACATTTTAATCGGATATAACAGACGATAGTTCTTGACTTTGTTTTATCACTTGGTTACTGTTACATCATCATTCTGTTAATCATGAGTTATTTTCTATCGAAATGGAAATAAAATTGGACGAATATTATGATTAAATACCGAATTTGTTCAAATGTTTTTATTTAGAAATGCAATTAGAAGATAATACATTTGTTTTTTGTTTTTTTAATTCCTTCTTAGTGACGTCTTCGCATTTTCTGTGTGAAATTTTATCATCCGGTCTGAAGTTTACGTTTAAGCATTAAACAGACTGTCGGACAGTCAATATTGGATGCTGACTTCAATGTACACACACACACACACACACACACACACACACACACACACGCACACATATATGTATATATGAAGGACACACGCATGTCCGGAAATTCCGAACTTAAAACTTCTCTTTCCGTGCTTCATTTTTGTCATATGGCTAATAATTACTATTTAATAAATGTTTATCATACTGACTATATTGATACACTTTTTCCCCTTCATTTATTAAACAACGTATATATATATATATATATATATATATATATATATATATATATATATATATATATATATATATATATATATATATATCCTTTATTCTACATTCAACATCATCACTTAATAAGACACAGAGGGGTTGAAACAAAATGTCTATTTTTGTAGTGATTTTATAACATACTTATGTTATAATTTTTAAATAAACAATTATATATATATATATATATATATATATATATATATATATATATATATAAACGATCTTTATTTAGCTACCGGCCTGCTAACTATCTATAGTAACAATTTCTTTTATCGCACTTCTCGCTTGTGGAAATCCCTTTCAGGTTCAGCCAAATTTAATATTCATTTTCATATATATATATATATATATATATATATATATATATATATATATATATATATATATAATTTAGTTATCGCCCTGCGTCGAAGGGCACATTTCCATTTCCTTTATAAAGATTTCTCATATGTTCAGCCAGGTAGATGACATCATCTATATATATATATATATATATATATATATATATATATATATATATAAACCTAATGAGCCAGGCAGGTCGGAGGTTTTTTGCTTTGGACTGTGAGCTTGAACTCTGAACGATTGTTTTCGCTTTAGTTTCATGTTCTTGGTTCTTACTTTTTTTATTCATTTTTTTATTCCTCATTTTTCCTTGGGTACTGGTTTAGTTCTACTACAAGTCGAAATATCCAAGGTTTTTCCAAGCGAGTACCACCATTTATATATATATATATATATATATATATATATATATATATATATATATATATATATATATATATATATATATGTACTTATATATATATATATATATATATATAGTGCTGCTAAAATGTAAGTGAACACCTAAGATAAAAATTACAACCATTCTCATTTTTTTAATCAAAATATTAATTAAAAACTGAAAATTAAGATGTGCAAGTGAAGCGTTACATTTATTGACTCTTCATGTTTTCCGGTCACGTTGACGAGTACTTTTCCTATAATTTTAGTCAGTTTCTGGCAATTCTTCTTGGTAAAACACCCACAATTGCTTGATATTACCCGGGTTACTTGTCTTTTCTTTAATATGAACCACAGATTTTCAAATGAGTTTAGATCAGGACTTTGACTAGGCCATTCCAAGACTTGATACTACTTTTTCGAAGATATTCTTTTGTGGATTTGCTTTTCATGCTTCGGATATTTGAAAGTGGTTGCAATTCGTTTAATAAATGTTTCTCTTAATGAATATATAGTTTAATTAAGATTTGCTGATTATCGGAAAAAAAGAGAATATCTTAAAAGAAAACATTATGTTAGGGTCCACTTACTTTTGTGCAACATCGTGTATATATATATATATATATATATATATATATATATATATATATATATATATATATATATATATATATATATATATATATATATATGTGTGTGTGTGTGTGTGTTTCTATATTTGTGACTCGTTTTGAGTAGAAAAAGACTCCCGAGCTATTTTATTTCCATCCAATCCTTTTATAATTTATGCAGAACATTTACTCCCATACATTAATTTAGGCTGCTAACGTTCTTGTTCAAAGATTTGTATTGATCTTATTATCTTAATAATTAATCCATCTGTTTTATTCTAATCACCCCTATATATTTAATACTCATGTGTTTATATATATATATATATATATATATATATATATATATATATATATAAATGATAGAAATTGTTAGGAGGATTTGATAATTATAATTAAGTAATTCATTGAGGCTTAAAGAAACGTCAACAGAATGCAGAAAGCACTGGACGGCCGTTTCGTCCTATATTTGGGACTCATCAACAGTTCGCATCCACTACCAAGAATGTTGAGTTCCACCATGGAATATGTGAGTGAGTGGCGCTATATTGAGTCTGATTTGCTACCTCTTCGTCACCGAGGCCCGTTGGAACAGTTGGTATGACGCTTGCTTGATAACTCAACTGCCAGTGTTTCAATTCTCGGTAGTGGATGCGCACTGCTGATGAGTCCCAAATATAGGACGAAACGGCCGTCCAGTGCTTTCTGCATTCTGTTGACGTTTCTTTCAGACTCAATGAATTACTTAATTATATATATATATATATATATATATATATATATATATATATATATATATATATATATATATATATATATATATATATATATATATATATATAGTCATCCACAGACAGACTGTTTCGCAGCTCATCAGTGTGGTTAGATGTTCTTAGCTAGGATCGAAACCCGACTAAATTGGCGTCAATCGGAGAATCTGTCATTAGCGCACGGAAGGGATGAAGGCGAATTTAAGCGCATTTATTTTTAGATAAACACACAGTGACTGAGAGAACTCGATTCGCTTTACCAAAGAGTCTTGCATTATTAGCCATGATAATCACTGTTTACAAACTCACATTCCCTCCCGAGAGAGCTCAACCGAAATATTTTTTTAGGAGTATATATATATATATATATATATATATATATATATATATATATATATATATATATATGAAAAAAAGAATAAAACAACATTTACCCTCCAAGATTTTGAATCCGGATGCCAGAAAAAGCCAACTAAACAATACTTCTAGCTGTTCTATTGCTTAGCACGTAATAAATAGCAGGAAATGTGTGGTTGATTTAAGTGGCGACCGTTTTTCGATTTTATCGAGGTCCCACTCCACATTTCACCTCAAGGTTCTAGAGTCCTTGTATATCAGATCCCGTGGGCCTTCCCTTTGTAAACAGAGGGAATGCTTACTGGGTCTGAATGTTATTGGACTCTAGTTTTCTTGAAATTCATATTTTTTTCCCATTCCATTGGTTATAATAATTTAATTTAAACACTTTTATATTTTTTATATCCCAGAAAAATAAACTTTATAAGTCCTGGGTCGAAACTGTTTGTCCATTTTTAGCTTTTTAAAAAAATGCCATATCAATTTGGCTTTTTCCTAGCTATTGTTAAATTTTGTACCATAAAAAAAACTAATTTAAATATATATATATATATATATTATATATATATATATATATATATATATATATATATATATATATGTATGTATGTATGTATGTATGTATGTATGTATGTATATATATATAAATATATATATGTGTGTGTGTAATTTATACTATTTACAATGTTCAGACTGTTATCCTAATCTTTGTTGGCATATTCACGACGTTTCGGCTGTTGCACGCTCCGGCCTTCTTCAGGAAGAAGTATGCCACGTGGAACTATATAAAGGGTTCGCTTCAAAATTTCATTAACCTGAAGAAAGCCGGATCGTACATCGACCGAAATGTTCGTTAATATGGCAACAAAGATGAGGATAGCAGTTTGAACTACTGTCAATAGTGTAAATAATTACAATACCTTATCTCAGAAATATAAACATATATATATATATATATATATATATATATATATATATATATGTGTGTGTGTGTGTGTGAGAGAGAGAGAGAGAGACAGAGTGTGTTTTTAAAATCACGCATTGTCAGGAAATTCCATTAATTTAACTGTATTTCTATGTTGCTTTACTGCTGTGCTTTTTACTGTAGAAGAAGAAGAAGAAGAAGAAGCAGAAGAAGACGAAATAAAGGCAAGAAGCGAAAATGTCTCGAACCAGAAGGCAAAAAGGCAGATCTGTTGCTTCTGAAAGCGTCGCAGAAGAATTTGCAGGGGGGAAACGTAGGAATTTGAAGACAAGCAAACAAAGAAATCAGAAGGATTTGTTTCTGAATGGAAGAAGCTCTTTAAAGAAAGGAAGAAAATAAACGACAATCCAATTTGTTTCGCTTAAAAAATAAAACAAAACAAAACAACAACAAAAAAAACAATGAAGAAGAAATAAATAAACCGATCCATTAAAAAGAAAGTTGAAACAGATTTAGGAATGAATTACGCGCCATAAAAACTGCAAAGAACAATAAGCCCGACAGGCAAGCTTTTTCGATTTGTTTTAGTTAACTTTCGCTTATTTTTTATCAGTACCGTCAACGCACACTCACGCATATAAACTCACGTACACTCACACATGCGCCCCCAGTACACATACACAATACTTGCAAATTAACCAGAGCAGCTCTCGACACGACAATGCATGTATATTTGTACGCTAAATAAGATAAAACACTCACAGCCTTTTGACAAACATTGTTAAGTTTAATAATCACAGATTTTACTACCTATATTTATCTGGCCCAGCTGATTTCAGGTTGAAAAATTAATATTATGCGCTTGGGACCCATTCTTTATCTTTCCTTCGGGAGAGGGTCAGTATCATTACTTGAACCCTAGTGAATTCTCCCATCAATATCGGCTGTCGGGAATTGAGCAATTTTTGTCCACCGTCCATGAACGCGTGGGCTGCCAACTTAAACTGGGCCTCGTTTCACAAGACACACGTGTAGGTTTCTATTTAAATCCCTACTGAGAAGCCCAAATATATGTTTATCACGAGAAGCATACAATCTAATTTCTTCAAATATGCTTACGTTTATACACGTATGCTACTATTTACCGTATTTGAGAGCGTGTAAGATCATTTATATTTTTTAATATCTCCGATTTCCTTCGCGGGTCTTCTGGGCGAAATGTTTGAGATATATGGATGGCTACTGTTTACCCAAAAGCACGCGAATAGCAATACTTATGCTTAGCTTAAATTCATAATTCTGATCGAGTATAAGAACTTTCTGTTTACATCTAATATATGTAAACAGAAAGTTCTTATACTCGATCAAAGACACTATGTTTAGTATCTGTCTATATTTCTGAGATGATGTATTATGTACACTGTTTACATTGTTCCGACTATCATCCCTATCTTTCTTGCCTTCTTTATCACAACGTTTCCGTTGTACGCTCCGGCCTTCTTTAGGTCCTCAAGGACACATGACACGGTGAATATAGGCGTTAGTTAAATCTAGTGACAGGACCCAAAGAGTGTGAGTTCAATACCTGGTTAAGCCACTGAAGAACTTGGAGAGGTGAATTAACAGATAAGTGACATCCATTAGACAGGGCACGTGGAACTAGAACAGTCTACCCCAGCGAGCGAAATAAAGGGTTCAGTTCGACATTTCAACCACGTGAAGAAAGCCGGAGCGTACAACGGCCGAAATGTTGTGATAAATATGGCAACAAAGACGAGAATGATAGTCCGAACAATGTAAATACTGTACACTATGTTTAAATCGTATCCATGGAATGAAACGAAAACCCGCCACAACAGTCGAAGTATGGCGAAGACAAATATTTCTTACAATTTTGTTTTTACTTTTTCCGAGTATTGTAGTTCTAAAAAATTGGAAATAACCTTCAAACTCTCTCTAATTTCATGTCAAACGCTATTTTACCCAAATGGTAGTCAATACCACAGTTGGCGATGGTCTTACAGTAGTTGACTTTCCTTTCACTGACTTGCTGTAATTCATTTGGTGGAAACCATTCTCCTATTCTCGCCAAGTGACTAGCCAACTATTGGAATATTTTGTGGAATATGGTCTCCACCCTTGTGTTTTTGAATTGCTGCGGACTTTAATGTCAGTAATGCAGTTGTCTTTGTAAATGAAGGAGATAGTTCAGAGGTATTGCATCAACGTAGATGATAATTAGTAAATGACCCATAATTTGACACCATTGAGACAAAAGTAAATATATATGCACCTGAAACCTTAATAATTGCTACAATGAGTGCATAGATGAAAAGATCAACATTTTGGATATCCCAATGTCCTTCCTGCGCATGTGAAGTTACTAAGCTTAAGATGCAGTTCGTTATAAATAAAACAATAAAACACTCAATTAATACAATAAACATAAAAATAAACAAGATAACGTATGTTTATTATATTGAGTCCTGGGGGTGTCGTTTAGCTAAGTCTGTACTGCAGAATATCTGAATGAAATATTTCAATTATTTCCAGTAAATGATCATTTACGATTTCCCTCAGATCGGGACAGTACAGCCAGAAAAAAAATGATAGAACAATGTAGCAGTGTAAATGTTAACCAAACTTTTTTTTGTTTACTCTGTACAAGACCAGATAGTGACTCAAAATAGAGAGTTACAGAGTTTATGTGGGAAGATAACTGTTAACTCTAGACTTGAACAAGTTAAGATTGTAGTGATTGGGGAAGCATCCTCTTGGAAGTCGGTTACTTGCATTAATATTTATTGAGGTTATTTTATTCTGGTATCAGATCATCTGGAGATCTAACAGTGGGATAGCAATTTGTATAGTATCATATCTTACTAAGTCTTCCAATCTCTTACAGTGACTATTTGTTACCGTACCAATGATTAAAGTCACAAAATTGTTATTCCTTTCTTCTGTCGTAATTATTTCTCACCCCTATGTTTTTTTCTTTCTGTTTTTTAAATTGATCATTAAAAACCCCTAATAATTACATTTATTACTATTATTGCGGGTGATGAGTAATTTCCCACCCTACAATTCCTTTCCTCGCAGGCGAATTATTGTAAGCCTTTCGGTACTCTGTGGCCATTTTCATGGCGAGCTGCTTTATTTAGTTCCACCACTTCAGACGTTTCAAATCTACGATTCGCCAAGACACAAGAACCCCATTCTCATTCATTTCATTCACTTCATGTTCCATTTGTAAACAAAAAGTTTTAATTTCTTCCCAAAAATAGATCAGGTGTCCTTAACGTATTTTTGTGAAGAGGTTTTTGTCCAGAGTCAAATGTATTGCTGGTAATAATTTTTTTTTTCTCAAAAATATATTGCTGGTAATATTGTTTTCAAAATGCATTGTTGGAAATATTTTTTCTTCAAAAATGTATTGTTGGGAAAATTATTTTTTCAAAAATGAATTGCTGGTAATATTTCTTTCAACATTGTATTGCTGGTAATATTAAAAAAATGTATTGCTAGTATTTTTACTATAAAAATATATCTTTATAGCAATTAAGAGGTGGTTCCACGCTGCTCAAAACAAGCCGATCAGAGGCCTTGCTACCGGATGTAATTTATCGTCATACGCTGGACGTTGAGTGGTTCTTGCGATTTGCGAAGAACAGTATATAAACAAAGAAACCAAAATAACACACGAGTTTTCAGATATATTTTTTCACGTTGTTTGTGTCGCATGAAACTCGATGCAAAGACCAAACAAAGTAGAATTGCAGAGGCAGATGGGTGTCAATCGAAGATGGACAACGAGGGAAATGTTAGCCACCAGTTGTTCGAAGCACAACTGTCTGTGTTGATTAAACTGAATGTCGGTGTTTATTTCCTGTACCAGCAGGGTCGACACTGAAACACATGATGATGGGTGGCTTGAAGACAAATTGGGTTGGGTCTTTAGACAAAAGAATGGTTGTCCCCATCAATGATACGCCGGACGGGAAATCGATCGCTTGTGAACTTCCGGTGATTTACTGAATAGATGTCCGGTTATTTCCTCATTTTCATCCTGCGATTA
Source organism: Acanthosepion esculentum (assembly GCA_964036315.1). NCBI lineage: Eukaryota > Metazoa > Mollusca > Cephalopoda > Sepiida > Sepiidae > Acanthosepion > Acanthosepion esculentum. The sequence continues at coordinate 83,670,138 of OZ038505.1, forward strand.
ATCAGAAAAATGGTTTAATTATAAACGGCTGACCAACAACCGGTAAATTGTTCTGACCGGCTGATTTAATTGTTGTCTTCATAGAACGGATTGTCCGAGGGTCACAGTCGGTTCCTGTTCGACAAAATTACTGCCAAACTTGTTTAATCGAAATGTAATCTCATCCAAATGGCGAGCAGCGAAGGTTAAGTCGATATTGTGACGAAAAGTAATATAGACTTTGATCATTTTCTCAGATCTGGCATCAGAATGATTAAAAGTTATTTAACATTTCCTTCAAGTTACCTGCTGTTCACATTAGTAAAGTTTTCATGCCATATCTGATTGTTGAAAAGAAAATCGTATATATATATATATATATATATATATATATATATATATATATATATATATATATATATATATATATATATATATATATATGTAGAGAGAGAGAGAGAGAGAGAGAGAGAGAGAGAGAGAGAGGTAAGTATCCCCGCTTGTAAAGCGAGAGAGCGGAGTTCGATTCCATGTCGGGAAGGCTTAATTTCGTCTCCAAATTGGACATGAGGGCGATGGACATAGAAATCGAGAGCTGAGAAGACGTCGCCAAAGACCGAGGAGAAACGAAGGTTTGAGGCCGGGGAGAAGAGTGCTCGACGGAAAGTAAGCAACAAGTCGACATTGAAGGAGGGCGTCTTCAGCTGCATTGGGTTGCAGTCGAGACTGTCACTCCCGTGCATGCCTGTACAACCATGACAGATGCTGCACTGCCATCAGCAGCTGAAACAGAACCCTTTGTGCGCAAACCGATGGATGCCATATTTAGAAAATCAAAATTTTTGTATGATAATTTTTTAATATTATTTTTTGTAATTATATTTCTTCAATGGAAGTAATTTATATGAAGTCTGATCGAAAAAGTGTCAGGACGGTTGCCATGTTAACATAGCTAAAGTACGCAGATTGACCTTGAATTCTGTCGCACCTGCACACTAAGTTATAACGTTCTCGCTCACTTCCGTTCTTTATAGGAGTTCTTGGAAGGAAAGTGTGTAGAATGTGGTTGTCTTATCACATCACAGAATTTCCACCAGGGATTATGTCTTGTGCAGCAGTTTTGGGCTAAGTACAACATTACCCACGTCCAACAACCACCATATTCGTCAGACCTCGCTTTTTGCAACTTTCCCCTCTTTCCAAAAAATGAAGTGCATTTGAAAGGAACAACATTTCAAAACGTGGGAGAAAACCAAGAGAAGGAGATGAGGCAACTGATCGCTATCCCAAAAAGGAGAGTTCTAGGAATGTTTCTATCTATGTAAGCGACGCTGGATTATGTGGCTTCAGAAAGGGACTACTTCGAAGGAGATTAAACGCCGGATTGATATGTGTTGTAGTTTTCTTTTAATAGCATCAGTCCCGATACTTTTTGAACAGATATTGTATAATGCTAAAAGTCCGATTTTACGTGTCCTCCCTAGCTGAAACTGTGAAAATTAGTTGGTTGACTGGTTGATTTTCATTTAGCGGCATATCAACACCTTTATGGGTTATTTAATACCGAAACCTACATATTTTGTACATGATTTTATATATTCAGGGTAATGATATGTTTATATATATATATATATATATATATATATATATATATATATATATATATAGTTTATACATCATAAAATGTACTGTCGGTAGTTTTACTATGAAAATGTATTTTTATATTTTTTAGTGTTGTACTGATTGTCATTTTGTTATAAAAATCTATTATTTTTCATTTCATTATAAAAATGTACTGTTATGCATGGGAGGGGTTACTATTGCCCATAGCTGGGTCCCTGACAGGTGCTACCACCCTGGTCAAAATAAACCTGGGAACGACAGCAATTAAGAGGTGGTCCCACGCTCCTCAAAACATCAAACTATCGATCAGAGGCCTTGCAGGCAGATGTTGTTTATCGTCATACCCAGGACGAGTGAAATTTAATGAATGTACCCGAAAGCTGAGCTAGCTTAAAGTAATCCCAAAATGCGCTTAAAAATTCCAAGTCGTAAATATAGGTGATCTTCAAGTAAATAATATTGTTGGATTTTTTGTTCCCGTTTAAGTAAGACTTTCAAGAAATGTAACTATCAATAACTAATTATAGCCTACTATCCCTTATATATATTTAACTACTTATATGCAGATGAGGAAAAGATCTTGATGCAGAAATCCATCACCTAATATCCAGATGTTAGCATCGTATGCAAGGAAGCGAATTAAATGCTGAACTTCTCTTTCTCTCGAACGAGATATCTGCAACGAGCACCGAATAAATTTCGACTGTAAAAAATTTAAACATTTCAGATGTACATTATTTACATTATGCGGACTATTGGCCTCATCTTTGTCGCCATATTTATTACAACGTTTCGGCCTTTCAGTATCTGTCTATATTTCTGAGATGAGGTATTATGTACATTATTTACATTATGCGGACTATTGTCCTCATCTTTGTCGCCATATTTATTACAACGTTTTGGCCGTTGTACGCTCCGGCCTTCTTCATGTGGTTGGAATGTCGAACTGAATCCTTTATTTCGCTCGCTGGGGTAGACAGTTCTAGTTCCACGTGCCATGTTTAATGGATGTCAGTTATCAGTTATCTCCTGTTAATTTCCCTCTGAAAGTTCTCCACTTAACCAGGTATTAAATTCATACACTTTGGGTCCTGTCGCTGGATCTAACTAACGTCTTTATCCACTGTTCCTTGAGGACATCTGTGTATGAATACTGGGTATTATAAACCTAATGTTTTCAGCAACCATTTTTTACCAGTGCTCATATTGTAATTTTTGCTGTTATCATCACATGTTTTTACCAGAGCTCATATTGAAATTTTTGTTCTTATAATCGCTTTTCTCTGGCACTCCTTATTACTGGTTCCCATATTGTATTCATTTCTATGCTTGGTCGGCTCAGAAGATTTTTGTGGCCTAGCACAATAAATAAAATATTAAATATATTAATAGAATAAATATGGCGACAACGATGAGGTCAATAGTCCGAATAATGTAGATAATGTACATAATATCTCATCTGAGAAATATAGAGAGATACTGAAAGGCCGAAACGTTGTGATAAATATGGCGACAACGATGAGGACAATAATGCGAATGATGTAAATAATGTACATAATACCTCATCTCAGAAATATAGACAGATACTGAAAGGCCGAAACGTTGTAATAAATATGGCGACAAATATGAAGACAATAGTCCGAATAATGTAAATAATGTACATAATACCTCATCTCAGAAATATAGGCAGATACATTTCAGATGTAATTTGAATTTCAGCTGGCATGTTTTTACATAGTAAATTTTACAAATTTCAAAATGCATGAAGCCAGATAAATAAAGAATAATAAATTATATCCTGATTTTCAGTTTATATGTTTAGCATAAACTAAAAATTGGAATGTGCCTTATTTTTCTTTTATAAATTAAAATTAAAATACCAACCTTGCCAATTTCTTGAGAATTTTATCTGACAGTTTTACAGCAGAACATTTAAAGGTTGTACATTTGCGAACGAAATTTCGTTGTCTGAAAAATATATTCTTCAGTCTGCGTCATGATGCTAACGCATTACCTCTTAGAGACTTGTCCACCATTTTTCTTACCATAACCGTAGGAAGAGCAAGACATGTCATCTCAGCATTTCAGCCGATAAACACACTTGCCTTCCTCCGATCTACTACTTGTTCATGAGTATGGTCCATCATTTTCTCATCTCAAGAGTAGAAACAGCACAATTTTTTAGATCTCGTCACTGCATTTCAGCCAATAAAACTTATTGGATTCCTGGCGTTTCTATTGCATCTACTTGTCTTAGAGCGTTATCCTGCATTTTCTAACTTCTTCGATAGTAACAACAGCTAAATTCACAGATGAAATCTCAGCTGCTCAACAGATATATTCTCTGTTCTTCCTCACTTCGCTACTGCGTAATTTTGTCTTTGGGCGTTGTTCATCAGGGTTTCCCATCCTCAGTAGGAACAACAGCACAATTTGCATACATCATCACAGCATTTCTGTTCTTCTTCAGATCGTTATTGCATCTTTTTTTTCCTTGGGTGCTCTTCTCTGGCCTTCCTCTTCTTCTTGTTTTCTGTTTCCTGTGATGTCCAATACTAATCGACTTCCCCTCTATAGTAACAACACTTATAGATAACGGATACAAAATCTTTGACTCCAACGACCGGCATCTATTGATCGATGATTCAAGATGTAATGATTCGTGATATAATCAAAGTGAAAATCAGAAAATATTTCTACCTCCAGTGTTGGTAAATGAATCGTGAAAAGATTAGGTTTAGTCATAAGTAATTTCCGTAGTGGGCAACCAATTGTAATGAATGTATCGAACTAATTACTAATCCTGTGTCGCAGTTAAGAATAAATTTGGACTCGCACCAATAGATTATTACATTTTTCAAAACGTTTTGATGGTAATAGTAAGATTATCCATTTCCGTATAAGGAAATATTTGGTATTTATTGCCCGAGTAAACAGTACCACATTTGGTTGAAATTTATATAGACTTTCTTTTAAAACAACCTTTCAGGAAAATGGGTTTCTCAAGTCCAGTAGCTGTTATCGCTCTTTCCAGTATTGACAGGGGCTTCCTTCCTAACCTTTTGTTTGACGTAGTGTGGAATGTCAAAACGTAATTATGCCATTATTGTCTCTTCGAGTTACAAGGGATATCCATCTAAATTGCTTCTGTGGTTAAAAGTCATCAAGTGACGTCATTTTTGTTATTTGGTACAGTTCTTTTTTTGCGATTCTGTAGCGCCAATCCATGACTTTGAAATATGATCTCGCTAATACCTAAAGGATTGATGACCCTTTTGTCTATTCATCCGAGAAAGGTTAAATATTTCTGAATGAGATTGGCACCGCACGCGTCATTCACATGAAAGTCTTGATCTGACATGTCTATTTAAGAACATGGCCAGAGGTTTTAGGTTAATATATTCGTTTTGTAGTAATTTCTGGTGATGACGAATATATAATTGTATAAAATATAATTTATTCTTGGAAGAATAAAACTGATAAACAAAGCGAAAATAATTTGTGACTGAACCTAAAACGATGACACTTTTAACGGAAATAAATCTGTTTTCCAACAGAACTACAAACCAAGATACATACCATATTAAAACACACCCAAACTATTTTCTACCCAATAAAAGACAATATTACAAACATACCAGAAAGATCCCACGATGCAAGACACACCGTTTAAATTCAATGTGTCTATTGCTTAGAAATTAACATCACCATGAGAAATGTTTGACCAATCAGAAAAAAAAAACTAAACTCTATTTTTCTTGTGCCTACCTCGAGGAAAACAAATCTTATAAAAATGCACATATTTCGTCTTTTTTATGGAGCAGAGATAAGGTTGCCTCCAAGCTGAAGAGAAGACGTGGCTAGATGGCTTTTTTCTTCCCCACCCCAACACGTGCTGAAAGAAACCTATGTCGGCGACGTTGACGTCGACGGATCATCTCAGCAACAACAACAACAAAGCCCCTAAGTGAATTTTCGATAACAATAAAAAATCTTTTCTCAGACACAACTTTTTTTTTACGGTGGACCAACTAAGAATCTTTTGTAAACCATATATTTTTGTGTACCAATAAACAAAGACTACTTTTACCATTTTTCGACTCATTTAAATTCATGTACCTGTGTTTTTAAATACAAATGATTTATTTAACATGCATGCTCTGAGTCCATCTTTCAAATCTATAAATCAACCATCCATCCTTGCATAGAATATTGCTGTCACATATGGTCTGGTGCCCCCTGCTGTACGTCTCGAGGTTCTCGACAAAATCCAGAGAAGAATATGCAATGCGATAGGACCTGATCTGGCATCTCGTCTACAGTCGCTTTCTCGCAGACGTGCCGTGGTTTCCATCTGTCTCTTCTAAAAGTATTCGCACGGTAACTGCCCCAACGAACTACTTTCGCTGGTTCCCGGACTACATGTATTTAAACGAGCCACTAGGCTGGCATCTCGGTCCCACCCTTTCACATTCGAAACGGTTAAATGTAACCGTCTCTTCTACCCAAAAAGCTTTTTCTCTCGTATTTCTTGTCTGTGGAACTCCCATCCTCTTACTTGCTTTCCTGATAGCTATAATCTTCAAATATTCAAATGTAATGTCAATCGACATCTTCTGATGCCTTGATCCTGATCCCCGCCCTTCTCTGTATCCTTTCCTCAAACACGCCTCTTTACTCCTGTTCTCTACCCTGTGT
>OZ038505.1:83681437-83723937 GCA_964036315.1 Acanthosepion esculentum
CACTGTTTTGCTTACATATAAGTATATATATATATATATATATATATATATATATATATATATACATGTATAAATATGTATATATATAAATATGAATAAATATTTACACAGGCTCTATCTCTGACATTGAGCACTTTAACCCATAAATATAGCACACTTCTAAAACTTCTGAGACACAAAAAATCTCACATTAAGTTTTATACCATGAAGAAATCCTTAGTCAATTCAGAGAACGTAAAAGAAAAAGTGTTTTATTCTTTTATGACTTATCAAGCCTTTGTCGGTTAAGACAATATATCTTATATATTCATGAGTCGATCCATTTCCTAAAATCGGGGCTGTGATATTTGTTTAATAAATGAGAAGCAGAAGACGTATTATTTTTTTTTTACTGAGACGCCACTTCCAGCCAACAACGTGGCTGTTAGTTTTTAGAAAGTTTGTTGTTTTTCCTGTTGGTTTATTGGCACAATCCTCATCCACATCCACATTGAAAAGAGATGGAGGAATCAGTTTAGTCGCCGACCATCTAAACATGAGTCAGTTTGTATTGAGTTACATGGTTTCAATTACAGGCGAGATCTGACCTGTCAATCGATCAATTATCTAGAAATCTGCATGCTTTCGGGTTCTATCTGAAAAGTGTGCAGTTTGGTTTGACTTATTAACAGAAATATTATTGCATATAGTTTCACTGGCCGCATGATGCTGACGGCAAATCTCGGAAGAATTTCACTTAATTTAGTTTAAAGTTTCAAAACAAAAACTACAGTGTCTTTTCCTTGGTGCGAGAAAAAGAGACAGCCGCTGATCTATAGAGGACCGTAGGGTGAAGATGTAAAGAATACACGTGGGTTAAAAATTCCCTGCTAGCCGGTCCAGCTACATGAGAATGTTGGACTTTAATTAAGTCCAAAGAAGACAAAGAAAACAAAGACCGATAATTATACGTAAACAAATATATGTATTAATAACAAGATACAAAGGACATGGACAGTTCCATTGAGTTTGTATGGTGAATATTATGTGTGTGCGTATTGTGGTGAGTGTTCGTACGTACGTGTATTGGTATTGATCTTAGCGTGTTCCCAGAATTTGGGAAACGCTGTATTTGTGAGAGCTCACATATTGGTATTAGCTGAAATGAAGAAAGAAGAAAAAGAATTACCTCACCTCCACGCGAGGTGAGATACGGCCCAAGGCCTGAGGGGAAAAACAGAATATTTATTTCTGTAGAAAATAGAAAATGTGGCACAAGGCCGAAATGGGGAGAAGGTCGGTCTTCTGTCTTAACTTCTAAACTTAGCTAGCCACAAACGCTGACCCAATCATACTAACAATATTCCTGACACCAAAACAACACATTCTTACTTACCTTTCTTACCACACCCACCATAATACCTCGGTGTCTCTATGAAAATCCTAACTAGTCCCCATATGTACAATTTATCGTTTGGTATTAGCTGAAATGAGGAAAGAAGAGAAGGAATTACCTCACCTCCACACGAGGTGGGATACGGCCCAAGTCCTGAGGGGAAAAGAGAGCTCAAGGCAAAAGGTCACCCAGAATGAATAGCAAGGGTAGAGAGACCCCTGGTGAAGGATTAAAGAACTAAGGAGGAGCTTACTCCGACAGATCCATTTCAATGTTCATTAATGTAGATTCTCAGTATCCATGGTGAATTAATTGCAGGACGACCAGCGGATAACAAAAACCAGCGTAATCTCGAGTAATTTGCATAAAATAGCGTTTTATATAAACTACCTATATCAATAGAATACGAAGGAAGTGATACTGGTCGCTACAATGTACGGCTCTCTTAGTCAAAATGGTCAGAACTGGTAAAACTAACTACTGTAGTTTGACTACGCTCTTTTCATGGAAACATGTTACTTCTGAATAATAAAGAAATGGTATATATATATATATATATATATATATATATATATATATATATATATATATATATATACGTCGTCTTCTAATCAGTTCACTTAAAATAACTGACGCAATCGCAGTATATTTTTTTTAATCCCTTCTGGCAGAAAATCAGGGATGCATTTCACTATACTTAATTTAAAGTTCAAACCCTGTTGATAATGTTTTTTCCTTGGTCTGAGAAACAAATGAGTCTATAAAAATGAATAATAAATAAGAAGATTTGAGAGTATTGAAGTAGAAAATACTTCTTAATGGTACATATATATATATATATATATATATGGTACAAAATTTAACAATAGCTAGGAAAAAGCCATATTGATATGGCATTTTTTTAAAAAGCTAAAAATGAACAAACTGTTTCGACTCAGGACTTATAAAGTTTATTTTTCTGGGATAATAAAAATATTAAAAGCGTGTAAATTAAATTATTATAACCAATGGAATGGGAAAAAATATGAATTTCAAGAAAACTAGAGTCCAATACCATTCAGACCGAGTAAGCATTCCCTCTGTTTACAAAGGGAAGGCTCACGGGATCTGATATACAAGGACTCTAGAACCTTGAGGTGAAATGTGGAGTGGGACCTCGATAAAATCGAAAAACGGTCGCCACTAAAATCAACCACACATTTCCTACTATTTATTACGTGCTCAGCAATAGAAGAGCCAGAAGTATTGCTTAGTTGGCTTTTTCTGGCATCCGGATTCAAAATCCTGGGGGGTATGTGTTGATTTATTCTTTTACATATATATATATATGTATGCTCCTAAAAAAATATTTCGGTTGAGCTCTCTAGGGAGGGAATGTGAGTTTGTAAACAGTGATTATCATGGCTAATAATGCAAGACTTTTTGGTAAAGCGAATCGAGTTCTCTCAGTCACTGTGTGTTTACCTAAAAATAAATGCGCTTAAATTCACCTTCATCGTTGCCGTGCGCTAATGGCTTAGTGGTAGATTCTCCGATTGACGCCAATTTAGTCGGGTTTCGATCGTAGCTATGAGGCACCCGAACGTCTATCCACACTGATGAGCTGCGAACAATAAAAAAAAAATTAAAATCTTCAGACACACTGAGTTGAATATTAATATTCTTTCGTTTTTATTATTATTTCATTTAGATTCCTCGACTAGTTTCGGCCAACATGGCCATCATCAGGAGAAAAAAATTTCTGTACATTAATTTTTTTTTTTATATATATATATATATATATATATATATATATATACATATATATATATATATATAAAACTTTGCTGAAACAAACATTTAAGGACTCAATTTAATTGCTATACTCATAGTTGACTTATATAAAAGGCTTCTGGCATTTCAAGTTTTTGTTTATTATTTTTTTTTGTGTAATATAGATGTATTTTCAGGTAATATCTGTCTAACCTGTGAATGTAGACATGAGTATTACTTTAAAAGCTGTTAGACTGAACTATGCTCATTTATGTGAAATGTGAAATGTAAGTCTTCTCGACAGTATCGTCGTTATAATACCAACATACGTATTAACATTTTTTATGTGAGATGCATTCTCTTAAAGGACATGTAAATTAATATACAATATTAGCCTTTTGTAAGATGCTACTTGACGGAGAATTGCTTTTGACAACTAGATTAGTTGTATTAAATTTAGTATAATATCCAACCAACTTCACTTTTACTTAGATCAGTGGGGGATACATTTGTGTATGAGTCTTTTTATTATTTTTATCTTCTGCTTATGCTTAAAATGCATTTGATTTTGGTATATAGTAATTTAACATGTTCAGAGTTATCGGATGATGTATTTATTTTTATTTAACTTTATATTCCTACTAGCTTGTATAATTTGTTCATCAACGACATAATTAGGAAAGTCATTATTAGCAATGGTTTGTTTAATATTTTTTTTAATTCAGTATAGAAAATCGTTTTTGTTGAAGAATTTGACTTGGCGCGGTTTATTAAGTTTCATATAATAGCTATTTTGTAATAATTAGGACATTTACTTTAATAGTTAAGAATGTACGTGTTTATGTTAGTTGTTTTTATATGGAGGGGTAGTAAATATATTATTATTATTATTACTCTCTATCAATATATCAAGAAATGGGATTTTTTGGTCCTTGTTAAGTTTATACATGAATTTAAGTACTGAGTTTTTTAAAAAAGTTTCTTTGTAATTCTTGCATTTTATTTTTTTTTTTTGTGACTAAAATGAAAACGTATACACAGAAAATTTAAACCCCTGGAGATGGTCTAAGATGAGACTGAAAATACTTGGGAAAATAAAATTATTTGAAAGAACATTTTGGTATTTTTCTTAATCAATTTTCTAAGTCTACCAAGAAATTGAGTCGTGGACACGAAAGGATTAAAACAAAAATAAAAAGATACAGTATGTCTAAATTATTTAACCAAACCTGTTTGAATGAATATGTTTGCCTCAATATATATATATATATATATATATATGTGTGTGTGTGTGTGTGTGTGTGTGTGTGCGCGTGCGTGCGTGTGTGTGTGTATCTATGTGTGTTAAAATTCTGTTTATTTAAACTCATGACGTCTTAAAACCGGTTCGCTTAAAATAACTGACGTAATCGCAGTATCTCTTCTTCCTCACCTCTGGCGTTGCTGCTCTAGACAACTAGCGAATTATTTCACGCCCTTAATCAATTCACATGTAGTGGTGCTTTTCATATTCTTCGATCGACAATGGAAATATCGAAATTTATTGATTATTAAATTCTAATTTATTAAAATATATTGACTAAAAGAAAATAAAGAAATACTAAATTAATATTTCTGCCCTGGAGGGCGCCATGTCCAAACATTGTGTGTTCTGTGTTGTTGTCACGTAAACCTATGTAAATGCTTTGTAAATAGTTTTTAACATTTATTGTTTAGGGAATCATGACAAAAGAAGTCTATTCATGCTAAGCAGAAACGAAAGTATCTTAGTCCTAAAAGTCATACCACATGTCAGCAACTATGTAGCATTTTCTTTTTGGTCAACACTTATAGATTGTTTTCGTCTGAAATGGAAATCCAATGTAAGTGTTGCATTCTGGGTAAACTTGTAAAATCGGCGCTTTTCCGATAAGCAAGTTTTCGGGCAAATAAATATGATTATTTATTATTATTATTATTATTATTATTATATTTCGATTCGATTTCTGCTATGGTCACACTACCTACCAAGTCTGCAGGACGACCTAAGGGAGGTAGTGGTGTGTTTTTATGGCTATATTTCATGATTTGTTTCTCTGACTCCCATAACATCACTAACGTTACATGGACAAAGCTATTCTTAGTACGTAAGCGGTACTTATCTAGGCAATTTGTTTTCTATTTCTCTTAAGCTGGGTTTTCCAGGGATTTCTTTCAATATGTTGTTGTGTTCCTTTTATATCATTCCAAGTGAACCTTCTCCGACTGTTACTATTCTGTTTTTAATTTCCACATTTTTTTTCTATTTCGATTTCTTGGTTTTTATACTTCGATAGTTTTTCAAATTCCTTGGTTGTTATGTTACAGTCCGCTGGGCAATTAGTAGGCAAATTTTTTCTTTTCGGATTTTGACAATATATTTTTGTCAATCCATATAAATTGTTTTCCTCTGAAAGAGAAATCTAATGTACGTGTGCATGCCTGCACGAATAGAACATGTACCAATATATATCCAATCATTACAAAGACTGTCTCTAAATATAAACATAAACACTCATCTAATTTACCCTAGTATTTTGAACAGGAGTAGACATTTTTATGTTTATACATTCTTTTTTTAATGTCTTAAAATAATTGTCGGACTTTGTCCAGTTCATAATGTGTGACGTCATTTGTTTACATTTTTATACGTCATGAGCAGATATGAATGTACGTGAGTGATTCATGATTGAAGTTTAAAAGCAGTAAAATTGACTTTACTAATCGAACGATCCTCCGTGTCTCGATCGGTTAAGGCACAAGACGTCAGGCTACAAGACGTTTCCGTATAGTATACAGGTTCGATTCCTCGCGAAGAACGAATATTTTCTATGAAAATTTCTCGGACATTCAGGCCGGTAAATGTTATTAATACTGTTTATTATAAACAGAGCATTTACTTAAATATTTGTATCTATAAAAAGAATGTATAAACATAAAAATGTCTTAAAATAATTGTCGGACTTTGTCCATTTCATAATATATATATATATATATATATATATATATATATATATATATATATATATATATATATATATATATATATATATATACTAAAGAAAAACCAACAATGTTTGTGTGACCAACAGACAGATAACTTATCAGACAACCTAAGACTTTAGACAAAAAAAAAACCCGAACAAGGAAAGAAAAAAGAAATAAAGACCAAAAGACAAACATCTCTCTACACGGTAAAGTGCTCAACGCCAAAACTAACAAGACAGAGCAAATAAAACACTTCACATGGTAAGCACTTAAAGGCAAAGACAAATTTACTCAAGTATCACGACTTCATGATCTTCAGTTGACTAGAACACCTAGTCATCGCGATGTCAGACTTGAGTTTACATATATATATATATATATATATATATATATATATATATATATATATATATATATATATATATAAATATATATGCACATTTCATTAAAAACGATTGACAAGGCGCTTTTATTTATTTTTTTATACAATTTCTCATGCGATCTAATAATGTTTTTCTTTTCGGATGATAAATTATATAAAAACTGTCCGAATGTTCTTTTTAACCGAGAGCATTCGGCTATACATTTAGCCATTTTCAAGGATTATATTTTAACTGTTAGAATTAGAAATAGTTTGTTATATGTATGTTTTATAAAATGCTTCATTCGGACAGTTTTTATATAATTTATCATCCGAAAAGAAAAACATTATTAGATCGCATGAGAAATTGTATAAAAAACTAAATAAAAGCACGTTGTCAGTCGTTTTTAATGAAATGTGCATGAAAGAAGTATTGCTGCATGAATACACAAATATATATATATATATATATATATATATATATATACATATATATACACAGTGGGGGGACAGAAATATTCATACACGATGATTTATATTATTTAACATAGATTTTTATAACATAATTTTATAATCCATAAAACATTTGTATACCATGGCAGAGTGCTGCAATATGGAAAAAAAAATTCAGAAATATTTCGAGGTGAAAAAGTATTACAAAATTCTAATACCTATTTAATACTTTGTAGCATATCCCTTACTCAATTCAGCAGCAATCAGTCTATTTTTGTAGTTTGTAATCAAGGATTTGTAAGTTTAAGTTAGTATTTTACTTTATTCTTCTTTGTATATTCTCTTTAAGTCCAGGATGTTTTTCAGAGCTCTTTTTTTATTAACTTGAATTTTTAATAACCACCTCAAATTCTCTATCGATTCAAGTCTGGACATATATATATATATATATATATATATATATATATATATATATATATATATATATATATATATATATATATATATACACATGGTGTCCATAAAGTTCGTGTGCACTTTTAAAAAATTATAACTTTATTTGCATTTGCGATAGAAATAATTTGTAAAAAGAATTAGAAAGAAGTAAATCTATATTTTTAAAGGTTTTATTGAATTTTTACTTAAGTTTCCACATGTCCTCCATCATTATCAGTACAAAGGGTAATACGATTTTGCAGTTCACGGAAAACCTTTGCCAACTGATTTACAGTAATGCCTGGAATCACATTAGTTATTTTAGCTATACTTAAAACTAGGTACATTAAACTTTATAACATTTTTTACAGATTATTTCTATCGCAAATACAAATAAAGTTATAATTTTTTAAAAGTGCACACGAACGTTATGGACACCCTGTATATTGTTAATATTCACTGAAGCTGAAGAGCCACTCAAGATAGAAAGTACTGTGTGGAGTTCTATTAGCGTAAAAAAGGTGCTATGTACGTAAGATAACAGCTATTTATAGACTTGAAAATGTCAAGATTTAATTAGTGAATAAAAATATATTTAGATGTATAGAATTGAAGTAGACTTTAGAAAGAATCAGAGACACAATCCGAAAGAAGAAACAATTCTACTCCTGTTCAATAAACAAGAGAGGAGTGTGAACCGAACGATAAGCGAACCTATCAACTCCTATTGAGAAGAAAAAAATAATTAGTAAATAAATTTTCAGGGTTTAGACAGAGATGTTAGAAGTATAGAGTTGATGTAGACATAAGGAGAAACCAATTTTAAGCCAATCTTAAGCAGGAAAGAAGGGGTAAACGCACACATACACGCACACACACACACACACATATATATATATATATATATATATATTCGATTCTCCAGTGGTATTCGACGTATGAGGGTCAAGAAAGACAGTTCTTAGGAATCGACAGCCAGACACCAGCACATATGATTTGTTTATAGTAGTGAAGGCTTTGTGCAGACCCAACCACACTTTTTGAGGGGGTCGAATAGAGAGACCGGTGTACTACGTGCCACGAGATCCCCAAACGACCCTCCGTAGGTTTTGAATTGAGTTGTCCTTCTCCTAGACCAGTTGCCATCCAAGGCTATAGAACCAAGTCTGTCCTGTTATTTATCTATAGCTGAACAAGAGGATTCATACTTTTCCCAAGAGTATTAGCACATAAGTGAATGTAATGGATTCGACTGGCATTCAAACTTGGCTCTCCGATTCCTCACCCCAAGGCGATATACATTACTTTCTTATATATATATATATATATATATATATATATATATATATATATATATATATATATATATATATATATTGTTTTTAAGGTATACTATATTTAGTAGAGAAAATTGGACAGTGTCAGGGACAGAGCTTCATAGCTATGTGTTCGGGATGATAAGGCATCGGTGGGCGGAGGGCTTCCTAAACAAAATTCAACATTAATCGCAGTGGGGTCCCCGATGGAATCAACGGCCACATGGACAAGATGAGCTTGCAAGCTGAAGGACATCGATTGTAGTTTGACCGGAGGAGGGATGAGCTGTGGCGGATCGACTTGCCCTGGATTCACGTTGTGCAGGAATGATTACCCCGCCGCGGCTTTCTACCTGGATATGTGGAAGGAACTTGTCAAAAGCACAGCTTCATAGCACAGAACCGCTATGATCACACTATGATCACACTCGCACATTGGAATGATGATGATGGTGATGCTTTTTCTGATCCTGCTACTGCTACTGCTGATGATGATGACGATGAAAGGTTTTATCAGTCATCGAAAAAATAATGAACGATTGATGATGAATTTACAAATTAATTCATATATATCAACAAATAGACACGTGTTTTGAAATGAGAAATGTGCTTATGTCTTATGAGTTTTTAGAATTTAATTTTCAGAAGGAATTTTCTCCAAAGAATAAATAAATGAAGATAAAATAAATAAAATGAAAAGAAAGAGATTGGTAACTTAATCAGTGAATCAGTTTCCTTGACTTAAATATGCGAACATGTGTGGGGAAAAAAAAATTTGGCTAGTGCCAAATAACAGATCTATTCACAGACACCCAAACAGAAATGGCTAGGATTTTTTTTTTACACTTTTAGAGATTGCTTTAGCAATTCCAGCATCGAGTTATCAGCGTCTAAATGAAGATCGTCTTCCTTTTGATGAGCATGTCTTTTGGCGCCAGTCCATCAGCCGAAGACAAACAGATGTGCGAAATTCTTCGAGACTTTTCTTTTACCTCAACTCTGAATGCATTCCAAATTCTTTGTTTGTTGTCCAATGATTGTGCATGTTGACGTCTGTGTACACACACACACACACACACACACACACACACACACACACACACACACACACACACACGCACACACACACACATACACATATATATATATATATATTTGGGAGCTGCTTATTCTTACTTATAATTATATATATATATAATTAGAAATAATATGATATATAATTAGAAATATAATAATAATAATAATAATAATAATAATAATAATAATAATAATAATAATATAATATATATAATATTATATTATATACTAGCCGAGATACCAGGCATTGCCCGGGTGTACATGGCTGCAATTGTATACTGTATACTCGTATCTAGAAATGTCTGCCTGCGTCCCCGCTTTCATGCACCATCCGTTGGTATACTAAGCTCCTTCCCCTCGTCATTTTTACTGTATGTCTTTCCCAAGTGTTTGATTGTTCTTCATAAAGGAATTCCATCGACAGAACCATCTTGCTTGCGGTCAAGTTCTTTCAATGTTTTAGATATTCAGTAAATTTCCTATGGCCGTAATAACTTTCAAATAGTATGGCGTTGTTCCCGAATCTTTTTTTTTTTTTTTAATCATATCACCCCAAGCAAGGCCGGAGGCCACTATCACGCAAGGGGTTAAAGAAGGGTTGGAGGAAGAGCAGATAGGAGTGGCAAGGGAGAGGATGTGGAGAAAGAGAAAGACAGTGGGTCGATCAAGGCAAGGGGGCCACAAAAGATCCGGAGCGAGAGCAGATAGGAATGAAAAATGAAAGGATGTGGAGTAGGGAAGTGGATAGATCAAGGCAACTGGAGATGTCGATTGACGCTACACTTAAACCGTTGGAGATTGTATTTGTCAGGGAAACAGTAATAGGGAAGGGAGTTCCATAGGCGAGATGTGCGAGACATGAAGCTATTGGAGTAGAATCTTATAATGAAACAAAAACAGGAATGAAGCGTCAGAGCTTAATTCCATTGCAAGTGCAAACGCATGATCGCCCTTCCTCCTTCGAACGTTTACTGTAAAGCTGGGGTTAACAAGAGGTTCTTCGGGAATTTATTTCCCTTTTAACGCTTGAGTATTCATTCTCAAACAATCTTTTCATCAAAGGTTGTTCGAATGCCAGTTTAGGTTGGAATCATATGAAGAAACTATTTGCTAAGTGCTAAAAGACGATTTTGGACCTAGTTTGTCGCAAATTTCGTCCACTTAATTGAGATAATCTAAACGAAAGATTCCCGCAGGATAATTTGTGTGTCATATGTAATTTACATGGCAAATTTGGAAAGTGAGTTATGACCGAAAAACGTGATTTTTGAACAGTTTTTCATGTTTTCTTTTTGTTATAAACGGGGAAGCGAGCAGAACTAAAACCACACTTCTTTTTGCTTTTATGATGGCAAATTTTTTCGACATTTTTTAATAAAATTGGATAAAGAATGAGGAAGTTATTCGCGTTTTTATTTTAAGCAGTACGAAAAACTCGATTTTTCAGTTTTGGCATATTTTTGCGTGAAGCCAATGTCGCAAGAAAACTACATAAATTTCGTCATTTGAGGTATGTCTTGCATTAAGTGCAAAGAACATCAGCTCTTCCCGTAAAATGTTTGTTCGCATGTAACTTTGCATTTCTTTTTGCAAAAATTTGTACCCACCTTCAGTTTTATTGATTTTTCTGGCAAACCTGTTAGGTGTGTGTGGGGGGGGACTGGAGATTGCAAAGTGATTCGTGACCCTTTTCGTAAATTTGCAACAGGTATTTACAATTTCATCGAAATCAGTCTAGAAATGTGGACGTGCATAAATAACTTATACATACAGGCACACAGACATACACACAGACATCTTTTGTTTTATAGATATAGATTATCAACAATAAATTTTATCTGTACCTGAAGGCGTACAACTTCGTTCTATATATATAGATTTCGGTATTAAATAACCCATAGAGGCTGATATGTCGCTAAACAAAATCAACTAACCAACCAACTTGAAAGAACTCTTTCAAGACATTATTCTATATAATATCCTACCATTTCTTAAATCAAACTGTATTCCAAAGTATAACTTCAAGAAAACTACAATATAAAACACACATATCACTGCCTCTAGTAATTATGTCCACGTGAACGTGTATGTGCACAAAAGCCGAGAACTGTAAATATCAATTTTTGATATTGTTTTCCCGACTTCGAAGTTTTTGTGAATTATATATATATATATATATATATATATATATATATATATATAAAGATTCAAATACAAGTTCAAGGGGGGATTCTAGGTTTGTTGAAGTTCCTATGCCGTCTAACGAGGCCGCAAAGGACAAACAAGTTTTGCCTCAGATGCTGTCGAAATTCTGACTATTGGCACAATCTCTACGTTGATGATGCTGTCTCTTCACTTCAATTCTTACTTGAAGAATTGCCAACTGTTGGTAGTAGCCAAATACATCTGTTTCTCTTCCCTGTACTATACATAGTTGATGTAATGTTTGTAAGTTAACCTCAAATCTTTTGACACTAGCAATATTGAAAACAAGTTACTTTCGTGAACACAGCGTATAATGAGGCATTAAGTGTGGGTGAATCACTGGAAAAGGCGTACATAGCGTTGAAAAACGAGGAGGAGTGTTTTACACAAGAAGAGTAGACACCTTATGCAATTAAGTCCCGCCATACCACATACACAGAGCCGAATCATCTTCATTTACTTCGTATTTCATTGGTGTGATGGAGGTTCCACTCAGAGAACTTCTTCCCAAGAACTGCTACTTTGTGCAAAAAACTCCCAAGAGGATGCTTCCTCTATCACCTCAACTATATTAACCTCTTGAAATTTAAATCCAAACTTTATCTATCCTACACATCCTCATAAGCTGAACTTACTTCCCTTCTCTTACGTCCATAAAACAAGCTCATTCAATCAGGCTCTACCTTGATTGTATTGAATTAACATTTAGTAAAAAATTACAAATCTGTCATATAAAGCTCAACATTATCTTTTTCTCTCTGCATAATTTATGTGTGCGTGCTTTTGTTTGTGACCAATTAACCCCCTCTGTGTGATGTACATAATGAAATGCATAAACCCCCAAGTTATAAGATATCTATTTACATAGTAACCTTAGTGAGATTACTTCTTACTTACCCAAGGGGGACGATTTCAAAGGAAATGGAGAAGAATAGACAAGATGTAAGGGATTGTTTTTCATGGCCAAATTCCCTAAACTCTCAGATAGCTTCCTAGTGATGTCTTCGTGTGTACACACACACACACACACACACACACACACACACACACACACACACACACACACACACACACACCTATATATATATATGACATTAAAGGCAAGACATATTTTACTATAGGCCATGATGAATTTTAAAACAAAACCAAAAGCACAAGTCGACCGGTTTCATCCCCTCTCGTCAAAACTGTAAACGGGGAAACAAATTATGAGAAGAAAGTCTGTCACAAGAAAAATTAAATCGCAATACCTATGCAGTCGTCTTTAATGAAACACACACATACACACATATATATATATTAAAATATTATAAAGATGATGTTAATGAATGGACAGGGAAAACAAAATAATAATAAAAGTTATAACACCAAAGATGCTAGAGCAAACCCAAGCAAACAGTCTCTTTGTTTACAAAGAGCGGGTCGCCTGGACCTGATGAACAGCGCCTCCAAAACCATGGAATAACGAGTGTGCTCTGACCAAAACAGAGAACCAGCTCACACTAAAATCCATAGCACAGTATTATCATTACAATAATAATACTATTGAAATAATATCAACACATACACAGACATGACAGAATTGAATAGACGCTCACAGAAACCGTTTATTTGATTAAACATGTAATTTATACAAATGAATTAATTGCAAATGGTCATAAATTTAATAACTAATACTTGGTTGACATCCCTTTTGCCTTTTTTAATGCAAGGACCCTTCTAGGCATGCTAACGATGAGTTCACGAATATCATCTTGAGGGATTTCTTCCCATGTTTCACGCAATAATCTTAAAAGTTCGGGCTTAGAAGATGGCTTCCAGTTCTTTTTGCAGAGTTTTCGATCTAATATGCCCCAAAGGTGTTCAATATGGTTAATATCCGGGGACTGACTTGGCCATGGAAGTTTATTTATCCCATTTTGTCTCAACCAATGTTTTGTTGCTTGAGCAGTGTGACATGGAGCTCCATCTTCCATAAATAGGGAATCAATTTTGCTCATTCTACTACTTGAGAATATTGGAAGGAGCCCTTTCTTTAATATAGAAACATATTTGGTTGTATTAATGTTTCCTTCACACTCCACAACCTCTGAGCGACCATCACTCCAAATTTCACCCCATACTATTACTGAAAGGCCCCCATGTTTCACCATTGGCTGCAGTCTTTTTAAATGAAACTCTTGACTACAGAGTTTCCATACCCATACTCTTCCACTGTCGGAAAATAATGCGAATCTTGACTCATCAGAGAAAATGACAGTGGTCCAAAAGGTCACATTTCTCTCCATCATCTCATGTGCCCAATCCTTTCTGCGTTTGATATTGGCTGGACGGAGAAGTGGTTTCCTTCTCACAGCTCTGCCATAGTAGCCCAGCTTGTGAAGATACCTGACAGCTGTTCTGGGACTGACATCAACTTGTGTTGCTATGTCAGAGGCCTTGCAAAGTGGACCCTGTTCAACATTTCTTTTGACAAGACTCATGGTTCTTTCAGAGGGCTCATGGCGGCCTGGATGAGGTTTTGTGCACTTCTTGCCCACTCTGGTGAATTGTACAATCACTCTATTAACAGTAGAAAGGGGTATTGGAAGATTTTCAGATATTTTTCTTTGACTAAGACCACCTTCATGTTGGCCCATGATACGTCCTCGCTGAAATTCTGATGCTCCTTTGGTTCGTGGCATGTTCCAGTATTGTTATCTGCAATTTTAACCAAATAATCTAAGTTAATTTATCTTGATTATTAAAAAAAATCAGAAATAAAATTTATCTTGGTGTCCTTTCAATTCTATCATGTCTGTGTATATATGTATCTTCGTGGTCGGCTTTATTTCGTATCCAAGTATTAAATTTCTTCTTTGTTGATCGCTTTCTTTATGATGATGGTGAACGTGTATGTTAAAGAGTTGAAGCTTCCAGTTTCGCCAAAGCCTGCTCCCGTCATCCATTCCCTATCGCCTTTTGGCTTTTCAAGTGTTGGCTGGAGGTGAAAGAAAAGCAGAGCAAAAGAAAGTACGGATTACGGTGGATCTCAACTTGTCAGGAAGTGACCCACACACTTGATTTATTGACATTCTTATGCGACACATACCTAATGAAACACGCAGAATTCAATTACGAAACTGCAACGGACTGCTACTGACTAGGTTTGAATTTCGAATGGTACCTCTATTCTGAGTTTCATGCAACGAAACATTGCTTTTGCATGAAACTTTGAGTAGAGGTCATCGATGATATTCGGTAATATTTATGGTAATCGGATTTATCCAAAATTGCATATATGTTGGCTTTGTCGGCCCGTTTGTTGACAATATTAGAATCGTTTTTTTAATTCTCTTGCAACTATTTTTAGATTCGTTGTTAGGATATTATTATAGTTGTTGCGTGGAGAACAGTCTTTGAAGCCTTCGGCCTTGAGGATGTCTCTCAAGTCTGAGTGAACTTCTATATCTCCACGCGTAGAAAACATTATATTTAAACAGCTCACTAAATCCAAGATATATGCCCATTACTTAGACGATATTCTTATTTTAGGGAATGACACACAAGAAATAAATAATTTCACATTTGAAAAAAATTCTGTCCTTAAAATTTATCTACGAACTAAGTCAAAAAAATAAACTCCCATTCTTAGACGTTCTTGTAGAATACAGTAACAACACTTTCACCACCTCATTGTATAAAAAACCCATTAGCAGAAATTCTGTCCACCTTAATTTTAAGAGTGAATGCCCACTAAGATGCAAAATAGCAGTGATAAAAATTTACTAAAGAGAGCGCACAAGAATTTATCTTCTTGTCTATTTTTCCTTAAAGAACTCAACAATGCAAAACAAACACTAGTTAACAATGGTTTTTCTAACTACCTCATCGACCACCAGATTAGACTATTTCTTTTCAAAAGTAAATAATAACGATACTGGACACACAAGCAAAAACAATAACATAAATATCTACTACAAAGTCAAATGTCCGTCAACTATAAGCAAGATGAATCTTCACTTAGAAATGTCATAAAGAAATACACTGCACCGGTTGACACATAAAATAAATAAATTATTTATTAAAAAAATCAAAACCGCTAACCTATCCTGAAAAGTAACAACACACCTGCAAAATCAAAATTTCAAAGACTCAATATTAATAACGAGTTCAAATTCCCTTTAAGGAACTGTGTTCCTCATTAAAGCAAACACATAAATAATTACATCGGTCGCACTACTACATACATATCTAGACGACCTTCCTTACACTTATCCGACCACAGCTCAATTAGAATTCATTTATATACACACACACACAAACCTAAAAGACTCCATCCGAAACATACTAGTAGAAAATACAAACATAATATCCTCATCCACATGTTAAAAAAGCATTTAAAATAATCGAAGCCCTAAAAATAAATAAGAAAAAGCCAATACTCAATAACATTAACTATGAACACGGTCACAATGTGCTGGCTGTGTTTGGAAAATAAAACATCTCTATAAAACTAGATACATACAGATAACCCATACATTCAGTTAAAAAGTAAAAATAAAACAATACTTGAAATGGGATAGACGTATAGCCGAAAGCGCTGGGAAATGTAGAAAAATTTGGACCGTTTTTAAACACATTCTGTCCAGAAAAGAAAACACTTGTACGAACACAAGAAAAATTAAATCGCAGTACCTTGGCAGTCGTCTTTAATGAAACACACACACACACACACACACACACACACACACACACACACACATATGTATATATATATTATAATATTATAAATTTATTCGCTACACAGGAATTACCATGTTTCAAAAGCAGAAGCAAAAAACTTCAAATTCTATTATATAATTAAATTAAATTAAAGTCCCTAGTTCTGTTTTATTTTCAAGCGAATTTTGGAATAATTTATTTTGAAATTTACTGAGTTTTATAAGCACATACATTCTTACTATTAGTTTCTATGGATATGGAGAAAATCAATCATTTTAACAAGGAGTGGTAAGGTATTCTTTTTCACTGGCAATTATTGTATCAACATATTAGTTACTTTTGAAAAGAGGTTAAATCAAGGTAGAGTAGGGCTGCCTTTTTGAAACGAATGATGACATCCGTTCAACACATGTCGTCTGGTCTTTTTCAATGACAGAAAGATTTTGGTGAGTCAAGGCCTTGATATCTTGAAACTCAATCATTCACCATCAGGAAGTTCTTGGAATATTCCTTCTGCCTCACTGAAATGATGAAACCATATGACTGTAAGACTCTGAGATGTAAGAAGATTTTGGATGAAGCTATGAAACTTTCAGGGTTCCTGGCATAGCAGACCTTTCCAAAATATAAAAGCCAACACACACACACACACACACACACACACACACACACACACACACACACACATACATATATATATATATATATATATATATATATATATATATATATATATATATATATATTAAAATAAAGAGAAAGAACAGTAAGATTTATAATCCAATGTTCTTAGTAATTATTTTTATTCTTAAAAAACTGTTCTCAATACAATTCTGCAGAGCATAAATATTATAAATTTACTAATTTAAAAATATGGTTCTATCGCTACACAGGAATTACCATTTTTCAAAAACAGAAACTAAACACTTCAAATTTAATTATAGAATTAAATTTCTAGTACTGTTTCATTTTCAAGCAAATTTTGGAATAACTTATTTTGAAATTTATTTAGTTTTATAAGCTTAGACATTCTTAATATTAGTTTCTAAGTATACGGGGAATTCCAATCATTTTAACAAAGGGTGGTAGGGTATTCATTTTCACTGACAACTAATTGTATCAAAATATGAGCTACTTTCGAAAAGAGGTTAAGTCAAGGTAGGGTAAGGGGTGCTTTTTTCAAACAAAATGTTGACATCAGTTCAACGTATGTCGTTTTCTCTTTTTCAACGTGTGTGTGTGTGTGTGTGTGTGTGCATGATAGAATGAGAAACAAATAGGAAATGTTTATAATTCTAACTCTTAGTTAAAACGTAATCAGATAATAAAATATGAAGAAAATATATAACAGAAGTGCAGACACAAACACATAAACAAACGAATATGCAGTAAATTATGCACACGACTGCTGCATGACAAGACATATGCACATCTGACGCCTGCTTAATCAATGGAAAATAAACAACTCAAAAATTGATAATACCAGAACTTTCTTTTTCGTCGCCATATTTCAATGCCTGATTTGTCTCGCTAGATGACATCTAAGTCACGTTTATAAAATCAACATATTTTATTCTCTGATGAAGCTTTAATAAAATAGAAACATGTTAGATTTATAATCGTTTCTTCTTTGTTTCTTATCGTATTATTCTGTCGAATACCAATCTATATTTGATCCTAATATATATATATATATATATATATACTTGCGTCGGAACAACAATTTTACCATGGGTGACTCTGAACCAGGTGATCTTTCTGCAGGCAATGCGTGTTTCGTATTGGACACTCACGTGGTGCTGTTCTATCAACGAGGTCTGATGATACAAAGTTCAACACTCGGGCGCGATGGAAGGTAGACCTCGCAAAATTTAGCAGTAGTCAGCATCAGAAAGTAATTTTCTCAACACACTCTGACGGACAATCCCTCACATACACAAAGCTTACCTATTTCAGAGACACTTTTCCGAGATATTTTCTTCTGATGAATAAATTCTCGTTTAGTTCTCGTTACGGTGATTTCAGCAAAAAGCAATCGTGATCATTTCTGCTTATCTTTTTTTCCCTCTGAGTTTTAGTCGCTCTAATCTCTACTTAATTCATGAGTATCTTAATTTCAGATTATACTGACAGGTGTCCATTCGATCAACAAAGTTCATCCAGTCTAACAGTAGCTGCTTTCTTTCTTTAGCCTTGAGGAAGCGACTAGAGATGCTATGCATTCTACTTGTAAGGCTAACAGCTACTATAGGCCAACACGAGCCCTACATACATATATATATATATATATATATATATATATATATATATATATATATATATATATATATATATATGTCTGTGTGTGTGTGTATGTGTGTGTGTGTATACATAAAATATAGTTTTAAGATATGCTATATTTATGGTTTAAAGTGCTCAATATCACGGATAGAGCATGTGTAAATATAAAAGTGGATATGGCCTGACGATTGCGTTTAACATGAAACAGACTATCGCTTATATATATATATATATATGAAGAAAAGAGAAGAGAAAAAATCTATTCTTAGACATCTTATCTTTTTATTGATTTTATTCCTTTACAGATACAATCTATCTGAAAACAATTTACATTATTTACTTTCTACATTATTTACTTACCTTCACACACACATACATATATATAATTATATATATATATATATATATATATATATATATGTGTGTGTGTGTGTGTGTGTGTGTGTGTGTGTGTGTGTGTGTAAAAAGAAATAGAACGATATAGGTAGAAACTTTGTTAATGACCAAATTTCACCGACACAATGCTTCAGGCCTAACGCCATTGCAAAGACAAAAAACTGAATATGATGATAAACATTGGTAGAAATCTAGTGAACGGTCTGTGTATAGAGGGACGATGGCGCATTTCACAAACTGTCAATCTGGCAGTAAGAAATAGATGATTGATGACATGGTTAACCAAAAGTTTTGGCAGCAGAAGCAGCAAAGGGAGAGAGTAAACACACTTTGCCTCATCGATTCGAAAGATGAGATGAATTTTGGCGGGCGAAATGAGTTTATGAGTTCGAAATCTTGACTTACTTTACAATTGATATTCTGCTGTAGACTCTGGCGTAATAGGGTTTTTAAAGTGGTATTTTCAGATAATTGTATTCCCTCCAATCATGATGTCTATCTATCTATCTATCTATCTATCTATCTATCTATCTATCTATCTATCTATCTATCTCAGTCTGTTCATTATCTATCTATCTATCTATCTATCTATCTATCTATCTATCTATCTATCTATCTCAGTCTGTTCATTATCTATCTATCTATCTATCTATCCCAGTCTGTTCATTATCTATCTATCTATCTATCTATCTATCTATCTATCTATCTATCTATCTATCTATCTATCTCATGCTGTTCATTATCTATCTATCTCAGTCTGTTATTATCGATCTGAGTTTTTCTCATATCTATATATCTCAGTCTCTTCATCTCTCTCTGTCTCTCTCTCTCTATATATATATTTCTATATGTATGGATATATATATATATATATATATATATATATATATATATATATATATATATATATATTTATGTATGTAGATATAGATCTTTCTGAATTTGGCCGTATCTATATGTCTTTCAATCTATTTAACTCCACGTGCGGCAATGAATCTATCGATCTATATCTCAATATACACTAGTTTGTTTTAATTATTTCTAAACTACCATCAATCATCAAGGAAGAAAGAAGAAAGGGGAAGCCAACCAATAGTGGAAACACAAGTAAAAGATGTCAATTCCTTTGAAGATCACCCAAGTGAAGAAGACAGAGACATCATGGAATTTAGAAGAGAAAAAAAAAGGAATTCATTTGGAAACTCTTACTTAATTTCATTTCATTTTCCTGTGTCATGAAAATTTTCTTTTCTTTCCGAATTTCGTCAATGAGAAGATGTCTTTAATTATCTTATTTATACACTGACTAATATCCCCATCTCCTCCGAATGGAAATAATTGAAATATTTCAGATCTTCTGTATCAAAAATACTTTTGATTGTTTTTAATCCTGCTAAACATCACGAGAAGTCCTGTATGTTTTTCGAAGCTTATGAAATTCTTCAGGGAATCGACAACCGACAGTCGTCTAATTCTGTACTACATTTCAAAAAACAAACCCAACCTTAGAGAATGTAATCTGGTTCTTTCTTAGATATTCTTTAAATTGCTTCTCTTTAATTCTACTAATATCTTCAGCAGCTGTGAGGACAAGTTTAAACGATACTTAAAATTTCTAATGTCTTAATATTGATATCCCCATCATAATTTGCAGCGAACAATACATCTGAGCTACGACTACTAATTGTAATAATGTATTTGCTGTCATAGATAACGTTCAGATATTATCATCGAGCGTATTGATTGATTTGATTTTTTTACGGTTTACTGACCTTTGGTGGATTTATGGAATTTAAAAGGTTGCGTATTTGTATAGGGTGACCCCCCAAAAACGGGAACTTTTTAACAATCCAATAAAACCAAGAGTGATGGAAGAAAAATATTTAATTCATAGTAATTGAAACCTTAAAACATGCCATTTAAGAAACAATGATGGAATTTTCACTTTAAAAAAAATTACGTCCTGTAGATGGCGTCCTCCTGTACGAATGCATTCTTGAAATCTGCTGTTGAGATTTCTCATTGACTGCTGCAACGTCTCAGCTGGGATACTGTGAATTTCATTCTCGTTACTAAAATGTCAAAATGTTTACTTGCTCAAGGTCACTGTCTCGCAGGTTTGCCACTTGCTAATGTCTGGCAATATGCATTTCAAAAATTAACGTTTTTTTGTGTCACCCTGTATATATTTTATATTTTATTTTTCGGTACGATAATCAAAGAAAAAACTTAGGTTTCTACTACAGACCGTTTATATCTTTTAAGCTGACTGTAGAGTAACAAAATTATCAATGTCTCTTATGTATGTCTGTTTTCTTTTTTGCCTTGAAGTAAGTTAGCTTAAGTAAGGATAACAATAGTTTAAATAGTGAAGCTCGTCAGCTTCGCGCTGATTTGGAACGACCAAATGACTTCATGAATCGGCCTACAAGGTACATGCGGAAGATGTCGTTGGAAATTGGAAAGCGAATGATTCTGTACTTTCTGCACGTGTTGTTATAAAAATGCGTAGATAACCAGAAACCCTTTCAGGTTTCTTTATTATTTTGCATCATGGACAAATTTATTTTTATTCTTATTTTATTTCTTGGTTTTCTTTCTTTTCCCAAAATATGTTTGGATTGTAAGAATAATTGTCCAATTTTGCATTAACAATTACTTTTGAACTGACAATGATTTCCCCAGATACAAACCCTATTATTTAACCTATAACTATTAAGAGGGAGTTTATACATATCTTTCCCAATGGTATTTGCGCGGAAGTGAATGTAAGGAACTCGACTGGAATTCGAACTCCGCTCGCCGATTTCCCATTCCATTATCCATTACACCACTCACATGGCATCTAGAGTAAATGACTGTAAAAAACGAAAATACTTTTGATAACATATAATACTGAAGTGAAGTGATAAAAAAAATAATGAATTGTCTTTGTCACCGGTTGCTCCTAAATTATCGACTCCGTATAGAAAGTCACGGGTTAAAAGCAGCAGACACCATATTAGGGAAAGAGAGAATCAATTTGAAAAGTAAAAAAAAAATCTGATATTCACTCGTGGTGGATATTTAACGTTTAATATAATGTAACTAAATTTATACGAAGTTGCAGTGAAACCTCAAAGCACATGATGGAAGTGAAAAGAAATACGATATGGCATATGTATAGAATAGGACAGATGGGATCAGACTGGGTCAGATCGGCGACAGACTTTCAACGTCTCTTAGATTTTATATGGTTTCCAAAGTCGACGAGCTTAACTTTCCATTGGTTCTCAGAAGAAATTATTTGTAAATTAAAATTTGCATTTAGTTTTTCTGGGTCCGGATTCGCAGTATAAAAATAAAATTGTTCATTGGATTCTGATATGAGAAAATCTAAAGAAGGAGAATTGTAGTGGTTGTGATGAAAGGGATAAGTTGGGGTAAAAATGGTAAAAGGTAAAACCCGATTACACTGAGGCCATTTTGAAAATGAAAGATAAATCTTATTGGAGTGTAAAAAAAAAAGAAAAAGAAAAAAAGATAATCATGTATGAACGGATAGAAAGACAAAGTGAAGAAGGAGAAGAAGAAGAAAGTAGTTGACTAGACAAGTCAGAACCGAGAAGAAAGGAGAAAATGAAGACAGCTGAATTCTTTTTTTCTTTCTCTTTAAGTCAGCTCTCTTCATGCGCGTGTGTTCTGTAACTTAGTGTTTGTCTCTTCCGGTCTTCAAAGAAAACGCTATAATTCTCTAAAGCAACCTAATCTTAATCCTGTCCGGATTATCATTGTCCATTGATTCCAGTAACGCTTTATCTCTTGCAGATTATCTCCCTTTTTCTTCCCCCTAATCCTTTCGGAAATAGTTCAGAACTTATTTTATTTACGCGTCCCCTGACCAGTCACTTCGTTCACGGTTATGCCGCCATTATATGACCAGTTTTCAGTTTTTCCTTATGAGGTCCAACTTCGCTGTTCACCTATTTTTCTCAAAGCTTCTCCTTTTGGCTTAATGCCGACTAATGTCCTTTCAGTTAATAGACACCGCATTGAAAATACAATTTTAAACCTTTATATAAATAAAACAAAACAAAAAAAACATGGTAATAGTTCTTCCTATTATTATTACCCTTGTTCATATTTGCCGAGTGTTGATAGCTTAGGGGTAGAAACTCTGACTGACGCCAAATCAGTTGGGTTTCGATCCTGGCTTATCTATATCTCCCGTCCTTTATTTTGGGAGCCTCGAGGTGGTGTAATGTTTAGCAAGCTTGTCTCGATAGAACAATTACGAGTGAGTAATCCTCACTGGGTGCCCCATACTTTCGGCCTTGTGCCACATCTAAGCTACGCTTAGAAAACAATTTGCTCTTGTCCATACGTCAGCTTACGGTCCTATCACATTGAAACAACTGTTCTCGTCCGATCACCCTAGTTAAGTAACGTTGGGCTTGCTCAGTATTCAGATGGGTGGCAGCTGGTCGATACCATGTGCTGTAAGCTACGCGACAGGCCTAGCAAACTGATGTTGGATACAATATCGTTACTTATATTACCAGAAAACCTCTGACTGGTCGCAAGACTTTATTGGATTTTGGTGAGGATTTATTTGTCAAATATAACGAGTTCCAAAGAATTCTGAGAAAAAAAAAGAATTGGAAGTATAAGAGCGAAAGAACTAAAATGAGCTACAACAAATAGGAATGTCCTGAAGTATTGAAGAAACTTATTGTCATTTGATCTACGTTAAATATAATAAAATACCACCAGGCTAACACTTAAAGATTATTAATAATGAAAATTACTTTCATTATTATTTTTAGAAATTGTATTTACGAATTGCTGATTAACAGGAATATGAAAATCTTTTTTCGTCCTTTTTATTATCATTCATGCAAACGCGTCATCGTTTAAAATGGAGTAATTGTTAACTCAAGAACTGCTTGGTGGATATAAATGGCATCTTCATTAAACTTTTAGGTCTTAATTCATTAACCTTGCTGTTCACTTTATCGTTATAGCCGTATGCGAGACTACGTGATTTTCAAAATAGTTCATTTTTGTGCTGATCAGAACTGGGTTTGGATTTATTTTGTTTTACGGCATATCAACATCAAGGGGTTATTTAATGCAGATAAATTGTTTAAAATAGAATATGTATTCTTTGTAAGAAACCAGTTTGTAGGAGATCAAGTGTCATTGACGTATTTTTGTAAAAAGTGTTTGTAGAGAGTCTGGTTTCATTGATGTATTTGTGGTAACCACCACCACGATCATTCATAGAAAATATACAACAAGCATTCATTGGTTAATCACCTTCAATCTAGCTCGCTGATTGGTCAGTTTCGACCAATCAAATCACCCCCCACGCGACAGGTTTGTTTTAGCGTCAACATAAGTTGATCCAGTCACGTGGTACAACATATTATAAAAACCAAACACGAGTGATTCTCGCTCTTTTTTTTTGCTCACTCTCTTCGTCGTTCTTTTCATCACTCGTACATCTCAACTCCACTGCCAAGATGTGACCCTTAAAGAACTCCTGTCTTGACTAATCCAGTCAGACGTAAAAGAACTTTACAACTAATCACGCAAGTACATTCTGAACTATTACCAACTTGTACAATACACAATTCCAAACATTCAACACATACTCATTTTTCTAAACTACAATTTAATAGTAAATCTAATCCTAATGAGCTCAGTTACAAATATTTCCTAGTCAAAGAGACACAACTCTGTCTAACCTTTCAGTGTACATGCATGTACATCAAATACTTAATAAATTCAATTGTTATGTTTTCAACCCTACATTCTGCTTTGTATTTTATACCATGTGCTATTTCACGTCAAATATAAATTGCATTGTGACCACCACATTGGATAGCGACCTCCAGCATAATGGCATGATCTTTTCCACACCTTTCCTAGACAAAAATAAAACAATTGTGCCGTGACCCGCAACATGCACGTACACATCATATTTGGAAACCTCACCGTTTAGGGGCCCGCTACATATTCTTTTCAGATATACAGTTTGTTGAGAAGTTGGTTTTATTGACATTCTTAGTTCGCTTATGTTTTTTGGTAAATGCCCACTGTTTGAAGAAACAATATTATGTCATCCATTTTTGTTTTTTCGAAGAGTTTGTACATGTTTATATTATAGTATTTTCTAGCAAGGTCTGAATACTCGGTTAATATATGTTTAATAGTGCGTGTCGTTCCATATGATTGGTATACTGGCTGATCTCCCTTGATTAGCAACTCCTTTCAATTGAATTAAGTACGAAAAATTCAGTTTTGTGGAAGCATGTATTTTAGAAGGATGCTGAATTGTAATAACTCTTTTTAAAACATCAAATATTGGAATATCTGTAAAGAAAATTACATAACCAGGGGCCAAAACTAAAAATGTGTGTGACAAAGAATGAAGAAATAAAAATAAACTTTTCTTGTCCAAAAATAAAATCGCTGACTTAACCATTTCCAAAAAGGACGCACCCTTTTTGATTTTGATTAAGACACAATGTTTGGCATGCATTTTGGTTTTTTTTTTTCAAACAATAACTTAATCTAAAAATGTACACTTGTGACGAGGTTCTAATTTTTTGCAAGCAAAGTGTCCCATCAGTTTTTAATTGTGTAAACATGGCACAGATTTCTTCGATACTTCGTGGAATTTCAAAGTTTTGGTCCGATAACAGGTAAAAGAGACCTACAAAAGCTCGTGATGTTAGGATCTACTCACACTCTGTAAAATATCACTTTAATAGGACTTGGGACTGTTGTTATGATTTCAGTGCTGATATATAATAAAACCTATGAATTGTTGAATGAAAATAATGGTAATGGAAGAGAAGGTGTTAACAGAGGTTTGTAGCAGGTGAGGAGTGTGGAGCAAATCTGTTTAACCGCAAAATGATCGAAAGCCAATCATTTGAACAATCAGCAATCAACATCAATCGGTGTTATTTTTTTGCTTCTACTGAAATAAACGAATCCGTCATTCATGAAATCGTGTTCAGTTTGTCTTTCGTGTTTGGAATGGAATCGCCCGAGGAAGGCACGTTACATGTCACATTCCAAACATTTTCCCTCGTCAACTTTTTTTTACTCCCTTTCACTTCGTGTGTGTTCTTTCTCTTTTTTCTTTCTTTTTTACTTTGTTTTTTTTTCTTTATTTTCTCTGTCTGCCTTTCTTTCCTTCTTTCTTTCTACTTTTTTATTCAGTTCGTTCTTCCTCTTTCTTCTGTTTTCATTTCATCTATTTCTTGTCCTGTTTATTTTATATCTTTTGCTCCCTTTCCTTCCTTCCTTCCTTCCTTCCTTCCTTCCTTCCTTCATCCCTGTCTTCCCTCCTTCCTTCCTTCCTTCCTTCCTGTCTTCATCCCAGTCTTCCTTCCTTCCTTCCTTCCTTTCTTCTTCCTTCCTTCCTCCCTGTCTTCCTTCCTTCCTTTCTTCCTTCCTTCCTTCCTTCCTTCCTCCTTGTCTTCATCCCTGTCTTCCTTCCTTCCTTCCTTCCTTCCTTCCTTCCTTCCTTCCTTCCTTCCTTCATTTTCCCCCTACTTTTTCTATTTAATCCATTTTTCCTCTCTCTTTTTATTTCATTCTTTCTTTTTCTCTCGTTTTTCATTCATTCGTTCTGTCTACCTTCTTTTCCTTTTTAATCTTCATTTTCTTTCCTTTTCTTCTTTTTTCCTTTATTTCCTATTTTTCTACTTGCCTATTTTCAGGACATCTTTCTTTATGCCTCGCATGGGGAAAGGCTTGATCTCTAATATTATGTTGTATTGTTATATCCTTACTAGAAGCTCTATTAATTATAGCCTTGTGCCAAATCTAAATAAATAACTCGTCTCCGATGATGCATTTCGTTCCCTTTTCTATTGCCTTCTTTTCCAAGCAATAGTCATTCTTTTCTCCTTCTTTTCCAACCGTCATTTATTTTTCCCACAATCCTTCAGCCTTCGACGTCTCTCTCTCTCTCCTCTTCTCTTCTCTTCTTCATCGTCAGCCGACGTCACAATGAACCCATGCCATTCGAAAAAAAATCTTGCTCCCAACAATTATTTGTATTTTTGTCACTGTATGTACACCTTTCGTCTCCTATGATTAAAGTGTGTCGTGAGTGCCAACCAACCAGTCACACAACACGAACCCCACCCTTAACGGTTAAAGTGTCATACGGCGGAGAGGGCAACATTGTTGTAGTCCAATAGAAAATGAATCCGACGAGCAAAAGGAGAAGTTCTAGAAACGCTCGCAGTCAAAAATTTCACTGTTTCATTTTTGCCTTTTTTTTTTCTTTTTCCAGCTATTTGGCAAATATTAGCGACAACTGATTAGATGTTGAAGATTTGCAGACATTTTTGTGGTCCGATGTCAGGATTCTTTCTTCGTCTTTTTTTTTTTTCCTTGATGAAAATTTCTTTCATTGCATTTTATTTTGCTTTTTTAATACCTTGTTGTTGTTGTTGTTGTCGTCGTCGCCATCATCATAATCATCATAATCATCATCATCATCATCATCATCATCATCATCATCATCATCATCATCGTTTCCTCATATTTTTTTTTTTACTTGCATATCCGTTTTTTTCCCTATTTTTTTTCTTATATTGCAATGTATGTCTCCGTCTGTTTTTGTTTTTTCATTGTTGCCGCCCCTAATTTCGTGGTTTTCCTGTTATGTTTCTTTATTTATTTATTTTATGTCTTCTTGTTATTCTTAACGTTTTTCTCTGCTTTTACTTTTCGCACCGTTTTCAGCAAATTTTATCACTTCTTTTCTCACGTAATTTCTTTCTTTCTTTTTCTTCATTCTTTGATCTCTCTCTTTCTTTCTTGCTTTCTTTCTTTGATCACTTTCTTTCTTTCTTTTTTTCTTTCTTTCTTTCTTTGATCCGTTTCATTCGCTTTGCAAAAAAAACATCTTTTTTTCTTGTCTACTTCCTCTTTTTCAACTACCTTTCTTTCTTTTTATTCCTTTCTTTCATTTTTCTTTATTTCTTCTTCAGTTTCTCTCGCTTTGAATTATGCTTCTTTACTACATTCTTTCAAATAATATTTCTTAAATTTCTTTCCTTTTTATTCTTTCGCTTTTCCTTCATTGCTCCATCCTTCCTTCCTTGCTTTTTTCTTCCCTCCTTTTTATTCTTTCTTTTCATGCTTTCTCTTTTCCTTTGAACTGTCTTTCTTTTTTATTTCTTCTTTTCATTCATAATTTTTTATTCTTTCTTTTCATTCGTTCTCTTTTCCTTTCTCTTTTCTTTCTTTTTTACTTTCTTTTATTGACCCGTTTCACTCGCTTTGTAATATCTTTCTTTCTTAATCCCTCTCTTTGAAATGTCTTTCTTTCTTTCCACTTCTTTCTTTTTACTTTTTACTCATTTTAATTCTTTTTCTTTACTAATTGGTATTCTCTTTTTACAATTTCACCATTTTCCTTCCTACATAATTTCTTCATTTCATTCTTTTTTCATTCATACTTTTTCATCCTTTCTCTTTTCCTTTCTTTGCTTTTTTCTTTCTTTCTTTCTTTGATCAGCTTCATTCGCTTTGAAACATTTTTCTTTCTTACTTTCTCTTTTTGCACTTTCTTTTCTTTTCATTTCTTTCTTTCTTTCTTTCTTTCTTTCATCTTTTCATCTTATCTTTATTTTTACACATTTTAATTATTTTTCGTTTCTAATCCCATTTTTTTTACAATTTCACCATATATAATATTCATTTCATACATAATTTATTCTTTTTGTGATTTTTCCTTCTTCCTTTGACATTGGCCATCGATCTTTTGTCTTCTGTTTTCTTTCTTTGTTTTTTCTTTGACTTGTCCTTCTTTTTTTCCTCACTTTGCTTTCTACGCTCTTCAAATTCGCTATCATTTCCTTTCTCTCATTCTCTCTTGTTTTAAACGAACATTTTTTCCTTTGCTTCCTACTTTTAAGTCCTTTAAAAGTTATTCCTTCAAAATTATTCCTTCAAAGATATATACGAAAAAAAATTCTTGTAAGTGACCTCAAAGAAACATTTCTTTTAGAAATTATTTCTCGAGCTTTTTCCCGCTTTATAACACCGGAGTTTTATTTTTATTTGCCTCTTAATGAGTTTGAAGCGTATATTCATGAACGACTGTAATCGTCGCTTCAAATTAACTTCAACGGAAACACAACTGGAACTAAACAACGATGAAACGAAGGTTTTTTTTTGTTTTTTTTTAAATAAAAGATTTATCATTTCTTAAATTTTCAGTAATCCTTTCATACTCAGCTGAATCACGTGACAGAAAGTCTACAGCAAATGTTTCTGCTCGTCTCTCCAAGTGACAAATTTTCTCTGCGGGAAATTAGGATAGATATCCGGAACTGAAAAAGATAAATTTAAATCAATAAAAATGTTCTTTCGGTGTGCCAGTTGTGGACATTGGTAAGTTCGGTAAATGGTCGACGGGAAGAGAATATTTTGACATAGAATTAAATGAAGTGACCAATTTCCTAAAAAAAAAATCCTGTAAAGATTAGACAAAAAATAGACATTTAAATAAAGCATTAGGATTTTAATGAATTCAGCGAAAATAATTGACAACTATATAGACTTACACATGGCATCAAAGCAGAGAATGGCGAAATTTTAAAAAATCGTTAGAAATAAATAAAAGAATACTGAAATATTATATAATATCAGTCATCCTGGCAGTGAATGCAAGACAATCTATTGACAGATGGAAAAGAGACTTGAAGCGACAGAAATGTGGTTCTACAGAAGGATACTGAGAATACATGAAGCGAACACATGAGCAAGTTTTAGAGAAAATAGAAGCAAAAAGACAATTATACTTAACATTAGGAAGAGACAGTTGACATTTCTAGGGTACATACTGAGAAAAGAGGCCTTAGAAAATTTGACACCCACATGACAGGCTGAAGGCAAGCGGGACAGAGATTAAAAAAAGTATAACATAGTGAGCTTCAGTAAATGGATGGGAGAACAAGGTTTGACAGAAACAGCAAAAAAGGCAAAACTTATTACGACCTACAAAGAACAAGAACTTGTGGAGAGCCATAATCGCCTACATCCTGAGTAGACAGGGCACATAAAGAAGAAGGTCTATAAGTATTTAATTCATCCTGTATCTCATTTGTCGCAAAGGTACCGCAGGGACATTTTTGTTTTTTTTTATAGCGAGGTTCATCCATTACAAGGCCCGGGAGCCACTCGAAGTAGAGTGTTACGTTTGGGGGCATTTGTGTGTATAGGAGTGGAAGATAACGGTTAATTGCAGTGATCAGGAAAACATCATGTTACGAGTCGGTTCCACGTGGTTCTCGGAAAGAAGCTGCTCAAGTGGAACTTACTTCTCGCCGATGGAATATGGAGGGAACGTGGGTGTTTTGCTACTATGTAAGTGGCATGTCATGTTCTTGCTGTGAAGGTTTGCTTCGTCGGGACCAGGGAATGTAGATCATCCGAGCAATTTCCATGGAAGTAGCAGTAGAGCAGAGAGAGGCTTGTCACATCCCACCTGTGAGAGAGAACGTGAAGGGTGGAGAAATTCGTCACCCACAAGAGCTCGGAGACGCTTTTGAGTTCTATTAAGTCTGTAGAGAGCGGTCAGTCCGGGCAACACCAACCCAAATATAATAACAGTTCTTCATTTTTGGCCTGATCTGGCTCTTGTAAAGATGGAAGATAGTAGTAGGAGTCAGGTACTGATTGGAGATAACCATTTTACCTTCAGCCTTACCAATGGATCGTATGTATTACTTCCACTTGAAGTCGGGTGGGGGTCTGAGGCCCACGAGTCTTTCAAGGCACGGTACTTCCACGAGAGGACTTCCGTTCATGTTGATTGGTGGTAGTTCGGAGTGAAATCGGCGATGATTGATTGTAACTGTCTTGTTCTTCTAAGCATTTAATGCAACCAACCAGTTTTTACCCCATTGGCTAGTTTGTGCAAAATCGGAAGAGTGTAAGGTTGCCAATCTCTAACTATCAAGAGTTTCAGAGAAGTGCCCGTAGATAGTTGTATCATCAGCATAGATGTTTACAAATGATCTGAATTAGGCAGATCATTTATGAAAATGTAAAAGACGGTTTGTCGGAGAAGTTACCCCTGGAGGACCCCTGTGTTTATCTCTTGGGCTCCAGAGGTCTGGTCATTGATAACTATCTTCAGGGACCTACCTGCTAGAAAAGATTTTATGATCGAGAAGACCCTTCTGACGATTGGTGGGATTGTATCGTAGGCCTTTGTGGCACATCTTGTCGAAGGCCTTTGAGATATCTAGTGCTCGATATCGTCGAGGTTTGTTTGTCGTCAAGAGCGTCACTGATTCTGTGAGTGATGGCCGACCGAAACCCATATGGTTCGTCGCTGAAGAGGTTGTTTTTTTCTAGATGCTCGATGAACCTCTTATTGATTATGGCTTCAAAAAGTTTGCTGATGATACACTAGGAGACTAATGGGCCTGTACTGTGAGGGGAAAGATTGCACGCCCGTATTCTTGAAAACCGGGAATACGCTTGACACTTTCCATGGCTTGGGATGGATTTGTCATTCAGTCAGCCGTTGAATATCTTTACAAAAATTAGGGAGAATTCTTGAGGACAACAACTGGAATTTTGTCTGGATTAGTGGATTTCTTAGGTTCAAGGCCTTGTGCTGTGATGGTAATATTACTGAGATTGTGCTTGGTGAGACATGGGAACTTGAGGAGGTTCTTTTTTCATGAGTTGAGTTAGAGGCAAAGATGAAGGCGAAGGAGTCCGCCTTATCTGTTATATTTAACAGCCCCCACCTCACATATATGGGGCACAAGGCCGAGTTTACCGTGGGTTTTCCGAGCCCGTAGTCTCGGCCAAAAATAT
This sequence comes from Acanthosepion esculentum, assembly GCA_964036315.1. Lineage (NCBI taxonomy): Eukaryota > Metazoa > Mollusca > Cephalopoda > Sepiida > Sepiidae > Acanthosepion > Acanthosepion esculentum. The sequence goes on from OZ038505.1 coordinate 83,713,650, forward strand.
TCTCTTAGAACTCGTAAAAACGGGTTCAGGGCCTGTCTACCTCACCGGACGAAACTCTGCTCTTCGGCAAAGCCTCGTCCGGGTTCCTCTCTGCTCGAGGCAGAGTGTTCGAAAGATGAACAATCTGGTCGACTGTTTCGTCTTATCTGTCGAGGAAAATATGAACCCTGGACCATTGTGAGCACGGCCGTCTTAAATCTGTTCATGATTTGGTTAGTGATTTTCCAGAATTCCCGGGATGCAATTTGTTTCTTTTCAACCCTGGTCTGGACTGTATTCAAGATAGTGTGTCAGAGCCAATCCTTCTTTAGTGTGGTCTGGCATTCAGCGTTTTCCTTCTCTTGGATTAGTTGTACATTCAAAGCAAGAGATCTCAGTCTGCCTCAAAATCGAGCAGGAGTTGAACCTGTCACGCTGAATTCCCATTCTGCGTCAATAGACATTACACTCTACGCGACAAAAGCGACAGAAAATCAACTTATGCCCCACAAGTGTCAAGCTTGATGAAATGGAAATGGAAATAAAGGTTAGAAGAGATAAACAAAAACAAAAAAATATATATTAAGAGCTACAAACGACAGGAAAATGTGAAGAGTCATGATCGCCAACATCCTGAAGGGACATGGCACAGAGAAGAAGAAGAAGAAGAAGAAGAAGAAGAAGAAGAAGAAGAAGAAGAAGAATAAGAAGAAGAAGAAGAAGAAAAAGAAGAAATGTGTATTGCAAATCGAGGAGCACGATGAGGAGGAGGAAGAGGAGGAGGAAGAGGAGGAGGAGGAAGAAGAAGAAGAAGAAGAAGAAGAAGAAGAAGAAGAAGAAGAAGAAGAAGAAGAAGAAGAAGAAGAAGAAATGTGTATTGCAAATCGAGGAGCATGAGGAGGAGTAGGAAGAGGAGGAGGAAGAGGAGGAGAAGAAGAAGAAGAAGAAGAAGAAGAAGAAGAAGAAGAAGAAGAAGAAGAAGAAGAAGAAGAAGAAGAAGAAATGTGTATTGCAAATCGAGGTGCAGGAGGAGGAGGAGGAGGAGGAGGAGGAAGAGGAGGAGGAAGAAGAAGAAGAAGAAGAAAAAGAAGAAGAAAAAGAAGAAGAAATATCATCATCATCATCATCATCATCATCATCATCATCATCATTATTTGCCATAAAACGTACTTAGACGGAAAAGCGGCGATTTTACAAGTTTACCCAGAATGCAACACTTACATTGGATTTCCATTTCAGACGAAAACAATCTATAAGTGTTGACCAAAAAGAAAATGCTACATAGTTGCTGACATGTGGTATGACTTTTAGGACTAAGATACTTTCGTTTCTGCTTAGCATGAATAGACTTCTTTTGTCATGATTCCCTAAACAATAAATGTTAAAAACTATTTACAAAGCATTTACATAAGTTTACGTGACAACAACACAGAACACACAATGTTTGGACATGGCGCCCTCCAGGGCAGAAATATTAATTTAGTATTTCTTTATTTTCTTTTAGTCAATATATTTTAATAAATTAGAATTTAATAATCAATAAATTTCGATATTTCTTATGTCGATCGAAGAATATGAAAAGCACCACTTCATGTGAATTGATTAAGGGCGTGAAATAATTCGCTAGTTGTCTAGAGCAGCAACGCCAGAGGTGAGGAAGAAGAGATACTGCGATTACGTCAGTTATTTTAGGGAACCGAATAGAAGACGTTATGAGTTTATATATATATATATATATATATATATATATATATATATATATATATATATATATATATATATATATATACCATTTCTTTATTATTCAAGAATATTTTACAGTTCAATACTCTCAACGATATCTCTTCCATAAGTGTGATGTAAATATATTGACATTATTCTAACTTTTTTAAAAATTTGAACATATTTCCATGGAAAGTGTTCAGACAAACTATATTCCATATTCTCGGTGAAGACGCGCACATTCTAGGGAACTAGCATCCCTTACTTCATATTCCATTGGTGAGATGTAAGTTCCACTCAAGCAGTTTCTTCCCATCAGCCGCTGCTTTGCAGAGGCCACTCCCAAGATAATGATTCTCCGATCATTAAAATCTTATCTTGTTCAAGTCTAAGGTTAACCGTTATATTTCCCACATATAACTGTGCCTCTTACCCTGTAAACCTCTACCACGAGTGGCTCTCTGGTCTTGTACAGGTTGAACATCATTGTAAAAATAAAATTATTTATTACTTATTTTAAAAACTGATGTGACCATCTGAAAGATCCTATTTAATCTCACTGAACCGAAAGCATTCATTTGGGAGTCACTGTTATCAATAAACCATTTACAGGCGATTTCGAATATACAGAAAGATCTACGTTGGTTATATGCGACGCTATTTCATACAAAGTAATTGAGAGTACGCTGGATCTGTTATCAGCAGATCGTCTTGCAACAAATTCATCATGGCTACCGAGAGACAACAGTAACAGACACTGAAATGGATTAGCAGCTCTTTTTGTTTCTCGCACCAAAGAAAAAAATACTACCAACAGGTTTTGAACTTTAAATTAAGTCTAGTGAAATTCGTTCCTGATTTGCCACCAACATCATACGGTAAGTGATGCTATATGCAATAATCTTTCTGTAGATAAGCCAGACCACATTTTGCAGATAGAACCCGATAACATACAGATTTCACGATTATTGATCGATTATCAGGTCAGATCGCACCTGCAATTGATACCAAGTAATCCAATACACACTGACTCATTTTTAGACAGTCGGCGACGAAACCGATTCCTCTATTTCACTTCAGTGTGGATGAGGAGGGGGACTAGCAAACCAGCAGGAATAAAATCAAAACCTGTCAAATGGTGGGAGAGCCCTAAAACTCAACGGCCATCGGTTATCTGAGGGGGCGTATCAGGGGAAAAAAGAGGGAAAGAAAAAAACTACTTATCTGTCAACTCAGCCTTCAGCCTTCAGCTTGTTATGATAGATATATCTAAACCACGGAATCTACGGAGTGGCTCTAGCTGTACATGTTTTCATAAGGAAGACGAAGGATAAACATTTTGATTTTGATTTTATGTTTTATGTTTTATTTAATCTCTTGCTAACAATAAAATAGTAAATGTGACTGTTAGTAAGTTGAAAGACCTGAATATAGATCCCCTTCGAAAGTTTTGCTCAGTGTCACATAATATGACAGAAACCAGTATTCAAGAAGATACAGAATGTAAACTGTTCGTTGTCAATGTTTTGAGGGATCAGCACATTGCTCATTTTAAAATCACAAATATTTTAAAGTTTCATCCATCGAAGTTAAATCTTTGAGGTCATTACGGCATGGGTGACTTATAGAATGATTAGGAATTAAGTCTGTGTTTGTTTTTGTTGTTAAATTTGGAAACACCAATCTTGAGCCTGCCATAGCAAAATAAATGCTTCCAGTAGCATAAAACCTTCACAAAATCATAGAAAAAAGAAGAGATTTAAACTAGGGATCGGCAACCCCCGGCCCTCGGGCCATATCAAGCCCGCGAAGGATTTTTGACTGGCCCGTTAACTTATCACCTGGATACTTATTATCTAATTAATTTACAGAGTCAAGTGGCAGAAAAAAATATTTGTTGGAGTTAATCGATTTAAGATGCGACGAATTTTCAAAACCAAAATTGAATTCCGAATCCACAGCTGACCTGAAAGAAATATATTTTGCCAAGCGGAAAATAGAAAAGCCTATTGAATAACGCAAAAAGAAAGGTATCATTATTTGTAAGTACATATGATTGTAAACAATTTTATTTTTGAAAATGAAATGTACTAAATGTCTTTGAAGAACAAGGTTGGGTGATGATCACCTGGATGATATTTTGCTCTTGTCATCAATATTTGACCTGATGTGAAAAGTTATTGAATAATACGCAGAAACAAGTGTCTCATTAAATGATTTGCCGTTTCTAACAGCATTTTGTTTGTAGTAAAGAATTTGCATGTTTTGTTGATTGTGTTAGTTATCTTGTTATTCTGTTGCAGTAAAATAAGGAACCTTGTTTAAATTATATAACATTAAATTCGGTTTTTCTTCAGACTAACACTCCATACTAAGGCAGGCTTCTAAGATTCTAGCCCACTCTCTTCAAAATGTTGCCGGCCCGGATTTAGACGTATTACTTACAGCTGTCAGGAACGAATTCAAAAGAAACATCTTGTGAGATGAACGTTTTGAAATTGGTACTGGAGGAGGAAATTATGCACGTAGATTTTAACGAAAATTAGTTTAATATGACATAAAGTCAGATGAAGATTTTACTGCATCAATCAATAAAATGTGAGTTCAAGATTTGAAATCTTGGCTTTCACTTCAGCTCAAAGTACATGTGCCATCGCGGGTGGAAATTTCCCTAATATGCATACATCGAACAGGAACGTGGTGTAATGGTTGGCAAGTTTGTCTCTTTAGAACAACTTCGACAGAGTAGTGAATTCGACCTTGCGTCACATCTAAGCTAGGCTAAAAAACATCAGCATTCATAGAGCAGAATTACGCATGTCTCATTATTTATGGGAACTATCTGACCGTGTACAAGACAATAAATGCTGTAGAGAAAAAGGAAAGAAAGATAAAATAAAGGTCCATTCAGTAACGTTCTTTTATTTTCCCCCCCCACCTGGATCAGATCTATACTTGAGTAATCTCTTTCCTTTTTGTTCTCTGAACCATCTGAGGATTCCTTCATGGCGTGAAACGGAGAGACGGTGAAGATTTTCATTTCCCGGATGTTTTAGGATTGGTTCAAACATACGCACACTTACACAAACAATTTATATTCATAAGTCAATCTATCGGTGTTGCCATATCTATTCAATAAAGTACGGATTTTGGAAAGTCGTTTGCGTCGAGAAATTTTCATCATCTTTTACATTTACAGATGCATTAACGCAGAAAATACGCCCTTTAACTGCTTAAACATTTTTACGTTTGCGTAGAAAATTTTTTTTCAAACTCAGCGTGTTATTCAGGACTTGCTTTTACATTCTCTCTCTCTCTCTCTCTCTCTCTCTCTCTCACACACACACACACACACACACAATGCTAGTTTGGCTAAACATTTATGAATCAAATCCTGTCATGAACATGTCGTAGCATTTTCTTTCAATAAACAAAATGAAGAAGTCGCACTTTGACGGAAGGTGGAAATCTGGGTAATCAATCCATAAAAAAAGATGCGTTGAACTTTTTTTAAGAGCAAATCTATACTTCCTTTTTCGGAAGGAGGAACAATTACAAAGATGGCGTCTTTTACAAAATAACTTTCAGTGTCGTTCATCACCAATGAAACAATGTTTCATGGCGGACATAACCCACATTTCTTTTTAGCCTATTTCATTTATGACGTTCTTCTATTTTTCATTGCCAACAACTAAACGCAGGACAATCGTTTATTCAGGAAAAGGACAAGTGAACCACCACAAAAAAATGACATCCAGAAATTTATGTAGCTTCATGGTTAGATCACGGACTCGAGGTGAGAAGGTTTAATAATTTCTAAGTAAATTCAGTTTTTATAAACTTGTGACTAGAGACGAATATGGCTATATATTATGTCAATCGAGATATGTTGCAGCTCAGAATAAGCAGGCACTCATGAGGCAATAGATCTATAAATGTATATCTATACACAGGGATGCAGAAATAATCACATATGCACACTTACGCATTCAGACAGATACGCGCACGTATACTATTGGGTTGGTGCATAATTATCAAGCGAGGCGAGTTATTTGTTAATAAAAATAGCTGTTTTCTTTACTATATATATATATGTATATATATATATATATATATATATATATATATATATATATATATATATATATGTGAAGTTAAATTTATATATATATAAAATTATATGTATATACACACACACACATAAATATATATATATATATATATATATATATATATAGATAGATAGATAGATAGATAGATACATAGATAAGAATATAAAACTGGGAAAAATGAAGTATTTATTATCGCTCTCCCGTCGAACTCGACGTATGAGGGTCAGACAGATCAGTTCCCAGAAACTGAAAGCCCGACAGCCACACAGGATTTGATTATAGTGGTGAAGGCTTTGTGCAGGGCCATCCACACTTTTTGGAGGGACGAATACAGGGACCTGGTGCAACGGATGCCACAAGGTCCCCAAACGAGCCTCCGCAGGTTTTGAATTCAGAGTTCTCCTTCTCCTAGACCAGTTGCCATCCTTGGCTATAGAACCAAGTCTGTCCTGCTATTTACCCATAGTTGGAGGGAGAAGAAGAGGATTCACACCTTTCCCAAGGGTATTAGCACGTAAGTGAATGTAATGAATCGACTGGAATTCGAACTCGGCTCTCCGATTCCTCAATCCAAGCCGTTATCCATTACTCCACCGTGCCACCTATGTATGTATATATTTATATAAAAGCGATGTATACAGATGCAGATAACAGTAAACTAAAGATTACCTGACTTAATATATTCTCCGTAAACAGATAATCGTCAGTGTTCATTCTATACTCAGTAAAAGCCATGTATATAAGAATGGAAACCCTGTTTAAGGAACGATCTCTGGAAAGCAAGGATATTTTCTTCAACTAATCCTAAAGCCAAAAGACTGGATAATGAGTGAAAGACTTTCAATGTTTATAGAATGTCAGGCAATCGATATGAAGATATATATCAGTTAAATTATATCAAGTATCGTTTTAACCAAATACATCTTTATACATCCTGCGACGTTCGAAAGTTTTGTTTAAAAAAAAATCATATTCCATTAATTTTGTATTCAAATTAAGAAGGCGGGTTATTGGCTTATTCTCACGTGACATATTGTTCAAATAATGTTCTTTCTCATTACTATAAACGCTTCAATTACTGGAGATACGTGTTTGATAGATAACTCTGTTTTTAAGCAGTATAATTTTCGACTACACAACTGCGTTTTTCGAATGTTTTTAATAAATTAAATGTCCCTTTAGTTGTGTTCGAACACGTGTCCCCATTATTTATGGGAAACCACCATACTTCCCAGTTTGTCTTTCAACCGCGCAGTCATGTCGGAATCCATTGCAAGTTTAGTCTTTTACTCGTTTTGGGATTTTTTTCTTTGGACTTGGAGCTCAAGCACTTGACGAGACGATTCGTAGTGTTATGTTCTTGGTTCTTCCTATTTTTATTTCCATTTTTTTCCTCGGACATCCATTTGTTATATTAAAAGTTGAGCTAACCGAAGTTTTTCAAAACGAGTATTTCCATTCATATATATATATATATATATATATATATATATATATATATATATATATATATATATATATATATATATATATATATATATATATATATATATATATATATATATATATACATATATATATATATATATATACATATATATATATATATATATATACATATATATATATATATATATATATATATATATATAATTATTTATTTGAATATTACAACATAAATATGTTATAAAATCACGACAAAAGTAGCCATTTTGTTTCAACACTTCTTGTGTCTTGTCAAGTGATAATATAGAATATAGAATAAATGGTTTTAAAAGTTTCAAATTAATCAACGATCCTTAGCTAAGAGTAAACGCTGTTACGTAAGCTAGAGTGGCCAATCAAAAAACAAGTATAGGATGATTCGAAAAATTTGACAACTAAGCAAGGTTATCTAGATATTAAAAGATTTATAAAATTTGAAATTAAAGTTAAAAGTAAAAAATTAAAATTACCTATTTAGAAATCTAAATCAGATCTCTATTAAGTTTTAAATTGTAGAATTACTAAGGAGTATTCATTTAATATATATATATATATTCATATATATATATATTCATATATATACATATATTCATTTAATATATATATATATATATATATATATATTGATATATATATATATATATATATATATATATATATATATATATATTGATATATTCATATATATATATATTCATATATATATATATTCATATATATATATATATTCATTTAATATATATATATATATATATATATATATATATATATATATATATATATTGAGAAATATTATTGAATAAAAACACAGGACTGCAGCAAAAAGGCAAAATGCAGGAACACGCGTAAATAATTTTTGCACTCTAAAAACTGTGGATAAAGATGAAGAAGCTCTGTCCATCGCGTATAGGTACATGCTTTATTTGTATACATGTGGTAGTATGTGAAGATATTATACAAATCTTCAAAGAGTCAAGTAGTTGTTGTTTTGTGTTGCGGTGACAATTTAATGATATTGATTTGCTGCATCTGATAAGCACCATGGCGAAATGTGTCTCACCTGGAAGTTTTTAATATTTATATTTTAAATACGATTTTATATTACTCTGTGGGGGGACTTGTAGTGAGATCGTTTTTTTTTTACCAATTTCAATTATCATTTCAGCTAAATACTATGTTATTATCCTAGTTATTTCGATAAAGTAATTTTCGTGTGACTAATAATTTAATTTGATACTCAAGAAGAAAACTAATGTAAGTCAAATTTTTACATCACTTATCTATATCTCTGTAGGGAGTCTACCAAAAACTGTAGTCAATTTTTCACTTGTTTCTTGAATTTTTTTTCTTTCAGATCCATGCTTTTCATTTCATTTAATATATAATTTAAAGTTTCATCTTCTTTGTAAGTAAATAAACATTAATATTCCTTCATTTTAACCATTAATCCTGTTTATAAGTCAATAATATTGCATTTATTTTCATTGAAAGGGTGAGTACATCTTTTGGGGACAACCTGTATCTCCTCCCCTCTCTCTCTCTCTCCATATATATATATATATTTATATATATATATATATATATATATATATATATATGAAAGAGAACATTGAAGTCAACACCCAGAGGCGACAGCATTTATCATGTAAGAGACTTTCACATCTGGGTGTTCAATGTCCACTTAAATATTTACATACACTCTATTCCTGATATTGAGCACTTAACCCATAAATATTACATACCTTAAAACTATAATTTATCATATACAGTAGCGGCCATAATATAAGGAACGGAAACAACAAAGACATAAATATGTGTACTACTTAAAAAGTAATGCATGATTAGCAATGAAATTTTTATTGAATAAAGATTAGGGTGTAATGCATAAATATTATACAAAGTTACAAAAATTTACATAATAGTTTTTTTTAAATAAAGATTAAATGGAACAACGGAAATGAGCTACTGGACAAAAGTTAAGGAACGATCTTGTTAATAATTGATTGTGAACAAAATATCAACAAAATTTAATATTTGGTAAACATCCCCTTATTTTCAATGACTTCTCTGCATTGTAGACCACATGATCTAATTAATTTCTTGCAAAAATCAGCAGCAATTTCCTCCCATTCGTCTTTCAATAACTCCCATAGGTGATCCTGGTTTTTCAGGTTTCTTTTCTTAGCCCTTTCTCCAATTATCTTCCAAACATTTTCTATTGAATTCAGGTCGGAGCTCTGGGCTGGCCACTTCATTAGGGCGATTCCTTCTTCTTCAAATAAAGCCATAACCTGCCGAGCCTTGTGGCAAGGTGCATTGTCCTGCATGAAAATAGGAGATTCATAAAGATTATGGTGTAATCTTGGTACCACATGCTGCTAAAGAAGTCTTTTGTAAATCTCAGCATTGATATTGCCATGTACGCGGATGATAGGGCCAACTCCTACAGTGAAATCAATCCCCACACCATCACACTGCCGCCACCAAACTTAACGGTTTTCTTGACACATTGAGAAGACAGTCTTTCACCTGTTCTACGGCGTACGTAAGTTTTGCCCCCAGAACCAAATATAGTAAACTTGAACTCGTCATTGAAATGAACTGTATCCCATTGTGCGTCAGTCCAAACAACATGTTCTCTCGCATACTCCAGGTGTGCCCTTTGGTTTCGCTTTGAAATGAGAGGCTTCGAAGCTGGAATACGGGCATGCAATCCTGCATTTTTTAACCTGCGAGCAACCGTTTTCCTTGAGATCTTATTATCTGTCTCTTCATTAAATTTACTGGCAATTGGTGTAGCAGTTTCAAAACGTTTTTTTGTAGATATTCTAACAATTCTTCGATCTTCTCTTTGCGATGTTTTTGGAGGTCTGCCGGTTTTTGGTTTTGCATCTAACGTTTTATCGGTTTTATACCTGCTAATTACACGATGAACGACACTTTTAGACCTATGAACAATATCAGAAATTTCTGAAATTGACTTTTTTTCT
>OZ038505.1:83728937-83746437 GCA_964036315.1 Acanthosepion esculentum
CTAAAAACAGGAAGAATAAAAAATCAGTGTAAACGAAAAACAAACAAAAATACCCCAAGAAAAGGAAGCAAAGAAAAAAGAAGCGCACGAAACAGAAGTTAAAGTGAGATTGTCACACAAAGGGAGATAATTCATAGGTTGGACAATTCTGTTGTTTAGTCCCTGCCTTTTGTCTTCTTTGACTTGATATTTTTTTTTTTTTTTTGCTTTATGAATATGAAAACACGTTTGTCACACATTTCACTCGGGTTATCTTTTCTCGCGGGAAAGATAAAGTCACTTTCGCACCAATCGATAAAAGCTAGAGTTTAAAGTAGATGAAAAAAAAATTACTTTTTCTCTCTTGTTATGTCTCTATGTCAGCGAACTATCGACTCTCAGCTTGCATACATGAAAATATAAATCGTTCTCGCGTCAATTTAATCAAAATGCCATCCTTACCATTCTTCGAGAATGTCCTAAAAAGCAGTACATGTGGGGAAATTAGGTTTCCACAAGTACTCCATCTTCTTTTACGAACATATGTTGTTTTTCTGTTATCGTTACGAAAAGTGCCTTTTTCATATTTATCATTTTTATCTCGTTTATTTAAACTCTTCTCATTTTTGAACGACTTTTTATCACTTGTACTTATTTTACGGATCCCTATTCCATCGCCCGTGTGTTAAATTGAACTGAATTTATATCTTACATGTGTCCACAGAAAATGATTTGTCACTTAATGACAAGATGTGTAGAGTTCCTTTCAAAATAAATATCAATAATTTTTTTAATCATTTCAAACAAAGAAAGGTAATAAAGTCACTGAGGTACAAAGGGTTACCGAGCATGAAAGAATAAAAAGAAGAAAACTTTCCTCAGGAGTGAGGACAATAAAATAAAAAAGAATCAAGAAGACAGAAGATAACGATTGACACTGCATTTAAATTTTTGAAAATTTATGTTAGCAGGAAAGAAACAATCCGAAAGAGAGCTATATCGGCGAGAATTGCGAGAAAAGTGTTAGCAAAGAAATTAGGGTTACATGTAGCCAATTCAAGTGTAAAAGGATGGGCCCTATCTGCCAATCGAGTACTGCGCTTAGATTAATGAATTCTAGGTACCGTAGATGAAAGATGATCAGAACAATTACTATAAAATTATTTAGAGAAAAAGTCGCAGGGAAGCTACATTACGTCGGTAGGAAATTGACTGAAGCCGAGATGCCAGGTCAGGACCAATAACATTGCAAATTCTTCTTTGGATTTTATCAAGAATCTCTAAATATATAGCAGGAATATCAGACTAGATGCGGCTGCAATACTTGAAGCATTTGGTGCATAGCTGACTTTCGTCAGTAAAATTTTACGTCACAAACGAAAGCCTTGATTTTTAATAATTTGATCCCAGGTAAGGTAACAATGCCACTAAGACGCAAGGGTTAGTAAGAGTGAAAGAGAATGAGAAAACATTAGAGATGAAAAAAGACAATAAATGAAAAGGTTTCAGGAGGACAGAAGATGGCGATTGGCGTTGCATTTAAAGATGATATGTGGAAATGAAGCAAGAAACTGAAAAAAGACTTATTGGCGAGAAGTGAGAGAAAAAAAAACCTATCAGAATAGAACGTAATGTTACATTTTAACTATTGCAACCCTGAAAGAATGAAGCCTAGTTGCCAATCATGTTGTACGCTTAAATTCGAAATTTGAAAGTCAAGGTGCCAAGGAGGAGAACTCATTAAACAATTGCCGTAAAAATGATTATAGAAATGATGTAAACGTCTTAAATTCATCTGAATTTTTCCAAGTCAAGATACTAAATTGCGATATGCCAAATTTTGGGTATACATAGTACATATAAATGTTTAGATAGATAGATAGATAGATAGATAGATAGATAGATAGATAGATAGATAGATAGATAGATAGATGATGAACAGAATGGGATAGATAGATAGATAGATAGATAGATAGATAGATAGATAGATAGATAGATAGATAGATAGATATTAACCAAATGAGAAATAAACAGATAGCAATAAACAGAATATGATAGTTATATAGATAGATAGATAGATAGATAGATAGATAGATAGATAGATAGATAGATAGATAATGAACAGAATGGGATAGATAGATAGATAGATAGATAGATAGATAGATAGATAGATAGATAGATAGATAGATAGATATTAACCAAATGAGAAATAAATAGATAGCAATAAACAGAATATGATAGTTATATAGATAGATAGATAGATAGATAGATAGATAGATAATGAACAGAATGGGACAGATAGATAGATAGATAGATAGATAGATAGATATTAACCAAATGAGAAATAAACAGATAGCAATAAACAGAATATGATAGTTATATAGATAGATAGATAGATAGATAATGAACAGAATGGGATAGATAGATAGATAGATAGATAGATAGATAGATAGATAGATATTAACCAAATGAGAAATAAACAGATAGCAATAAACAGAATATGATAGTTATATAGATAGATAGATAGATAGATAGTAAAGAGAGAAAAGAACAGACACTGATAGATAGATAGATAAATAGATAGATAGATAGATAGATAGATAGATAGATAGATAGATAGATAGATAGATAGATAGATAAAGCCAGGTTGATGATAGGCAGACAGAAATTTTGAATGGATTTCTTTCTCCGACATCATTTCTTTAATTAATATTTTGCTAGAATTTATAAATCAAGGCCGGTATTATTAACTTCAATGTTTAAGAAAAGAAAAGAAAAAATCAGGGGTAGCAACTATAATACGTGTATCCACCCGCCCCACTAAAATAATGTTTATGATAATAAGGTAATATAAATAGACAGATAAACAGATGTGAATGCGTGATAAAAAAAAATTGTATACAGCAATCTCCACTGAATCACATAATCACTCAATATATTAATTGATAAATCGAGGCCGAATCTATCTATTATAGAATGATCATTCTCTTTCTCTCTCTCTCGCTCTCTCTATTTATCTCCTTTGTTTAATATGTCTCTCTCTCTCTCTCTCACTATCTATCTATCTATCTTAGACCATTCATTATCTCTCTCTGTCTATTTCAGACTTCTCGTAATCTATCTATCTATCTATCTATCTATCTATCTATCTATCTATCTATTTCAGTCTGTTCATAATTTATCTATCTCAAATATTGCATGATCTATCTATCTATCTATCTATCTATCTATTTCAGTCTGTTCATAATTTATCTATCTCAAATATTGCATTATCTATCTATCTATCTATCTATCTATCTATCTATCTATCTATCTATCTATCTATCTATCTATCTATTTCAGTCTGTTCATAATTTATCTATCTCAAATATTGCATTATCTATCTATCTATCTATCTATCTATCTATCTATCTATCTATCTATCTATCTATCTGTCTGTCTGTCTTAGACTGCTCATTATCTATCTATATATCTATTTTAGACTATTCTTTATCAATCTGTCTATCACACTTGCTTCATATGTATCTATCTATCTGTCTTTTCGATTCTATTCATATAATTGATTTTATTACATGTATTCATATGACATACCCTTTCTTCATCTGTCTGTTCAAAAAGTCCTGGTCGGCTTCATTTTATTACGCTTCGCTTTATTGTGCTTTACTTTTTTGTTATTGCGCTTCGCAGATATTGCTCTTTGTCAAAAATTCAATATTTGTGGTAAGCCAACGTCAAGCAAATTGATCGTCGCCATTTTGAAAACTGTATTTGCTTACTTCGTGTCTGTGTATCTAATTCTGGTAATTCTCGCAATATTTCAAACGTTTTTCATTATTTTTATATTGAATTTCTGGCTATTAATCGCCATAAAATAGCCTTTAACTGTCAAGCGAAATGAAGATGATAACGCCTTTCACTTTATATAGAAATCTAACAATACTGGAAGTTGAGCGACGAAGGCATGTCGATCTCTGAAATAGGCAGTTGCATCAAACAGAAAAAAAGTCATTCATTCACCGAGCAGCCGGTTAAAATTTATAAAATATTCCTTTGAAAAGAATTTTTTTCAGGTTAGTAGGTTTCTCAGAGTCAACAATTCTTCTACTGATCTCCTACTGTTATGGGAACTTACCCATAATAGTAATGGACTATCTCGTACACCATAAATACTGCGAGGAGTGAGTCAGACACAGAGTCAGTGAGTGAGTCCTTTTTGGACGTCTCAGCTATTCGGTCGAACTCTCTGTCTCTGAGGCAGAGGGGAACTCTCTGCCTTTGGGCAGAGAGGAACTCGGACGAGGCTCCGCCGAAGGGCAGAGCCTCGTTCGAGGTGGTTGACCACCCCGATCCCGTTTATACGGGTTCTACGGGCAATTTTTGCCCGAGCCTACGGGCTCGGAAAGCCCACATTAAAAACGGCCTTGTGCCACATTCGACACACGTGGGCGTGTTGCTAAACATCGTGAGTCCTTTTTGGACGACTCGGCTAGACGGTCGAACTCTCTGCCTCTGGGCAGAGAGGAACCCGGACGAGGCTCCGCCGAAGGGCAGAGCCTCGTTCGTGGAGGTTGACCAACCCGATCCCGTTTATACGGGTTCTACGGGCATTTTTTTGCCGAGCCTACGGGCTCGGTGAGCAACCACATTAAACCGGCCTTGTGCCACATTCGACACACGTGGGCGTGTTGTTGAACATCGTCAGTGAGTGAGTCATGCGGTCGGCCAGTCAGTCAGTGAGAGTCAGTCAGAGACAGAGTCGCGTTCAGACGATTACTGTAAGGCATTGGAATAGTGATACTGGTCGAGACAACATAGTTCTCTCTAACCTAACCTGATTGTTATTACTAACACTTCTACTTCTTTTGTACATATTCTGTTTGTAATATATCTGTGTTATTCCATGCCTGTGTTCGAGTTATTCTTCATTGGTTCTACCTTGGACCATCACCGGGGTACAAGGAACCTGGACCATAACCCTGCAATGTTCCAACTTATGTAAAAAAAAGAAGAGGCAGAGCAAAATATATTCAGGCAACAATGACATTGAAGGAAGCTGGTCAGAATCTCAGCTATACAGCAGGACTACAATCTCACGCGGCCATGAGCTTTGTTTTGTTTAACGGAATGCTGAAATTTAATTTACTTGGGAGCTTTGGTAATTTTTTCAAAAATGTGTTGCTAGTAATTTTTCTCTTCCTTTTCCAGTAAATGTAATGCTTGTTAATGTATTGTTACTAACATATAAATATCATTAGTCAAATTGCTACTAACATATTTCATATAATTTAAAGATCCATTCATATATATATATATAGAGAGAGAGAGAGCGAGAGAGAGAGGAAAGGGTAAATATACATTGGTATACGGGCGAGAGATCATGTATAAATACATATAAATAGTCTATAATGTAAGAAAAAAAACAGTGTTCAATGTAAAGTAACAGTGTTATTTAATATATATATCTAATACACCGTGCAGAAACTAATTCATCCACAAAACAGATTTTTTACAGTGAACTAAAGAATATAAAACAAACACTTGTTAATAATAGTTTTCCAAATTATATAATTGATGAACAAATAAGATGCTTTCTTAGAAATCTCAATACTAAGCAAATAGTACATAATACTGCTTCTACTAATCTCAAACATATTAATCTCCTATATCGTAATCAAATGCATACTAATTATAAACAAGATGAAAATATACTAAAAAAATTAGTAAATACTAACATATCTACAACAGATCCTAGCAAAAAAATTAAGTTAATTATATACTACACTAAATCTAGTATATCCAACTCAATTATTCGCAATGATTCTTCTCCCCCGGTTAACGATTTGAAAAAAAACAACATAGTTTACAAATTCAGGTGCCCTTTGGGAGATTGTATCTCCAACGAACTAAATAATATCTATGTTGGTCACACCACAAACTCGCTTTCACGACTCTTGACACTACATTTGAATGATAACTCTAACATTTTTAGGCATTTAAAACAACATGCCTGGTCGCATACACAATTCCGGAAAATCCTCGTCGAAAACACAACTATACTTAAACATGAAAACAATAAACAAAAACTAAAAATTCTTGAAGCTATATACATAAAACAGTTGAAACCTAACCTGAACAAAATAAACTATGAAATCTCCAAAAATATCCTTAAATGCCTATAATTAGTAACAGAAGTCATTGGTTCATACCAACGGCTTTCCATACTCAATACTCATCGGATTCACTCTCTCGTGGTCATGTGTGACGTCATGAGCTGTTGTGCGATTTTCGCTTTCAGCGTTTTATATGCACGTGTTTATCGTTGCTTGGAAATCATCCATGTAAACAAACAAGACTATCATCAATTTCTTGTTCGTGTATTGCTTAAATATATTGTGTAATTGTCATCTTTGATAATGGCTTATGTAAGCCGAAAGCTTAGATTGGATTAAAAAAAAAATATGTATCAATATTGTGATTTTCTTTCATTGTTTAATGATAATGTTATTAAGCTTATCAGACTATATGAAAAAAACTTACATAAAATAAAGAGACAACACTTATCTATATTATTTAATGAAACATGTATTAATATATATATATATATATATATATATATATATATATATATATATATATATATATATATATATATTGTTCTTTCCGATTTTTCTATATATTTGCACACATACACACACACATATATTGCACAACTAAGAGTTTCATGCCAAACCAATTTTCAATTGCTGGAAATATATTTATTTTTATTTGTATTTAGATGTTGGCCGAAAATATAAATAAAATCATTCTGATAATTTCCGCACTTGAAATATAATTCGACATGAAACTCCGAGTTGTGAGATTAATGTAAGATATTATGTATATTGCTTATAATATATATATATATATATATATATATATATATATATATATATATATATATATATATATATATATATAACGAAGTATAGAATTGTGGTAGATGGAATAAATTCCAATAACCAAAAATACTATTCTTAAAAGAGTGTTCAATACAGCGTAAAACAAATATTATTCTTTCAAAAATTATAACAGACATGTTATTAAAACATAATCATCTTTGTTAAAATTTTTGAATAAAGAATATATATATATATATATATATATATATATATATATATATATATATATATGAAGGAATATAGTCTTAAAGTGTGTTATATTTATGGGATAAAGTGCTCAACATCAGAGATAGAGCGTGTGTAAATATAAAAGTGAACATAGAAGTCGACACTTAGAGGCGACAGTCTGTTTCATGCTAGATGGCCTGACGATTGCAACTAGCATGAAACAGACTGTTGCCTCTAAGTGTTGACTTCTATATTCACTTATATATATATATATATCGAGAGAGAGAGAGAGGGAGAGAGAGATGCGTCTGCGTATGTATTTACTTGACATTTAGCCCTATATGTCCATATATTCCGTCCTTCTAAAAATGCAACATGAAAGTAATTTAACATAGTAGACACAATCCTGTATAGAATTTCTAACTCCAGTATTTGGTGTGAGAATCTCCCACTTAACGCGATAAAATTGTCTTTCTTTTAAAATTGTCTTTCCATTTTTCTTCTCTAAAATTATCTTATAAATTAAAAATACATTTGTTCACAAGGAAAAGAGAATTAAAAAGGCGGTATCCAGTGCAAACATTTTTTAAAAATTCAGTGACAGCGAACAAAGTGAAAGTGAAAGTGAAAGTGCTGCGACTGAAATATATATATTTTTTTTATTTCTTATTATCTCGTCCTTAATATTTATCTCGATATTTCTGAACAAATGTGGGAAGAAAATCAACAGTGAAAAGCAAAATAAAAACGGAACACATAATTTCTACTTTCAAAATATCTCAGAAAGTTTTTTTTATCATACACACATAAGTTTCTATTAATAACTTATGAAAACAAAGATTCAAGGAGGAGATATCTATCATATAAAATTCTTTCTTCTTCTTTGTTTCCAGAATAAAAATGAGTTGTGCAAAATGTGTAAATTCAGAGAAAATCTCAAGAAATGTCTAGTTCGGCCAGAGCCAATACTTTTGATTCCAATGCATCAGTAAAAATCATATTTAACGAAACCGACTAACGAAAAGCAAAAATGAAAAAGATCCAGATATTTTACTTCCTCTTTTTACATATTATCTACTAAAAAATATAGTTCACTCAAAATTCGAAAGGGGTGCACTGATTATTTACGGGTTCATCAAATATTCACACTATTTCCATTGTTCGGACCGTTGTCCTTATCTTTACTGTCACATTCACAACGTTTCGGTCGTTGTACACTCCAGACTTCTTCAGCTCATATTTTACGGAATTTAGAACCGAACCCCAACGACACACGGCCCAGTGAATGAAAGCATTTGTTGATTGATCCAATAAGTGATGTGACGTAGTTGCTAATTCAATACCTGGCCTCAGTGTAGAGAACAAAATTTCGGAGAATAATCGAGGCGAATTGACGAAATCAAAGAGATATGAAGAAAAGATATGGTAAGTGGAATTAGAAGAATCTACTCCAGTGAACTAAATAAAGGTTTCGGTTCAAAATTCCAAGAAATATCACCTGAATAAGGCTTGTTTGTATATGGCCGAAACGTCGTGATTGTGACAACAAAGATGTGGACAACAAACCAAACAATGTAAATAGTGTAAGTACTTACAATACCTCATCTCAGAAACATACATGAGATGTTTTTTTTTAATTATTTCTAAAAGGTTGTATAAATTATTCTCTGGGATGGTCAGTAAAAAGAATTTGGTGAACTTTTCTTGTTTTATAAGTTCTCAGGAAAGATATTCAGAAAAAAAAAGAAATTTCTGCTGATTTTATCAAATTGTTTTTCTTTTGAATAGCTCTGAAGAAGTTGCCCAAAATGTCGAACTGTAATGTCATTAAGAAAAATATTTATTGTAGTTTTTGTCCTCTCGTTGCCCCCAAGAATTCAGTCTTGTTCTATTTCCTGTATGGCATTTGTCAGTGACGAATTTAAGAGAAAAACGTAAGTTCCAAAACGCGCACGAAAATCTAGCTAGTGGCTACATTTATGTTTTGCATAAGCGAAGGATGCAAATTTAAAAAGTAAAGATTAAATTGAGTCTCATAAGACTGTTTAATTTCAACTTAGTTTTGATTCCTCCGAGAATTTGACCAAAGGCAATTGTGAATACAAAACGGATTTACTAATTAGTTTTGGTCGAAAATATTTCCATTTCATAAAGACGTTTCATCTATTATTTTAATTTTTCCAAACACTTATAAAATAAATTCCTATTCATAATTTTCTACTTCAGTCTGTTCATATCTATCTATCTATCTATCTATCTATCTATCTATCTATCTATCTATCTATCTATCTATCGTCATTATCCATCTATCTTTCGTCGTCAATCCGTTCATATCCATCTATCTCTGCTCATTATATATCCAGCTCTCCATTCAGTCTGTTCATATCTATCTATCTATCTATCTATCTATCTATCTATCTATCTATCTATCTATCTATCTATCTATCTATCTATCTTTCGTCGTCAATCCGTTCATATCCATCTATCTCTGCTCATTATATATCCAGCTCTCCATTCAGTCTGTTCATATCTATCTATCTATCTATCTATCTATCTATCTATCTATCTATCTATCTATCTATCTATCTTTCGTCGTCAATCCGTTCATATCCATCTATCTCTGCTCATTATATATCCAGCTCTCCATTCAGTCTGTTCATATCTATCTATCTATCTATCTATCTATCTATCTATCTATCTATCTATCTATCTATCTATCTTTCGTCGTCAATCCGTTCATATCCATCTATCTCTGCTCATTATATATCCAGCTCTCCATTCAGTCTGTTCATATCTATCTATCTATCTATCTATCTATCTATCTATCTATCTACCTATCTATCTATCTATCTTTCGTCGTCAATCCGTTCATATCCATCTATCTCTGCTCATTATATATCCAGCTCTCCATTCAGTCTGTTCATATCTATCTATCTATCTATCTATCTATCTATCTATCTATCTATCTATCTATCTATCTATCTATCTTTCGTCGTCAATCCGTTCATATCCATCTATCTCTGCTCATTATATATCCAGCTCTCCATTCAGTCTGTTCATATCTATCTATCTATCTATCTATCTATCTATCTATCTATCTATCTATCTATCTATCTATCTATCTATCTTTCGTCGTCAATCCGTTCATATCCATCTATCTCTGCTCATTATATATCCAGCTCTCCATTCAGTCTGTTCATATCTATCTATCTATCTATCTATCTATCTATCTATCTATCTATCTATCTATCTATCTATCTATCTATCCTCATTATCCATCTATCTTTCGTCGTCAATCCGTTCATATCCATCTATCTCTGCTCATTATATATCCAGCTCTCCATTCAGTCTGTTCATATCTATCTATCTATCTATCTATCTATCTATCTATCTATCTATCTATCTATCTATCTATCTATCTATCTTTCGTCGTCAATCCGTTCATATCCATCTATCTCTGCTCATTATATATCCAGCTCTCCATTCAGTCTGTTCATATCTATCTATCTATCTATCTATCTATCTATCTATCTATCTATCTATCTATCTATCTATCTATCTCAGTTTGCTCATATCTACCTATATATTTAACTATCTAACTAGCTACGCTTATCAGGATGGTATTATGACTGACGACATGAACTGCTTAAAGAACAGCTGTCAGCATCTTTTGAGTTGGTTATATATATATATATATATATATATATATATATATATATATATATATATATATATATATATATATATTATATATATAAATATATGAATTAATTTCTACATATATTTAAAGAAGAATCTGCAATATTATTGGTTCCGAACTAGCATCTCGACATCAGTCCCTTTCCTAACGCCGTAACGTAGCTTATCTGTGCCTCTTCTCATATTTTGTCAGACTTTGTAACTTCTTATGTATTTGTGGTTCTGTTGCTTGGCTTGGAGTGTAATTATTAATATATATTTGCTATCAGTTGAATATCTTGTGTAAAATGCTTAACTGGTGATGTGTTTGTGGATGAGTTTAATGAATTCCGCTGTTTTTCCGTTTATGTTGTACGCTAACTTAAACCACACGAGATTTCTTTTTCTGTTGTCTTTTTTTATATTGCATGGTGATTATGTGAGTGTTACCGAAAGTCTTTTGGAGCTGTTTCATAATATTTTATGGTTTCGTTAAAGATTCCACGAAAAGAATTCTCCGAAAACTTAAGGTTAACTGATTTGGGGATCTACTTGATTGTTTGTGGGTGGTTGGAATATGTGTGTATGTAAAGTGGTTTGTCGTTGGGTTTTATATATGGTTGATATGTACCTTTTCTTTGTCTGCATGTGATGCCTAGGAAATCGACATCATTATGTTTTTTTATGTATATGACAAATCCTATATTTTTGAAATATTTGTTGTTATTTTTCTAGTTTTGTCTGTTTTCTGCTTGTTACAGCTTTTTAAAGAATTATAAAACTGTTGTTCCTGTAGAAGCCTATTTAATTTTTTGTTGGCTATTTTACTTCATTTAGGTTATTTTTAGTTCATATATTATATGTATGACTTTGAGCTCATTGTTTTCTGCTCCATCAAACCTTCTCACCGGAAGGTCGAACATTCCTTTTGTCTTTAGCCAAACATCTTCGTTGTTGAATGATAATGATTTTCGGCAGTGATTGATACTGTTTACTTCTTTTGTGCTTATTTTTTATTTTTTTAATTTCTTCCTGATATAATGACATGAAATTATCTAGCATGAGTGCGGTTATTGAGATATTTGCACTTTTTACATTGTTCAAGTAGTTGTACTGGTCTTTACTGTCATATTCATGACGTTTCGACCGTTGTACGTTTTGACCTTCTTCAGGTGAAATTTTTTTTTGAATTTCGAACCGAACCCCCAAAGATACATGGCCCGTTGAATAAAAGCGTTGGTTGATCCGAAAAGTGACTTGATCTATGTGCTTATTTTTATTTGTTACTAGTTAAGGAGAAGGAATTATCTTAAGGAAGGATAACAACTGAAGCGAGTAGATTTGGAGAAGGCTTAACGAGAAAAACACGCCTTCCTTAACAAGTAATTCCGACGCTGTCCTGCCAGTGTGCTCCTTGGCTAAACTGGCAGAGACACGCTTCGGCTTAAGATTTTTTTTTCTGAGTTAAAAATGTGTCAAATTCAATTGCTGTCAGTGGTAAAAACTGCCTTTAGTCGGACTTCTCAATATTTTTTTTAAGCGTATCACCCCAAGCAAGGGGTTAAAGAAGGGTTGGAAGAAGAGCAGATAGGAGTGGTAAAGGAGAGGATGTGGAGAAAGAGAAAGACAGTGGGTCGATCAAGGCAAGGGGGTTACAGAAGATTTGAAGCGAGAGCAGATAGGAATGAAAAATGAAAGGATGTGGAGAATGGAAGTGGATAGATCAAGGCAACTAGAGATGTCGATTGACGCTACACTTAAACCGTTGGAGATTGTATTTATCAGGGAAACAGTAATAGGGAAGGGAGTTCCATAGGCGAGATGTGCGAGACATGAAGCTATTGGAGTAGAAGAGACGTCTACATCTAACAGTTTCCATTGTGTAGGGGTGGGAGCGGGATGCCAGCCTCGTGGGACGTTTTAATTCACGAGGCCTAGGGACAAACGAAAGCAGCTCCTCGGAGCAATTACCGTGAAAGTACTTGTAAAAAAGGCAGAGCAAGGCAACATCGTGTCTGTGAGAGAGCGACTGCAGACGAGATGATAGATCAGGGCCAATCACGTTGCCTATCCGTCTCTGGATCTTATCAAGAACCCTGAGGCAAACACCAGGGGCCCTAGACGATATATGGCAGCAATACTCCATGCAAGGGCGAATGGTCGATTTATAGACTTAGAGGATCGATTCCGGGGAGAAAAATTTCCTGGCTCGGCTCAGGGAACCAACTTTCCTTGCGGTGGATGATGCAACTGACTCGATGTATTTGTTCCATCTCAGATCAGCAGACAGCGTGAGACCGAGCAGCCGCAGAGAGGAGCTCTCGAGAAGTTGGTCTTCAGACATTCTAATGGGATGCAGGGATGGATCCTTGTGGTGGTTAATAGAGAGCAGTTTTGTTTTAGAGGCGTTAAAGTTAACCATCCATTTCTCGCCACAGTTCACAACCGATTGGAGGTCCTTTTCAATTTGAGCTGCCAGGTTAACTTTGTCAGCTTCACTAGATTTGTGTTTGAGGAAGGAGTAAATTGTGGTGTCGTCAGCGTAGATGCCGACTTGGGAGTCTATGGCGTCAGGAAGGTCGTTTATAAATATGAGGAACCGAGTAGGGCCTAGGATGGAGCCTTGAGGAACACCTTCGTTAGTGGAATAGGAGCTGGAGACCTTTGGTTATTTATTTATTTAATTTTTTAAAAATCTTTTCACCCCAAGCAAGGCTGGAATCCACTAGCACGCAAGGGGTTACAGAAGGTTTAGAGGAAGAGTAGATAGGAGTGGTAGAGGAAAGGATGTGGAGAAAGATAATGGATTGATCAAGGCATGCGGGTTACAGAAGATTTGGAGCGAGAGCAGATAGGAATGAAAGGGGAAAGGTTGTGGAGAAGGGAAGTTGATAGATCAAGGCAACTGGAGATGTCGATTGACGTTACACTTAAATAGTTGGAGATTATATTTGTCAGGGAATAATGAATGGAGTTCCACAGGCGAGATGTTCGAGACATGAAGCTATTGGAGCAGAAGAGACGTCTACATTTAACAGTTTCAACGGTGAAGGGGTGGGAATGGGATGCAAGCCTCGTAGGACGCTTAAATTCATGAGGCCTGGGAACCAGCGAAAGCAGCTCATCGCATCAATTACCGTGAAAGTATTTGCAAAAAAGACAGAGCGAGGCAACGGCGCGTCTGTGAGAGAGCGACTGCAGACGAGATTACAGATCAGAGCCAATTACGTTGCATATCCGTCTCTGGATCTTATCAAGAACCCTGAGGCAAACAGCAGGGGCTCCAGACCATATATGGTAGCAATACTCCATGCAAGGGCAAATGGTTGATTTATAGATTTGGAGGATCGATTCCGGGAAGAAAAATTTCCTGGCCCGGCACAGGGAGCCAACTTTCCTTGCGGTGGATGAAGCAATTGACTTGATGTATTTGTTCCATCTCAGGTCAGCGGACAGCGTGAGACCGAGCAGCCGCAGAGAGGAGCTCTCGAGAAGTTGATCTTCAGACATTCTAATGGGATGCAGGGATGGATCCCTGTGGTGGTTAATAGAGAGCAGTTTTGTTTTAGAGGCGTTAAAGTTAACCAACCAATTCTTGCCCCAGTTCACAACCGATTGTAGGTACTTTTCGAGACGAACTGACAGATTAACTTTGTCAGCATTACTAGATTTGTTTTTGAGGCAGGAGTAAATTGTGGTGTCATCCGCGTAGATGCCGACTTGGGAATCTATGGCGTCAGGAAGATCATTTATGAAATAGCAGTAACAGTTCAAACAGGTGTACCCATTAAAAATAACGTTTATATTAATAAGAAATACAGATGCACACACACACATATACAGTCAATTGCTGGTAACTCCTGACGAGGGGACAGAGTGATTCCGGGAGGAATAACTAAAACTTCTCTAGCACGTGCCAGAACCTCTTATGGATTGAGTTGGATTGATTCTCTTTAGCTCTAAGGTGAAGTAATGATCCCTCTTCTTGTTGTGAAGCCAGAATATGAATGAATTTTGTTATTTTTTTGGTACCATTACTGAAGACCTGAATAATCTTTTTCCTCTCATCATTGCTCAGTTGATAAGACAGTGGCGCTGAGACAAAACAGTTTTAACCTGTTCTCTTTCTAGGTAAATAACTCAAAGGAGTTTTCAATGATTACGAGAAGATGGCTAAACGTCTTATCTGAAAATCTAGAAAAAAAGAATCTCAATTAGTTTTGTGGATTGTTAGATATTAAGCATTTTTTAGGATAGACAATCACACACACACACACACACACAAACACACACACACACACACATATATATATATATATATATATATATATATAGATAGATAGATAGATAGATAGATAGATAGATAGATAGATAGATATTAGGTGTGTGTAAATTATATATATGTGTGTGTGTGGATGACAATATATATATATATATATATATATATATATATATATATATATATATATATATATATATGTATTTATATATATATATATATAGATAGATAGATAGATAGATAGATAGATAGATATTAGTCGCGTGAAAATATTTCCGGGTTTTGTCTTTTCTATTTACAAACTGATTTTCTACCGTGTATTAAGTCCCTAGATTTAGAAATAAGATGTGAATTTTAACACACAGGTTATGGATAGCCAGGTTGATATATATATATACAAAAATATTCAGATTTGTACATATCATTTGCTTTGATTTATCTTATATATGTGTGTGTGTATAATATGTATATATCTACATGTATATATTTACATATATATCAATGTCTATATATAGATTTATACATACGTATATATGACTGTGTCTGCGCGTTTAAGAAAACGTAAGAAAAATGGATATTGAAAAATACGGGGAAATCATGAAGCAGTTATTTTCTTGAGAAAATATCCATTTAGACTAAAATTCTTTAAAACAATTATATCTTGCAAAGTTCCAATATTATCAGGATAGTCGATCTGACGCTGACGCCATCATTCCCGGAATTGGTTATTCCTGTCATCCCATTCCCCTGGTTCACGCACTCGATCGTTTAGAAGGAAGAATTCTAATCAACTCCGGAAAGGGGAAAAAAAATACAAAGTGTAAGATTAAAAAAGAATAAAAAAAACAAAAAAACAAACAAAAGCAAGAACCTAAAATGGGGCCATGCTAAAGTAGATAAATTTCTAGGGTTGATAATATCGCAGACATGAGACGCGGGAAATCATTGGAGACAGCATCATTTTTGAAGCAGGCAGAGGAATACGTGAGGCGTTGTTTGAATGGGTAAGCAGAAAAATGTGGGCTTCAAAGAGATAATATTTTTGTTATTTTTTTTAAAAACTCCGCTGAAGATTTTGTTGTTGTTGAGTTTAGCATATCATTGGGAGTCCCTGTTTTATTTAATTGCTCGGCTGAATTCGTGAATACAGCTCGGTGTTCTGGAATGCATTGTTCTTGCACGCCAGTGATCGCATCGCTAAGTCTGATAGGAAAAACATATTAAAGATAAGACCAAAGGATGTGGGGGAAGTGATGTTCAACGGGAAAAACGATCATGATGACACATTATGGAACACGTCAACAGGAAGAATTTTCAGAAACTAAGATGGAGGTTTTGAGGGCATTGCTTATTTCATATTTAATATTAATATATACATACATACATATGTATATATATATATATATATATATATATATATATATATATATATATTTCTATTTAATATTAATATATACATACATATATATATATATAATCATATATATATATATACATAATCATATATATATATATATATATATATATATTTATATATATATATATATGAAGGGAGACAGAGAAAAAGTGAATATAGGCATATACATTGACATTGCAAAAGTCATGGGTAATTGGATCTGGCACAACCATACCTTGCCGTCAGAGAGATGCCAATCCGTTGTGTTCTGATATCTGGTGAGTCAGCGTGAAAACCCTCTAAGGTAAAGGCATGACTGTCGATAAAGCACGCTGAAAAAAAACAGGTTTTCCTTCGATCATGTTATTTAAGCCCGTTCAGTACTTAACTGGGGAACCGCTAGGGAACACAGGGTACTGTAGGCAAACACCTATAATGCGACATCTGTTTCGGCTTTAAATATCGAATAAAAATTGATAAACCGTCAAAAATATCAACCAATTAATCAATCAACAATCATAGCAAGGGAAGGTAAATTATCGCGTTTCGAACGGAGCATGAAAGCGGGTACCTGGATGGATGAGATATTCTATTTTAAAAATTGTGGGAACATTTGACATTCCTCGAGTTTTTATCCCATGTGCATAACGGAAATACGCAATCAAAGCCATTATCGAACATCATGGACAGCGTAACGGCTGATCACGGATTGTTAATGATTGAAACCAGAGATGTCTACTTACACATGTCTGTGGTGACACTGGCTCAGGCACCATCTAAATTCAAGAGAGTGAGAATTAATTTACAACCTGTGATAACATATTTTATTGCCTAAGCTAACTTAATAGAATACATAAAATGAGGGAATGAACGCGTGCATGTTGAGTGTATTAATTTTCAATGAAAAACTTTGACGGTTAACATTTCAAAAGAGTTCTTTATCTGTTGTTTTGTCAGGATTATTAAATATACTAATCTGTAAGTAAGCAGAGAGTATATTAAGAAATGTACTATTCTCTGATGTAGTCAATGCAGCTTGAGGTTCGCTGGGCAGTGAAAAGT
>OZ038505.1:83751437-83786437 GCA_964036315.1 Acanthosepion esculentum
TATTATAAACCCCAATTATCGGTTTACTTCAGTCTCTAAAAAAATAGAACACAAATCGTACTAATTGAATATATTAAACATAATGGAGGGCCAGAATAATTTGGCATAAAAGAATGCCCTTCCAAATCAATCAATTAAGAAAGGTATTACTTTATTGATAGATTGTTTTCACTTGCATGTGTATACAGATTTTAAATTCAGGACTATAAATATTTATAAATACATTTTGGAGACATCCTGGCATAAAACAAAAACAAATGATTAGCAATTCATTATTAAACATAATTATTCGTTAATCATTAAACCATTTCAACCTAGCTAAAGTTGTTCTTCAAAACTTGATAACGTTTGAAGCGCCATTTTAAACAAACAATAATTTAGCATGAATAATCTATTTTCAGCAAAACCAAATCAGATTATGCGAAAAAAAAAAACTAAAATAAAAGTAATTACAGTTACTAAGAATTCACTTAAAGTGAAAATTAACGATTTTATATTCAATTATACGACAATTCATCGATTGTTCAGAGCTTACGTCTGAGGATTAATATTTTCTTTTTCAGACAAACTTTCCTGAAAATTACTCGTAAACTGTTTTAATTTGAATTTTTAAAAACTCTTCTGTCAGAAATAAACATGAATAGAGAAACAGCGACAGTTTTGTAGATAGGTTTGCCTAGTGTCAAATTAACACACCCCGCTCCGGTTTTTTTGAACAGGAGTAGAGTTCAAAGAACGACAGGCAGAAGAGATGTGGTTCACGCAGAAGAGGATCCTGCAAATTCCATGGACGGAACGAGTAAGCAACAGGGACGTCTTAAAAGAAAATGGCAACAGAAAGAACATTTCTACTTGGACTCATGAAAGGCGAAATTCGTTGGAGGCATAATGAGGAAAGAGAGCTCGGAAAACTTAACACCCACGAGGCATACTGAGAGCTAGAGGAAGGCAGAGAGAAACTTAACTGACGAACTTGTGAGAATGGATGGGGGAACGGGGATGGCGGGGTATTAAAAAAAAGGGAGAAAAACTAAGAGCTACACGAAATAGGAAGATGTGGAGAAACATGATCGACTCTTTCCGGAATATATATATATATATATATATATATATATATATATATATATATATATATATATATATATATATATATATATTTGATAGAGATCAAGGTGTTTTAGTGGATTCAGTAGTTTTCAATCTGCTTGCCTGAAACGTCTTCAAGAAGCGAGAGCAAGATTTAAAAGGTCAGCCAATCTAACAGTGATCTCAACCCACAATCCTCATTCTTGCTCCATATGTGGCTTCCTTTGTAAATCACTAGCAGGTCTTAAGTGCCACTTAAGATTATCGCACAAAATTTCATAACTGAAACAATTAAGATGTCAGATCCTCATACGTCGAAACCGACGGGAGAGACCATTATATATATATATATATATATATATATATATATATATATATATATATATATATATATATATAAAATTATTAAATAAGAAGAATGCGATAATGGGTCCATGCCAACATTTTAATACATATTTATACTATTTACATTATTCTGTCCTCTTGCAATTTTTGCTGTTATCATTACGTGTTTTTACCAGAGCTCATATTGCAATATTTGTTGTTATTATCGCTTTTTTTCTGGCACTCCTTATTACTGGTTTTCATATTGTATTAATTTGCAATATGAGCACTGGTAAAAATGGTATCTGAAGACATTAGGTTTATAATACCCAGAAATACACACACATAATTAGATCCAGAGGGGAATTAACAGGAGATAACTGACATCCATTATACATGGCACGTGGAACTAGAACAGACTACCCCAGTGAGCGAAATAAAGGGTTCAGTTCGACATTCTAACCACCTGAAGAAGGCCGGGGCGTATAACGACCGAAACGTTGTGATAAACTTGGCGACCAAGATGAGAACAATAGTCCAAATAATGTAAATTGTGTTAAAAAAAACAAATAGTTACCAATACAAGCTGAACATTTTTATTTTAGAAACAATTGTAATGTTCTTAAATTGTTTGGCATTTCTACATGATTTTTTTAAATTAAAATTCTTGCCACTTATTTAACGGTTGCAAAATGTAGAACAACCTGAGCGTTACCCTCGATGACGAGATGAAAGATAAACTTGTATACGACAATGAAAACGCGCCATTTAAGATATTTGATTTTACCTAAGTTCACTCAGTCCAAGAGTCACTCAGGGCAGAGTGCGTAAGGGAGGGTGATGGAAGAAGTAAGAAATACGTATTAGAGGATATAAAGAATAGATATAGGTTTATTCTAGACTCGAAAATTTTAAGATCGTGGTGGTCGAAGAAGTATCGTCTAGGGAGTCTACTCCACAAAAAAACTGATCCGTACAGGAAGAAGCTGTCTGGGTAGAAACGAATGAAAATTATTGTATCTTCTATTATTAGGTGTAAAATATCATATGGCTAAGAAAAGAAAAAAAAAAGAATGTATGGTTAGATATAGGCGTAGACATCGTCGTCTGTTGGCGTTCCAATCGTGTAGGCGTCATCTCAAAGATTTTGTGGATACTGGAAGTAAGTACAAATCTACGACTTTATTTCCGGTTCCTGCTGCTTATTTGCCAGTCGAAGAATACAAAACGACTTTAGCGTTGCGATAATAAGTAATAATAATATGAGAAAGAAATAAAGTAGTTAAGAAGGATAATGACTTAAAGCTTAAAAAGGAATATATTGTCTGGGTTCAATGGATCTGCACTTCAAAGAAAGAGACATCTTTTCTTAATTTGCCAATGATGTCTCAGGACAAAATCTCTTTTGTGTATGAGGAAAAAGGTTAGTGAGTGCTTATTTTATTCACGACATTTTTGGAAGCTGGTGAAAACTTGTCACTTTTTACCATCATAACAATGACTATTTATTGCTTAAAAAATTAAACCAACACCAGATAATCTGGGCAGGTATCAAAGAGTCTTGTCAAGGGAATTCTTGTCGCAGGTAAGAAAGACTTTCTGAACAAATTTGTACATCATTAAATTTAATGGTTAAATATTTCATGGACGCAACGCTTTTCTTCTTACTTAGAATTATCTTTGTGAGATTTTTGGCCGACAACTTCTAGCCAGGACGAATTCGCTCGAAGTAAGACTATCAAATTTTACTTCAGATAACAATAATACGAAAAGATATAAATTATTTACATTCAGAAGAATGTCCTTATATTTGTTGCTTTTATAGCAATATTCAAGCATAACCGCTGTCCTTCTTCAGGTAGCTGTCAATCCTCAGGGAATTTCAAACAGAATCTTTTATTTTTAATACACGGAGTTAGATTGTTGTCGTTCATAAGACAACAAGGATCGATAAGCTTTGATTTTGAAAGATCTATAAAGGTGTTACTGAAATATCTATTTTGCTATATATATATATATATATATATATATATATATATATATATATATATATATATATATTTGTCATCCACAGATAGACTGTTTCGCTGTTTCACAGCTCATCAGTGAGGCTAGACGTCCGGTTGCCTCTAGCTAGGATCGAAACCCGACTGAATTGGCATCAGTCGGAACTTCTACCAGTAAGCTGGGATGAAGGTGAATTTTAATATATATAGGTCTATGTACATAGAAATCTGTTTATTATTAAACTCGGGTATCGAATGGTTATTTTTTTATCAAAGCCAGTTGGACCCAAACATTTTGTCTAAAATAAAATAAAATTTTCCAGTTCTTGCGATCAAAATTCAGAGTATTATTATCGAAAGCTTCGAATAAATTCTACTTAGATGTAGTTATAGCTGGTTAGTAGGGGAAACTTCATCCTCAGGATAGAAATCATTTTTTCTCTGTGTCGCCACATTTCAAGATATAGGTGGTCATGACTCTCCACGCCATTCCGCTGTCCATTCTCACGAACTCGTCATTTGCTTCCACTCAGACAGCTTCGTCCTTCACAAATCGGTTATTTTTGTGGAATAAACTCCCGAGAGGATACTTTCCCGACCACTACTGCCCTAACCTCTTCGAGTTTAGGGTCAACCGATATCTATTCTTTTTTGCTCTAATATGCATTTCTTACTCCCGCCATCATCCTCCCTTATGTCCTCTATCTTGAGTGGCTCTTGGGTCTTACATTTAGTGAACTTGTGAAAAAATTATATCGTCTCATTAAGACTTGACTGTTACCACCACCACCTAACACTTACTTAATCGGATTAATGTACTCATCACCCGTGTAAACTACAGAAGCCAATAAGTGCAAGAAAAAGCTCAAATACAAATGTGTGATGCAATGGCGTCCAACATGAATCAGCCAAGAACTATTTTCTCAGTTATTGTTGTATAAGATCGGATATTGAAATATCAGCGCTGATTCATATGGTCTTCTTTTCTGTGCTGTGTCCCTTCAGGACGTAGGCGATTATGGCCCTCTACATCTTCCTGACTCTTAATAAGTTATGCTTTTTATCATTTATTGCAGATACCGTTCCACATCCATTTACTCAAGCCCATCAAGTATGTAACGCACTTCTTCGCTCTGTCCCTCTGTCCCTCAATCTGTCCCGTGAGTATCAGATTTTCCAAGCCCTCATTCCTCATTACGTGCCCCAGAAATTTCAACTGTCTCTTCTTGATGTTAAGTATAAGTTTCCTTTTTGTTTTCATTTTCTCCAAAACCTCGTCGTTGCTCACATGTTCAGCCTATGGTATCCCCAGCATCTTTCTGTAGAACCACATTTCTGTTGCTTCAAGTCTCTTCTTCATCTTTGACGAGATTGTCCAGCATTCGGTACCATACAGGAGGAATATATCATGTAACATTTCAGTACTTGTTTCTTTGGTCTAACGAAATTTTTCTGTCTCTTAATACTCTGCTTAGCTTTTGGAATGTATCTTTGGCTACCCCGATACGTCTTCGATATCAATGTTGCACTTTCCGTTCTCCGTTAGAACACTTCCCAGATATTTAAATATCTGTACTTGTTTGATTTTACTATCCCCGATTAGTAATTTGCATTTTAGGCTCATCATTTTGCAGATAACCATGCGTTTTGTCTTCTTGTAGTTTGTACTTAGTCCTTTCTTCTTGCTTTCCTTCGTTACCTTTTATTGTTTCCCGTGTCTTCTATCAACACTGTATCATTTGCATATCTTATGTTACTAAGATCGTGACCGCTAATAATGAATCCTGGTAAGACTTGTAATTTTCTCAGAATTGCCTCGCTGTATAGGTTGATTAAATCCGGTGAGAAGACCCACCCTTGCCTTACACCCCTTTCTATTTTTGCATATCTGCTGAACTCAGTTTTTGTCCATATGCACACACTACCATATGGAAATGTGCAAACAGACAACAGAAAATATGACACAGAGATCTGAATTGGACTAGGTAAATATTTCTTTTAAAAGCTAAACGTAGTATGAAGAAAGATGAAAACTTCATAAAAACAAAAAATATCTACCGAACTGCTATATAATATCAATCTGTCGATATGGCAGTAAATGTTTGACGATATCCTCGCAGATGAAGCGGGAACTTGAAGCAATAGAGATGTGGGTCTACAGAAGGATGGAGTGAATTAAATGGATGGAATATTTAAATAACTAGAAAGTTTAAGAAAAATGGTAGCAAAATTACACTTCCGATTAGAATCAGAAAGAGACAGTTGAAATTTCTAGGACACATAGTGAGGACAGAAAATTTAGAGAATTTGATACTCACAGGACAGATTGGATGCAAGAGCTGCAAAGGGAATCTATCGAGTGACCTACTGATGATTTTACGTAAATGGATCGCAGAATATGATAGACATCAAAAGAAGACAAACATTGCTAAGAGTTGCAAAGGACAGGAAGTGGTGGAGAGCCATGATCCCCAACGTCACATAAAAAATAAGACTCGTTAGGTCGCTTCCCAATTTATGACGAGTATAATGAATCAGTGTAGGAAATTCGAAATGCAAACAGATTACAGTTAAAATTGGATAAGTAGTTTAAATAAATAACTTAGTAAATTATTATTATTAACTTAGAACAACATCCTGATTATGTCAATATTTTTCTTCAAGTTATATGTGCTAAGCATTTTAGTTGTCGCTGGTGTTGAAAGTCCTCAAGTGATATAGTTGTTTGTGATTCGTTAGCGCCAGTTTATAAGGTTCGAAGAAGGATGGCATCCCGTGGATAAAAAGTAATTAGTAAATAATGGGAATTTTGCATTTTAGAAACGACATTTGGCGGTCATTAACAATAACTTTTTGGTAGACAAGTAGGGTAACCCCTCAAGTTTTCACACGATGAAACGCAGTCAAATATCATATATCTGCCATTGTTTGGTACAAAGCACTGTAACAAAATTAGATCAAGTAAGAATCCGAATCATAAGAGCAGTAATGTCTTGCAAAACTAGAAACATTCATGTTGCTAAGCCTCGTGCAAAACATATTTCTAGATTTGTATTTAGTTCTTGGCATCAGATTTTGCTTTCTCTCCTTTTTTTCCCGTTGCAGTCCTCAAAGAAAACCAGCATTTTAAAGTAACATATGAAATACACAGAGTTAAAGATTTGGTCAAAGAAATTCTGGACAAACATAAAACAACCTTCGGAGAATTAAACTTAAAATCAAAAGCAGGAAGAAAAAATAATCACTCATGAAGTTTATCAGATCGAAAGTAGTATGTTGGTTCTTATTAAAGACACCTAAAGGCGAACGCCACCATAAAACCTTGTAAAATCCTCTCGTTACTCATCATCTGTATGAAATAAAAGAATGTCTTCTAAATTTATATTCATTATTGCTTCAGTTGGATAATATTTACGAGTGAAAAAAAAAGTCAACTTCATGATTCTTGCAGACATTTTGTCGTTGTTGTGTGCACCCTTTTTCAACTGCAGTGTATTCTTTGAGCGTCAAAGAAGAGCTTCTATGGCGCCGGAATTAATACATACCGTTCCAGACAATCATTACAGCGAGGATGGAAAAAAAGGAAGAAATAAGTGAATAAATAAAAATAATTTAAAGAATATGAGGAATAAATCTTCGAGGCACAAAGGGGAAAGATTTACAATTTATTGTTTCGGGTCTACTGTAGGCGAACGACCTTTAGTTTTGATATTACACGGAATACTTGAAAAAGATGGAGAAGGGTTGAAGAAGAAAAAAATAAGAGAAAAAAAAGAGGAGGAAAATGAAGCAAGTTGAATATGGAGAAGAAGACAAAATGAAAGGAGGAGGAAAAAGGATGAGAAATAAATAAATAAATAAGAGGCAGAAGAAGACAAATCAAACTATGGCGAAGAGGAAAAGGTGAACGAATAATAATAATAATAATAATAATAATAATAATAATAATAATAAGAAGAAGAAGAAGAAGAAGAAGAAGAAGAAGAAGAAGAAGATGAAGAAGAAGAACAACAACAACAATTACAACAACAAGATGGCGGATGAAGATATGAAGAAAAACACGTAATAAAAAACAAGAAGGCGTAGAAACCAAAGAGAAAGATGGAACGAGGAATTATGAAAAAAGAAACACAGAGGATAAAACGGAAAACAGATAAAAGAACTACCAAGAAAGAAAAATAAGGAGGAAAAAAGAAAATATAAAGTGAGTGAGTAGGTGAGAGAGAGAGAGTGAGTGAGTGAGAGAGAGAGATGGATAAGGCAAAGACAAACCAGGAAGAGGAGGAGGGGAGGAGGAGGAGAACAATAAGGTGATAAAAAAAGAAAACAGAAAGGAAGAAAAAGATGATAAACTCGAGAGGACAAAGAGGAGTTGAAGGAAGAGACAAAGAAGAAGAAGAAGAAGAAGAAGAAGAAGAAGAAGAAGAAGAAGAAGAAGAAGAAGAAGAAGAAGGAGGAGGAGGAGGAGGAGAAGAAGAAGAAGAAGAAGAAGAAGAAGAAGAAGAAGAAGAAGAAGAAGAAGAAGAAGAAGGTAATATCTAAGAAGGATGAAGATGAAAGAGAAAAGAATGAAACGAGTATCGAGGTAAGCGGGGGAATAGAAGAGAAAGAAAAGAAAAAGAAAATGAAGAAAGACGGGAAGAGAGAAAAAAAAGAAAAGGAGAAAGGGAAAAAGGCAAGGAAAAAGACAAGGAACTAAAGAGAATAAAGTGGGACTGGAGGAAAAGACGAAGAAGAAAAATGAGGAACAGGAAGAAAAATAAGAAGAATGAAGAAGAAAGACGAAAAACAAAAGAGCGGTATAAGAAGACAAGTAATGAGAAAAGGGGAAATAGAAAAATATAACAGTATAAGGTGAGAAAAGCAACTAAAAAGAATTGTAAAAAGAAAAAAGTTACAACACAACTATATTCAGTTATATTATATCAGTATTAGATATTAAAAACCTTACGTTGGTCTTTCATTATATATATATATATATATATATATATATATATATATATATATATATATATATATATATATATATATATATATATATGCACGTGTGTGTTTCACTGAGTGTATATATTTATGCATAGGCACAAAAAATGACGTATAATTTTTCTTATCTGGACATTGTTCTCTCTATTCTGTTGTATTGTTACTGGAATCAATATGTCTTCTGAGAGTACATGGGTAGGTGGAGCGGTGCAGCCAAATACCTCGCTACTTCTACAATGGCGGTACAAGTAGGAGAAAGGGAGAGAAAACCCAAGTAGCAAGTGTGCTGAAGACGCTGACCTGCCACTGACCTTGCTTGGAATGGGTTTTTAAGAGATTGCTCCTGGGCCGAGGCGTTTGGGTTGGTAACGATCCGACGAAGTGGGGGTGCTAGTCAGGGACGGCGAAAAGGTGGGACTTAATAAATACTAAGAAAAGGGGGAAAAAAACACTCCCGTCATATCACTCATGCCAAAGTGTTTTCTTAAACGAACGCAAATATAGTCGGCTTTTCTAATAGAAGCACTTCCACACACACAAAACACACACACATAATTACACACACACACACACACACACACACACACATATATGTATGTGTGTGTGTGTGTATGTGTGTGTGTGTGTGTATATATATATATATATATATATATATATATATATATATATATATATATATGTATATATATATATATACACATGGTAAATATATAGTTTTAAGGTATTCTATATTTATGGGGGAGATCTCAATATCAAAGATAGTGTCTATATAAATATAAAATTGTACATTGAGATGAAAACCGAGTGGCAACAGTCTGTTTCATGCGTAAACGCAATCTACAGTCAAGATTGGGTTCAAGTATTAAACAGTATTAATCGCTACTCTGTGCTATAGCATTTAGCTTCACAAGACGAAAACATGCGAAATTTGTAGTTTAGAAGCAATAAGTCGACATTGCTAACCAGACGCTTTCTCTGTAGCTAAATGGTATAGCACGTCAGGCTATATGACGGTTTCGTGCAGGAGAGAGGTTCAATTCTTTTTGGAGGACACATATTCTCTATGAAATTTCTCGGATATTCAGGCCGGTAAATATTGATAATAATGTTTATTATAAACAGAGCATTAAATATTTGTATCTATAAAAATAATGTATAAAATATATCTATATATATCTATATATCTATATATATATATAATGTTTCGGAACTAAAAACTAAACTTAAGATTAAAGTTTTGTTCCATTCTCAACGATGTTGAATAACTTTCGAAAAAAAATGAATTACTTTTTTAAGCAAATTAGTTTTATATATTGTAAGGGAAAGGGATTACAGAATTTTAAAATGTGTTGCTTTTTTGACGAATCAGGATACAAGTCTAATTCAAGATGGCAATGTGCAAATATAGGTATAGGTTAGGTGTGGGTTTGTAATTTCTGCCTGTCGATACTGGCTTCCTTATCTGAGAACGTATCATCCTATCTGTTTTAAGGGCATTTTTATTTATTTATTTTATTTTTTATAAAATACATTGCGGTTATCTTAGAGAAGATTCAAATATGATTACATCATATTTTATATATTTATATTTTTATATATACACACCTAAAATACTATATTTATTAGTATACTAGATAAGGTATTATTAACATTAAAATTTAAAATTTTGAAATTTAATTACACAGTTTTCTACTTTCTTATTTGTGATTAAATGATAGATATATAATTATGATTTTTTTAAAATTATGTTTAAAATAAGCATAATGCAATGCCTACAAAAACATATGAGTTAATTTTGGATTTTGTTGTGTAATACTATATATATATATATATATATATATATATATATATATATATATATATATATACACACACACAGGTATAGGATTGGTGTATACGGAATAAATTCCAATAACCAACAATTACTATTCTTAAAAGAGTGCTCAGTACAGAGTAGAGCAAATATAATTATTTATTTAAAAATTATAACATAAATATGTTATAAAATCACTACAAAAAAACATAGGAATTTTCGTTTTTTATATATTAGAAGATGTCATTTTCATACGTATATATCTGTTTTAATGTCCTTTCTTTCCCTGTTCTTTGTTTCTCTGTCCTATTAGACCATTTTTATCAATGTATATTTGCCCGTATAAGTTATATTTTAATAAGTGGTTAGAATTCGTTTAATAACACTTTCAGTCTTGAATATTTCTTGGTTGTTGTATCGGACTGTCTAGGTCAATGTATGTGTGTGTATGTACATGTATGTATCGGTGTCTATATGTATAGAAACTTGCATGCACATTTAATTGTGTATGTATGTGTGTGTTCGGTTTTTTTTTGTAAAGGGTCGTGGAGATGTTTCCTGTCTCGTCACATTTTTTGTGTGTGTATATATCTAAATATGTCTGGGTGCTTATGTATTATAATCTAAGTGTGTATATATTGTCTTTCGCAAGATGTCATCATCTAATCCCTACACTTGGAATTCAAATGTATCCATGTTGTCATGAAGTTAAGAGCAGTCGATCTTAACGTCTATTCTAACGTAATTTCAATAAAAACAAAATAAATAGAATAACAATTGTATTTTTTCTTTTTTCCTCAGTAATTTTATAATTTTAAACTTAACAGAGATTAAATTTAGATTTTAAAATGGGTAATTTTTAATTTTTTATTTTAATTTTAAATCTTATCATATAATTTAATACTTATTGGTTAGAATAAATTCTACTTTAGTATAACCCCAACTTTAAATCATTTAATAGCTATTATAAACTTACATCGTTGTCAAGTTTTTTGAATTCTCGTATACTTGTATTTTGATTGGTCATTCCAGCTTATGTAACAGCGTTCCCCCTTGCGAGGGGTGGTTAATTAATTTGAACCTTTTAAAACCCTTTATTCTACATTCAATATCATCACTTGATAACACACCAGAATGATAGATGGCTATTTTTGTAGTGATTTTATAACGTATTTATGTTATAATTTTTAAATATATAATTATATATATATATATATATATATATATACATATATATATATATATATATATATATATATATATATATATATATATATATATATATATATATATATATAATCATTAGACCTCCAAGCAAGGAGGTATTGCCACTAGCACGCAGTACGCAAGGGGGTTAAAGAGAGTGAACGTGTGAGAAAAGACATGGTATAGGAGGATTGAAGAAAGAATAAAAGATGAACGGAGTTCAAGTCAACAGAAGATGGCGGTTGACGTTGAATGTTTGGTGATTGTAATTATCAGGTTAGCTATTAAGCGGAAGGGAGTTG
This sequence comes from Acanthosepion esculentum, assembly GCA_964036315.1. Lineage (NCBI taxonomy): Eukaryota > Metazoa > Mollusca > Cephalopoda > Sepiida > Sepiidae > Acanthosepion > Acanthosepion esculentum. The sequence goes on from OZ038505.1 coordinate 83,763,158, forward strand.
CACTGTCGGAAAGAATGAGAAGAGAACATTTCGGAATAGAAGTGGCGTTTACATTTAACTATTTCAACAGTAAAAGAGTGGGACCTAGATGCCATTTTAGTAGGGCGTTTAAATTCATTTAATCAGGCCTAAAGAGGAAATATATATATATATATATATATATATATATATATATATATATATATATATATACAGGTAAAGATTCACTAAAAATTAGCATATATTATAAGAAAATCTTAATAAAACAATGTCTAATCGTCACATTATTTTTGATATTATTAAGAGGCAACAACAAAGAAATTTTTTATATAAAACTATTTTTTTATCGTTTTAATCTTATTCATTTAGTATGGGAATTCTTAGCGTCTGTTTGCAGTGTAAAATGCACTGATTTGGAGCTTCCTGCAACAATGAGATAATTTTCAAATCTTAATGGAGAATTCAGGATTTTTCACTGATGAGTTTAATTATCTTTTAAATGATTCTCTTTTTAGAAAAAGTTTGTAAGAATATTTCTTTTTAATTCTGTTAATCCCCGCTTAATTAATTTGGGGAAATTTCGAGAAATTATTTTTTTGATAGCGCTTTATGTTTATATTAGATATAAGCACAAGTCCTCGGAGTATTTAAATCATGAAATTCTGTTGATCAAACAGCACTCCCAATTATAGAAAATCTGTTCGGAATCGTAAAATAAAAAATGAAATAAATCGAAGACATTAATTAGAAAATCTTTCAATTGCAAAACAAAATATATTACAGGCATTATTGTCCTAAAAAAAATATTTTTCGATGAATAATGAATTTTTACGAGAATTGTTTTCATTTTTTTTTAAAATTTTAATTAGAATAATTTATATACATTTAAATCTTTTAAAATTCCGTATTAATTTTTATCGGTGAAGTGCTATTTTACTAAATGGGACATTCACTAAGTATAAATGGAAAAGCTCACTACAATAAAATTTTTGAATTTATTTTGTGTGTATAAACTTCCACATTTTTGTAAATACGGATGTCGAAAAGTGACATTTTCAGAAAATAATTTATTAACTATCATAAAGTTAAAATTTATTAGTAATTTTCTAACATTTCCTCAAAAAGCATTTTCCTAATATAGATTATATGTCAAACTACCTACAATTCAATAAAATATTAGTTTGCCTAGAGTATTTTCTATAATTTCCAGATTACTGTTTAGTTAAAAAATATTTATAAAAAGTGTTCGCGTTATATTCGTCAAGTAATTTTTACAGTTATGTATCTTTTACTTAAAAATGCCAAAGATTAAGCTATCGATAAATATGTCAACACTTAATAAAAACATACACCTTCGTGTAAAAAACAATGGTTTTCTGCGATATTTAAAACAACATGTAAGTAGTATTTGTTTCCAATCAGATTAATTTAATTTGTTATTTAATTTATTTTTTTTTATTTATTTGTCAATATGGGCGATTGAAAAAATCCTTCCAATCAGTTTAAACTCGATTTAAATTACAACGAAATATTTTGCTTGTTGGAATTATTAAACTTAATCAATTATCTTGAAATTAAAACTGAAATAAAGGCTTCAAGAATTTTTTTTTAATTTTTAAAATGTATTTTAAAATTAGGTACCGCTTTCTTGTGTAAGTGCACGATATATATATATATATATATATATATATATATATATATATATATATATATATATATATATATATATATATAGCACAAATCTACTGAGGCGGACAAAATTAACCTGGCAGCTCAAATTGAAAAGGACCTCCAATCGGTTGTGGACTGGGGAGAGAAATGGATGGTCAACTTTAATGCCTCTAAAACAAAATTACTCTCCATTAACCACCACAAGGACCCATCCCTGCATCCCATCAGAATGTCCGAGGACCAACTTCTCGAGAGTTCCTCTCTGCGGCTGCTCGGTCTCACGCTGTCCGCTGATCTGAGATGGAACAAATACATCGAGTCAATTGCATCATCCACCGCTAGAAAAGTTGGTTCCCTGTGCCGAGCCAGGAAATTCTTCTCCCCTGAATCGATCCTCCAGGTCTATAAGTCTACCATTCGACCTTGCATGGAGTATTGCTGCCATTTATGGTCTGGGGCCCCTGCGTGTTGCCTCGGGGTTCTTGATAAGATCCAGAGACGGATATGCAATGTGATTGGCCCTGATCTGTCATCTCGTCTGCAGTCGCTCTCTCACAGACGCAATGTTGCATCACTCTGCCTTTTCTACAAGTACTTCCACGGTAATTGCTCTGAGGAGTTGCTTTCACTTGTCCCTAAGCCTCGTGAATTCAAGCGTCATACGAGGCTGGCATCCCGTTCCCACCCCTTCACCGTTGAAACTGTTAGGTGTAGACGTCTTTTCTACTCCAATAGCTTCATGTCTCGCACGTCTCGCCTATGGAACTCCCTTCCCTATTACTGTTTCCCTGACAAATACAATCTCCAACGGTTTAAGTGTAGCGTCAATCGTCATCTCCAGTTGCCTTGATCTATCCACTTCCTGACATCTTCCATTCCTATCTGCTCTCGCTCTATATCTCCCGTAACCTCCACACCTCGATCGGCCCTCCGTCCTTCTCTTTCTCCACATCCCTTCCTTTACCACTCCTATCTGCTCTTCCTCCAACTCTTCTGTAACCCCTTGCGTGATAGTGGCCACCGGCCTTGCTCGGGGTGATACGCTTAAAAAAAAAAAAAAAAAAAATATATATATATATATGTATGTGTCTATATATATATATATATATATATATATATATATATATATATATGTGTGTGTGTGTGTGTGTATTCAAAGGGAGTTATCAATTCTACAGATTTGTATCACTTTAAATGTTATATTTAGTGGATGCCCTTATTTGAGTATGCACCCCATTTATATATTAAACAGTATATTTGTTTACATTCAACTAGCTAAATACTATAATGGTAAATTTTCGAATGATCACTTCGCTACGGTACCAAAACTTTTTGAATCTGAAGCGCTGTAACAGGCTAGCGTCGAGATCAATTTACAGTTGAGCTTGCGAGATATAGCCGTAAGTTCTATGCTAACAGTTTCTTTTCTCGCACTTCTCGTTTGCGGAACTCCCTTCTGGCTCCATATTTTCCAGCCAACTTTAATCTTCAAAAATTTAAACACAATGCCAATCGCTATTAACTGTCCTCCTGTTAACTCTTCGTAAAGTTTCTGTTTACTTATTCTCCCACATCCTGTAAACCCTTGTGTCTTAGTGGCGTTACTATCTTGCTTGAAGTGAACATTAATATATATATATATATATATATATATATATATATATATATATATATATATATATATATATATATATAACAGACAATGAATGTCTATTATATATAATCTTGAGCCGTTTTAATGTTCGAATGTTTGCTTTAATTTCTAGTGAAACTAAAGACGAGAATTGTCCAACATTTTGATATTTTTTATTAAGTTGGTCTTAAGCTTTCGGCTGACATGAGTCATCCTCAGAGTGGTTATACAGACATGAAACAAAGATATCCACTGTCATAGATGTTATTTTGTTATTTTGACACAGAAAACTGCTATGCGACGATAACGGTCGCGGAATAGCAGACGCAGATCCTAAGTTCAAGATGCGGTTCTATGATGTAATACCACGTGATAGACCGAAGTATTACAACAGAACCAATGTCTAGATGCAATGTAATGTGTCGTGGCTAGTCGCAAATTGTTGAGTGTGGCTTGCTTTGTTTTAATGTAGATGGTCTCCAATACCTGAAGTTTCTTCTTACTGTGTGTATGTGTGAGTATTATTGTGTTATCAACTTATATCTGTCTAATATTATGTACATGGCTATGTTTTTAAAATAGATATGCTAAGATTAAATGTTTTTAAAATATATATGCTAAGATTAGCCACATAGTGAGAATATCGTGATAAATTAAAACACTACAGGAACAATTGTAGAGTGGCTTTTTGACTTTTGTCGCATGGTATATATACCTACGTTTTTAATCTTTCACGTAGCAGTTCTATGTTTTCTCAATCACGCTTCGATTGTCACAAATTCACTATGAAATAGGCGACCTGTGAATATCGAATTCATTAAAACAGCAATATTTACGCTTGATAATAACTCGTCTACAACGGGCGACCTGTGTCCGTAGGGATAACATTATTTTTCGAGATGAAGTGTCCTGGGATAGACAGTAGGACAAAGGAAAGGACACTGCACATTATTCCACTTAACCCCATCACTGACGACCTGTTCGCTGCCAAGGGAGGGTGGAGAGAAGCGGGCATTTGAAGTAGTACCAGAACTCTATTGAGTCAGCTATTTCCAGTTGAATAGAAATTGTCAAGTTACATTGCCGGCGATATATGCAAATAATCTCTAAGCAATAATATCTGCCTCCCAACCGCTGAGTTGTCCTTTTAAATTGGGACCGAATGCGGTAAAGTGTCTATTTCTATCAGGGAACACGCACATGCAAATGTTTATGCACGCACATAGACCTATTATGTCATTACGCATTTATCAAATTTTACAATCATTTCATTAATGCCATTATATATATATATATATATATATATATATATATATATATATATATATATATATATATATATATATATATATATATATATATATGTTCATGAGTAAGCATGGAGTGGATGAGTCAGTCCTAAGCCTGACAGTTATGAGTTGAATATTGATCTGAAAGTTTTGCCGTATTAGGTTGGATCTGTTAGCCATGAAGAAGCATCGGATTAAGTGCATTGGCAAGGAAGAAGATTAAGTTGAAAAATAAACTGCTGTGTAAAACTAATGTGCATACTACTCCCAAAGGCTCCGGTTGGGGGTCCAAATATGATTTGTGACCCCTGGCAGCGCATAGTGACACTAGCTATCATATCAACATTTGCTTTGTTTTCTATCTACATTTATATATCTCACAAATTAACCTCAGCCCAACTGACTCTTATAGGATGAGAATTTTTCGTGGATTTCGGCGTCATTCTTTTTTTTTTGTCCAAATGTGTTAATTTGTTTTGCTCATACTAAGACTTGAAAACAAAAATTCAGAATTTTTCATTCCATAATGTTGAATGTGTTAAATTTATTTTAACAAGGAAAATCTCAAGTTGATATGAAAAATTGCCACAAAAAATTGTTGATTTTATTTCAGATGGGATGACATAATATGACATGTCACAAATTTGGATTTAGATACATTGTATTAGTTTTTAATTTTTCTAGTTGAATTGTTCAGGGTAGAGGGTTACGTTAACGGGTAGAGCATCGAGATACGAGGGAAAGATAACGGTTAGCTCTGGACTAAACAGATGACCATTATATATATATATATATATATATATATATATATATAGAGAGAGAGAGAGAGAGAGAGAGACAGAGAGAGAGACAGAGAGAGAGACAGAGAGAGAGGTAGATAGATATATAGATATAGATAGATATATATGTTATAATTTGTGGAGTAAAATGATTCATTTAGTATTACTCAATAATCTTTCTGATGTGACCTCCATATTCTGGGTTTGTCCTCCTACCTTCTATACATTGGATAGGAGTCATTACGTTGTTCAAATTCATATTTAATTCAGATGAAAGGGAAGAAAAACCACTAGGGCCGCGGGGTTGTTCAACCGTCAGGGACCCCCTTTGATCAAAATGAAATATATTTATCGATGTACCCTGGGTAATGTAGTTTCAGAATATATATATTTATGGGAGGGGACTATCTCCAAAACCCTATGAGGAGTTCGATAACAAACAAACAGACAGGGGCTACAACTTTAGAAAATTGATGACCTCATGCTATTTAAAATATATAACAGATAAATTAATCCCAAATTATAATAATTCGACCACATCATTTACTAAATTTCGTCCATTAGCGATTGAATTTTGTCGGATGATGATATCTAGAGTCGGCCTAGGCCTTTCGATAACCTTATGAATATGTTTGAGCGTTTGTTCATTTAAAAAATAATCTTGTATATAAATACATGTTACAAAATAATCTCCTTGCATATAGTTTTTTCGCTACACAGTGATAACCATGTTTCAAAAATGGAAGCTAAAGCCTTTGAATTTAATTTTGTTATTAAATTAAAGACATTAGTTCCATTTCCTCGTCAAGCGAATTTTGGAGACTCCAACCATATTTTAAATCAATTAATTTATAATATTAATGCTCTGTAAATTTTTTGTATTGTATAAAAATAAAAAATATCTATAAGAACATCGGATTTTATATCTTACTGTTCTTTCTTTTTATTTATATATATATATATATATATATATATATATATATATATATATATATATATATTAATGCATGTTTAATTAAATAATAGAGACAAGTTTTTTCTATTTATTTTAAGTAAGTTCCTTTCGTATTGTCTGATAAGCTTAATCACATTATCGTTGAAAGACGAAAGGAAATCACCATATTGATACATGTTTAAATCCATTCTAAGCTTTCGGCTTACATAAGCCATTATCAAAGATGACAATTTCAATAAATTAAACAACAAACAGACGAAACCACAATGATAGGCCGCCCTTGATGCTTGAATAAGTTCAAAGTAACGACAAACTCGTATATACGAGACGCGGAAGTGAAAATCGCGACGCAGCTTGTGACGTGACACATGACCACTCGAGAGTGTAAAACGAGAAGCATTAAGTATGGGAAGCTTAAAATAGGTATACAAAACTTGTCTATATTATTTAATGAAACATGCATTAATGAAAATTTCTACCGAAATATGCACAATATATATATATATATATATATATATATATATGTAAAAGTGTCCACTTTTATATTTACACACGCTCTATCTCTGATATTGAGCACTTTATCCCATAAATATAGCACACTTTAAGACTATATTTCTTCATATATATATGTATATATATATATATATATACATATATATATATATATAATCGCTTCATTATATATATATTTGCTTCATTATATATATATATATATATATATATATATATATATATATAATGAAGCGATTAAAAAATATCACGCGATTGAATCTTCATAACTTTTCATTTTATTCACTCCAATATTTTTAACAATAAAGGAGGTATCAGTCGGTCATTTTTGCAAGGATTTTTAGTCTCTACCTATATTTATCTGAGTAAGATATCGTTAAGATTTTATTTGATAATATCCATCCTCATAAGAATTATTGATAATTAGTTCATTTTGAATGACTTCACATCTTTTATTACGCAAAGAAAATTTAACCTACATTGTATTAATGAGTAATTCGAAACGCTATCGACTACAGAAAAACTTATATTTGATGAATGCAATATTCCCTATCTCTGAACAAATTATTTTATTCATTTCGTCGTCGTCGTCGTCGTCTAAAATGTCGTAGGTCTTACACCCATGAGCGAATTGTCCAAAATCAGTAATGTCCACAGCCCTGTGACGTGTCACAGTGTTGTGTTTATACTTACCATTTTAGTCTCGAAGTATGGAGGCTCGTTCTTTTCTTCAAGACATGTGAGTTGGATTTGTTTTTGAATTTACCTTCTAGTTTTAGCCCAAAGAGTTAGAACCTACAAAGCAATGATTTGATTTCAAAGTCTTTCTTCTCCTAGATCGGTTGTCATCCAAGGCTATAGAAACCAGTATGTCCTGCTATTTACTGATAGCTGAGGAGGGAGAAGAGATGGATGCATACACTCCCGAGGGTAATAGTACCTAAGTAAATTCAATGAACTCGACTAGAATTCAAACTGGGCTCTCCAATTCCTGAAGTCGAGTCTCTGTTTTATTGCTTTATATGTTAATATTGACATTTCATCCATTGAATTTTTAACGTTTCAACTTTTTCGACATTATCATTACTCGTAGCGTTTTTTTATTGAATCCTTGAGATCTGCTTTGCTTGAATATTTTTCTTTATTCTTAGATACATTTTTTAAATAATGTAAAAAAAATATTTTCGATCCGATATCTAATATGTGAAGGCTTTGGCTGATTTTACCATTAATTTGGAGCCTCTGAGCCGTTTCTTTTGGCAATAAAGGCATTCGACAGTAGCGAATGTGAAGAAGCATTGCTTACTGGAATCTATTCTTAGTTCGTATCTATGTTGTGATTGGTTCTCTTCAAAAATGTTTTGTACAAGAACGTAAACTAATTCGCTTCATTTATAATTAGTAAGATCACATTGAGGCGTGAAAATGACAGTTGACATTCAGTAATTATCTCTCTCGTTCTTTCTCACTCTTTCTCTCTCTATCTCTCTCTCTCTCCCTTCCCGGGTCCAAAGAACCATTTGAGCCAGAAATACGAAGTCTTCAGTCTTTGCATACATATTAAGAAATTCTTCTTAAACACATATGAGGCTGGATATATATATATATATATATATATATATATATATATATATATGGATAAAATAACTGAAAAAAAATTGTGTGTTATTTTTGCGAAAGTATATATTTCTATGTTATATATATTTAATATTTCAGACCACCTCGGTCCTTCCTCAGAAATTAATTGAATTACTGTATTACTGTATTTGGCAGTTTGTTTACACTTTACAGCGTTCGTCGTTAGACGCGGACGTCACGTGATGTGGAATGCAACTATGTTTGCATTTTTTAACGCAAATCTAACGATAGTATTTTAGATGTTGTTTAAAAAGGTTTTTTAACTATATCGAAAGAGATTTTTTAACTATTGAAATATTTATACAGATTTAAAATAACCAAGTCTTTGTTTAACCCTAGTTTATATGCGTCTAATCATGCTATATATATATATATATATATATATATATATATATATATATATATATATATATATATATATATATATATATATATATATAATTCTGTTACGCCCAGGGTTTCGTTGGGGACTACGATAGCCGGGACCCAACGAGAAAATAAAAATAAAAATAAAAATAAATATGAAGCCCCAAGGTTCGATATAAAAATAAAGAAAAGAACGTTGGGAGGGGAATTCTCCAATTCCGGACGTCGGTAAACGCAGAGAGAAAATGAACCATATGCATACATAGAACGATAGAAGACAACAGGAGAATATATAATACAAAAGTTTTATTTATAAAATATACAGAGTGCAGAAGTAAGAAAAAGAAAAAGAAAACTAAATAATACAAGGGATGGGGAGATAAGTTACCTGAACAGATACTAATGCGGCGAAATACATACGAATACAGAGATAGCAGGTTAGAAAAACATGCAGAAACTTACATAAGGTTGGAATCGACGTCAATTGACTATTATCAGGGTACAGTTTGATGAGAAGGATATTCACACCTTTTGTGAATGACATATATATATATATATATATATATATATATATATATATATATATATATATATATATATATATATATATATATATATATCAATTAACCCAACCAATTCATTTAAAATACCCTTGCTGCTCTTCTTCTTCTTCTTCTTCTTCTTCTTCTTCTTCTTCTTCTTCTTCTTCTTCTTCCTCGTTTTTCTGCTATGCCCACACTACCTACCAACTCTGCGGGAAGACCTAAGGCAGGTAGTGGTGTGTTGTTATGGCTACATTTCATGATTTGTTTTTCTACCTCCCATAACATCAATAACGTTTGGTAGACAAAATTCGTCTTAGTTTGTGGGATGCACTTTTTAAGAAAAATCTTGTGTATTTCTCTTTTGCTGGAATTTTTTCAACGTGTTGTTGTGTTCCTTTTTTACCATTCCAAGCGCACCTACTATGAATGTTACTATTATGTTTTCAATTTCCACCTTTTTTTCTATTTCGATTTCCTGGTCTTCATACTTCTTCTTCTCGACCTCCCTTTCTATTACCCCCACATCACGCCTTTGTTTATTTATTTTAAAAATAATAAAATAGAGTCCAGTATTTTTTTAAAAAGCGTTAAGAGGTCATTTGATAAAAATCGCGTGAGGATACCATAAGGTTAAAACCAAAGTAGCAGATTCAACTGACCTCCTGACTTTTAAAATCAAAACCTTTACATGTTATTTTTACTATTTTTTATACGTGTATTGAGCACTTTTTAATACTACTATTTCCTGTTCTGATTCAAGTTTGACCATTAACTATATATATATATATATATCTATATCTATATATATATATATATATCTGTATATATATATATATATATATATATATATATATATATATATATATATATATATATATATATATATTCTCGTCTATTGCCTGAATTTTCGAGAAATCCTATTATAGAACAATATTTCTCGAGTATTTAGGCTGGTAGATGAAAATAAATATACTGCTTAACAAATAAACGGTGCGTCTACTCAAATATGGGTATCCACTAAAAATAACATTGTTGACAGCCAACCACATTCGGGGTTTTGCTCTGTATTTTCTGTCTGGATGTACTTCCATAGATTTTTTGCATATGGCTGCAAGGCAGCGGCGGATTAAAATCAGTATTTTTCAGGGGTTTGATTATCTTATCTGTTTGGTTGAAAATATTGGTTTTGTCTTTATCCATTTTCTTTACTTTTGGTTTATCTTTCTTTCTTTCTTCGACTTTTGTCATATTCTTCTTTTCTTCATTTAACTCGTCTCTTCTTTTTTGTCATCTTCCCCTTCTTTCCTTATCCTTTTCCTTTTTCAATCTTATCTTTTTCTTTTTCCTCATCCATTATTTGCGGTGTATAAAGCGCATATAATTATATTTTTCATGATGGTATTTTACAAAATATTCGTTTTAGTTTTGATTTTGAAGTAACGTAGTAAAATTGTTTTCGTTTGTGATGAGTACTGATCATAAATGTAATAATAATGATTATGGTAATCAACAATAAAAATTAAGTAATCAATAATGAATAATAAGTAAAACGTTAATAAAGAGCATGGTACGATATCTACAACTAAATAGCCGCATTCGGATCCACAATTATTCCTACTCAATCGGTTCAAGAGTAATCTGAAACATAATCGTTACCGTCCACGCAATAACCATGAAGATAATATAATAGACCTTACTAACCATATTGCAGCATATATAAATATTCGAGCCAAAACACAACACACATGGCCTGAAGATTGCTTTCACGTATTAAACAAACAGTCGCCACACTCTATTGTCCCCAGTCCGCACTTTTATATTTCTAGATATATGTGTGTGTGTGCAGATATATAATTATATATGCGTGCGTGTCTGTGTGTGTATGTATGCCCAAATATATATATATATATATATATATATATATATATATATATATATATATATATATATACTGTCAACAAGTGTTTCTAACATCAAAATAGATACATATATTGGTTTGACGACCACAGCATTAGCAAGACGTCTTACACTTCATTTGTTGGATACAAGTTCTATGGCACAACATATTCAATGAAACATACGGACTATATATATATATATATATATATATATGTGTGTGTGTGTGTGTGTGTGTGTGTGTGTGTGTGTGTGTGTGTGCGTGTGTGTGTTTTAATAATATAAATTCAAACGTTCACAACATTGATTCAAAACAGGGCTCAATACCAGAAGTAGACCTGTAGTTAATATAAAATTTTTTACTTACGGACAATATATATATATGATAAAAGAATTTAAACACTAATATTCCATGGTCATGATTTATTCCATTGGAATCGTAAATACGATCCAATTCATCAGACCTACAAATTCAAAAATATGTATGTTTAGATATATGATTGCATATGTATGCGTATATTTACCACTAATATCATATATATATATATATATATATATATATATATATATGTATATATATATATATATATATTGACAACAGAAAAACGTCCATGAAAGTATAATATTTCGAAAAAAACATCCAACTAAGCATTCCGCCGTTTAGGCTTCATCAGATCGAAGGTGAAAAAATGAGCTACGTTTGTATGTCAATGTGTATGTTTAAAATAATCAAATCTTACATTTTTCCCAAGCTGGCTTTGCTTGTGATTAAAAACCACAAGATAAAAATGGATAAGAAACAAATCTTCCATTTATTTTCTACCGATTCTGAAGGATTTCTATCGGACACGTCATTTAAAAGTCACTCAGCTTTTTTTCTCTTTTTTAGTGATTATACTTTCATGGACGTTTTTCCAATTGTCAATAATTTATAACTCTGTCGGGATCATGTACCCAAATTTATAAAATACAAATATATATATATATATATATATATATATATATATATATATATATATTGTATGTATTGTCTACTTCCGAGTTTATTCTTTTCTTCATTCTGCGATATCTTTTTCTTTATAATTATCTTTTTATTCGACCTGTGTTTTTTCCTAGTTCTTTTTTTTTATCATACGTTCTCTTTTCCTGGCTTCTTTTCATTTTCTTCTCTATGCCATTTGTTATCTTTTACGTTTCATTCATCTTCACTTATTCTCCCTGCTCATTCCTCTTTTTCTTTTCCCTTCATTTCTTTCATCTTGTTCTCCTTCCACTTTTTCCTGTTTTTCATTCATCTATTACTTACCATTGATTTTCTTTTCCCTTCCATTTTTAATTGTCTTAATCTTGTCTTACTTATGTCTTCTTTCTTCTTTTTTCATCTCTTTCCCTTTTAGGTTTTTTTCCTTTTTCTCTTTCTCTTTTACTTCTTCTTCTTTATCTACTCTTCTTTCCTTTTTTCCTCACTTGAAATCATTGTGTTTCTTTTCTCTTTTTGCATCTATTCTTTATTTCTCCATCCTTATTCCTTTAACTTTTCCTTCTTCATTTCCCTCGTGTGCTCTTTCGTTTCTCTGCTTTCTTGTTGTTCTTCTTCTTCTCCTTTTTTTCTTCTTCTTTTTTCTTCTTCTTCATGTCCTCCTCCTTCGTCTTGGTTTCCTCCTCCTCCTTCTTCTTCGTCTCCTCCCCTCTCCCTTCTCCTCCACCTTCTGGTCTTTTACCTTTTCCTTCCTTTCGTTTTTCTTTCTTTATTTCTTCCTTTCTTTCTTTCTTTCTTTCTTTCTTTGTCATATTGTTCTTTTCTTCGTTTAACTAATTTCTACTTTTTTGACATCTTCCCCTTTTTTCGTCCTTTTCCTTTTTCATTCTTACCTTTTTCTTTCTCTTCATTTAAAATTTTCTTTTTTTCCTTTTTCTTCCATCTTCTCTTTCTTTTCTCTTACATCCTATCGTTTTCTCCCTCTACACTTTGTTGTTGTCGTTCTTCTTCTTTCTTACCTTCTCTTTCTGTTCATATACTTCTTTTTTCCCTCGTGTTTTTCCCATTTTCCTTCTATACTTTTTCTTTTTCTTTTCCTTTTCCCAATACGTTTCCTTTAGTCATCTTTCACATATTCTTCCTCTCAGATCCAATCTTTTTGTTTGATTTTCTATGTCTTTCTTTTTCCTTTCCAGTACTATTTCCTTTTCCTTCGCTACTATGTTGTTTTTATTATTATTATTATTATTATTATTATTATTATTATTATTATTATTATTATTATTATTATTATTATTATTATTATTATTATTACCTTTTGTTTTCTTCGTCTTTGGATATTTTCCTTCTTCGGATGTCTTATATAAATCCATTAATTTCTAATATATTCCAGTACCTTTACCGATTTCTTGGCTTTTCTCTCTTGAAAGATTTCTACAAATTATCTTTTGAGAAAAATGCCCAAAGAATTGAAAAACAAGCCTACTATGTGATTTATGCTTCGGTAAATTGAACGATGATTTTGGCGGGAATCCAACGACGCAAAATTTATTATAAGCTCAATACATACATATATATATATATATATATATATATATATATATATATATATATATATATATATATATATATATATATATGTAAATTGTTTTTATTTATTGATCTCTCGACATAAATCGAATTATAAGTAGTTAAATAGATATACATTTAAAGATATTATTTTTTCATGGGATTTTATTTCATTTTAATGGTACTTAACACACCATAAAGAAAAGCAAATAAATTCCAAATCAGTTTCTGATTAGTCGATTAAAAAGCTGCAGATTGAACATTTTTAAGAAAGAAATTCAGCCGTAAAACGATAATGTTCAATGCTGATGTAGAAAACGCAGAAAATGCAAGCTTTTTAACAAATGTAGCTAGCAGATAAAAGAGTCAATTTCTTCACATGAAGTGAAATACAGTTTCTCATGATGGCATTTTTGTACCACTTTCTTTAATCTCAAATAATCCTTGCTCGAATTTACATATATATATATATATATATATATATATATATATATATATCCTCACAAATTATTTTTTACTCTTAGATCTCTTAATAATTTACAATTTATCTATCGACAAATTATATCGCATTAGTGGAAGTACCTACTTCAGATGTTAAAGTTATCTATTTTTACAGATTTAATACATGTTTAAGTTCATGAATAAATTTTGATTCTGAAATCGGATATTATTTTGCTAACAATCTAATACTTTAACTATGTATAAGTTATATATATATATATATATATATATATATATATATATATATATATATATATATAGGGTGTCCATAAAGTTAATGTGCACTTTAAAAAAATTATAACTTTATTTGTATTTGGGATAGAAATAATCTGTAAAAATGTTATAAAGTTTAATCTACCTTGTTTTAAGTATAGCTAAAATAACTAATGTGATTTCAGGCATTACTGTAAATCAGTTGGCAAATGTTTTCCGTGAACTGCAAAATCGTATTACCCTTTGCATTGCTTATGATGGAGGTAATGTGGAAACTTAAATAAAATTCCAATAAAACCATAAAAATATAGATTTACTTCTTTTTACAAATTATTTCCATCGCAAATACAGATAAAGTTATAAATTTTTTAAAGTGAACACGAAATTTATGGATACTCTGTATATATATATATATATATATATATATATATATATATATGTTTATTTAGATAGCAAGCCTTCTTTCATGCACATGTTATTGGATACTACAGACAAGTTGCTTTGATTTCGTTTTTTATACAATTTCACATGCGATCTAATATTTTCTTTTCAGATGATAAATTATATACAAAACTGTCC
The DNA here is from genome assembly GCA_964036315.1 of Acanthosepion esculentum. NCBI lineage: Eukaryota > Metazoa > Mollusca > Cephalopoda > Sepiida > Sepiidae > Acanthosepion > Acanthosepion esculentum. The sequence continues at coordinate 83,778,260 of OZ038505.1, forward strand.
GAATGTCCTATATATATATATATATATATATATATATATATATATACACACACACTATTAGAGTTTTTGGGTACCCTGATGTACTAGTGAGCAAGCCAAAGTGAGCTGACTCATTTTATAGTTCACCAATAGAAGAGTTAACCAATCAGAAGGCTCAAAATATTCAATGAAACGTGTATGAAAGCGGCCGTGTTTTGTCCGAATATGCACTGCCAGCCTTTGATTTCGAAGACTGAAGAATTACGGAATATAGTCAGATTCAGTAGAGTGCTTGACTCGTGAGTGTTAATCTTTAACGTTTTTTCATTGAACAGATTACGTACTGTGCTCTCTTCTATATTCATAGACTATGGGGAACATGGTCCACACACACACACACACACGCACGCGCGAGCGCACACACACACACACACACACACACACACACACACAAGAATTAATTAACACTAATTGTCCCCTACTCTGCAGTTTCGTGGTACTATGTCCACTTTTCAAGAGCATAATCCGTATATTAAATATTTCCAATTATAATGAATATTCATTTTTCATTTTATTTTCATAAATGCGTCTTTTTTTTTTTAATTCCGTTATGGATGTGCGCATGTCATGTCTTTACATGTGCTCACGTGTTCGTTCATAAACGTAATTGTGTTTCAATTGTATGTTTTGTAATCTTTATGCAAAGTCTTTCATATCTATTTGTATAAAAGAGAATTTTTTTGTTTGTAATATTGTCGAATCAATTAATAGTTACTTTTGTATTTTTCCATTGATTTATAGTTAATATTTCAAACATATTTTTCTACTAATTCTTTACTTTGTTTATCCATATGGCTTTTGTGGGATTTAATAATCGACATGTAGGATTGTTTATAAAATTACACACACACACACACACACATACACACACACACACACACTCACGTATATATATATATATATATATGTATATATATATATATATATATATATATATATATATATATATATATATATATATATATATATATATATATATATATATATAAGATAACGATATATATTTATATAATTTTTTTAATATATTATGAACAGTTTTGAAAGAGAAATGACAAATTGGTAAATATATTGTGATGTGTTTCATCCGTTGGGACTTCATCGGACGTTATGCCATATATATATATATATATATATATATATATATATATATATATATATATATATATATATATATGTGTGTGTGTGTGTGTGTGTGTGTGTGTGTGTGTGTGTGTGTGTGTGTGTATGTCTGTGTGTGTGCATAAATATATATATATATTTGCGTGTTTTGTGTGTGTGTGTCTACATACGTGGCAACAAAATGTGCACTTATATATAACATTAGTTGAAATCGCTGGGATACATAATGAGGAAAGAGTGCTTGGCAAATTTGATGCTCACAGGGTAAGAGGACAAGAGGAAAGTAAAAAAAAAAACAACCTACATGGCGAGCTTGAGCGAATCGATAGCGGAGCATGGCTTTGGGGAAATTGCAAAAAGTCAAAAGTTATATATCGCTCCATGACTACCAACGTTCTTAACTGATACGGCACACATCAAAAGAAAAAGATATGTACTGTCGATTATATATTTTCTAGAGTTTCTGATTATACACGATACAGAAAACACAGACATCAGGAAAACATTTCAGAAAACAATTTAATTAGTCATTGAAACAAGATCTTCTCGCTATGAGGCTAATATCATTAATTCCAGGTTTATTCTTTATAAATCTGTATATTATTTTTATTTAAACATATAAAATTCATGGAGATGTAAATATATAAAATTAAAGACAAAAATAACCAAAATAACTACCTTCATAAGAAATTTAACAGCTTCATGCGCAATTAAGGCCTCTTCATTGACGTTCTGGTATGACCTACAACTAACGAGTCCATCGTAAAAAGATCAGGTTTATTCCTACATAAGAATACAAAAGAAGACATCTGTACGTGCTTCTAATTTGCATCTCCCCAGTTATCCAAAAGATATATAAAAGCAAACAGGATTTTTCATAAACAGATCATGGAATATTTCGATGATTAGATTAGATGCGTTCGTTCTTGCATTCCAACATATAGCGTTGTTTCTACTTTTGCCTACTTGACGCCAAATAACAGTAAAACGAGATTATAAAATATTTTGCGACACATTTCTGAAAATTTATATTTCTTTTCCCTTTTCTTAAAAACTGATAGGTTTTCCTTTCTCGTTTGAGTTCAACTTGCGAGTCAGTGCCAGTGTGGAATTTAGAAATCCCATAACAAGTGCGTCACTTGCATCGATCTATCTGTTTCGCTATCAGCCTCATTACGTTGAAACTGGAGACTTCTCATATCACGAAACATCTTCAAGATGACGAAGAAGATGTACATCTTGGAAATGAGGATAATTTACGCTTAAATGTTTCTGGGAATTTGGAGGGGAGTTTTGACATATTTTCTGGATTTTGTACTTTACGATATTTTGCTGAGAAGATTTATTTAATTTTTAAAAATATATTTTGAATTATGAAATGATTAAGAAACAATGAGGAAGGGCAGAGACGTGACGTTTACGATCTCGGCTTGTAGAACAATTGGCACGAAAAATATTTGAATGTATGTCAATTTTTATTTATTTATGTAAATATTTATTTATTTATTATTATTATTATTATTATTATTATTATTATTATTATTATTATTATTATTATTATCATCTTGCACTTTTACAGTTAGCGAAGGTTGAAAGAAAGTGAACAAGAAAGAGCAGGAGAAGATAATATGGAAGTCAGAAAAAACGTCTTAGAAACTAGAAGGAATATGTACGAGAGAGACTGAAAGAAAAAGGAATAAAGAATGGTTGTCAGAAACGACTGGTAAGGACAGAGAAATGACGGCAGATGAAAGATATGTCGTATGTATATATATATATATATATATATATATATATATATATATATATTTGTGTGGGCGAAAGAGAGTAGAGAGATAATAAAACAGACCCTCGATTAGACCCCTAACAACAAATCGAGAACAATAATTTATTGAAGTAAAGTGAAGCCGGAAGATACAGCTGCACACACACACACACACACACACACACACACACACACACACACACACACACACACACACATATATATATATATATATATATATATATATATATGTGTGTGTGTGTGTGTTTATAGACAGACAGACAGACAGACAGATAGATAGATAGATAGATAGATAGATAGATAGATAGATAGATAGATAGATAGTATGGTTATAGGAATCAACAATGCAAAGTTCATTCTCCGATATTGAAACATATTCTCCTATAGAATATATATATATATATATATATATATATATGTAGATCGATAGATAGATAGATATGATAATAACGAGAGATAGTCCATATATGCTTCTTCTATATAAATTTAACAGGCCAATTAGTGCAATTCAAGGAAAAAAAAAGAAAATAATGATAAAAATATTTTCAATAAGACTGATAATATTTATTTTATATTTCGTAACACGAAGAGAAAGATTTACAAACTTTTAAGACAAAATTTTCGGACATGCTTGAGTCTTTTTATCAACGAGACAAGAAATAAGCAATGATGTGCGATTCTTTTTGGTTTTTTTTTTGCATGTGCTTAGGAAGACAATGTCCGATATTGTCTGTGGAAGTTTTTGCAAGGTAATTCCGTTTTGTCTTCTATGAAGTTAAGATGTGCCGAGGTGAGTACATGGATTATATATATATCTATATATATATATATATATATATATATATATATATATATATATATATATATATATATATATATATAATCAAATACAGATTAAATATGGGTCTGAATTCAACATAATAAGGTAAAAATTAATCAAATGGAAACAGAGTTGTTTTATATAATCTAATACTAAAATTAGTTGCTATCATATAAATTCATTTAATTTAACAAAGTTGATAATTATTTATATATATATATTTTCAGAGTTTGCTACATTCGTTCTTAAGTACCCGTTTTTTAAGTATGCTATGCAAAACGAATTAATCAGAAATAATAAAATACATACGATATTATTTGAATATATATATATATATATATATATATATATATATATATACTCGCACACACACGCACGCACACATACACACACACAAACACACACACACACATATATATAAAGTGAACACTGCATTCAACACTCAGACGCGACAGAATTTCATGCTAAACGCAATCGTAAGGCGTTTAGCATGAAACTGTCTGAATGTTCGCCTTTATATTTTTACCCTTTTTCTTGTAGACGGCCATTGTATATATATATATTTATATATATATATATATATATATATATATATATATATATATATATATATATATATATATATATATATGAGTATGTGTATACAAAGACCTGCTAAAAAGTTCTGGTCCTGACGCATTTGCCAAATGAACCGGTATCAGAATTTGGGCCGGTATTCTTGGTCACACTGACAATTTTTCAGTAGCCTCACAGCACGTTCACGATTAAAAAAAAGAAAGATTTCTATCGCCAATGCAATATCCTCTGTCCTGAAAAAAATGCATCATGTGCTATACTTCTGTTTTTTATATTGTTTTTTTTTTTTAATAAAATCGTCACTTTATTATATTTCAGAGAAATTGAATACGTGCTGTTTTTCTCCGCGAATGCAAGAAAGCGAACCTGAAAATGGCGCTGGGGTTGTGAAGTGAGACTGTTGCTAAAAAGTTAACACTCAAGCGAGTCAAATTTTCCAGCGAAGTGAAGCTGACAAAATTATTCAGCTTCAAATATTTTTGAAAGTGTAATCTTTGAAGAAAAAATAACAACACCCAAAAGCCTTTGCCAGAAAATGTAGAAGGAAATGAAAGAAAGAAATTAAGACAACTTTATTCCCGCTCAAACGCTTTTCTTATTTTTCTTCTGATATACTGAAATCCTTCGACTTATCCTTCGACTTATAAATGGTAGTCGGTGGTCTCATATTGAAGAAATAAAATTCGTAAACTTAAGGAATCAGCACATATGCTAGGCCACAAAAATCTCCTGAGCTGACCAAGCATAGAAATGAATACAATCTGGGAACCATTAACAAGGAGTGCCAGAGAAAAGCGATAATAAATAAAAAGTTGCAATATGAGCTCTGGTAAAAACATATAGGATAACAGCAAAAAATTCCAATATGAGCACTGGTAAAATGGTTGCTGAATACATTAGGTTTATAATACCCAGACATTAGGTTTATAATACCCAGAAATTCATACACAGATGTCATCAGGGATACAGTGGATAAAGGCGTTGGTTATATCCAGTGTCAGGATCCAAAGAATGTGAGTTCAATACCCGTTTAATTTCAGATGGAAAATTAGCAGGAGACAACTGATAACTGACATCCATCAAACATGGCACGTGTAACTAGAACAGTCTACCCCAGTGAGCGAAATAAAGGGTTCAATTCGACATTCCATCCACCTGAAGAAGGCCGGAGCGTACAACGGCCGAAATGTTGTAATAAATATGGCGACAAAGATGAGGACCATAGTCCGAATAATGTAAATAATGGGAATTTCATATTTTATGACACTACTGAAATTCGAGAGAGAAATAATTTACAAAGATAACTGCCAAAAATTGATTGATCATTAAAAATCGATTAAATACTTTGAAACTGATACTTTGGCATTTGATTCACTAATTATCATTACAGATAATCTTATTACGATCGCCAATATTAAACTAGTGGTCAAATTCATTTTCAGTTAAAGTATCTCACGTCATAATATATCTTGAAGGACATTTGGAATGTTAAAAAAAATGAGTCGTTGTTTGCGAATCGGAGTTCATTTCTATTGTGACCAGGCAAATCGGTCCTATTAGAACGTCCAATATAGACTTCGCTCTGCTTTGGAAAAATATTGACACATCTTGAAACACTTCTTTATTTGATGTGTCCCTTCAGAATAATAACTATGCATTTTGTCTTCTTTGATGTTTACTTTCAGCCTTTTCTTCTCGAGTTCTTTCATTACATTCCGTAGGAGCTTTTGTAGTGTTCATTCCTTGTCTACTACCAAAACTGAGTCATCTGCATATCTTATGCTGTTATCATAGTTGCCATCAATAATAAACCCTGGCAGGACTTCTAATTCTTTCAGAATTGCTTCGCTGTCCAGGTTAAACAAGTCCGGGGAGAATATACGTCTTAGTCTTAAACGCCTTTCTATATTTGTATATCTGCTCAACTTATTTTCTATTAGTATGCAGTTGGTTTGTTGCCATTATGGGTTCTTTGATTATTCGAATATCCTTCCCAAGTATATCCGGAGTGCTGAGAAATTCCAACAGATTTGGAGGTGGGGCGTGATTTATCATAAGCTTTGCGTAATCTATAAATCATTGGCACACGTTCTGCATTGGTATTTCTCTTTCTGGTAACATTTTGAGCATGAATATTGCATTCCTTCTTCCAGTGTCTTTGACGAACCAGTACTGTTGTCTTATCTCCGGTTGGATTCTGTTGCACGCTTTATTCATAAGCACTCAGATGATGAGATTTATTATATGGTTCATTAGGTTGATTCTCCCATTGAGTTCTCATTCGTTTGCACCTGGCTTCTCAGGCAGTGCTATGAAAATAGATCTACTTAGGTCTTCAGGTATATCTGCACTGTTGTAGATTTCATTTATTATTGCTGTAAGCTTGTGAACACAGATACGTGTGAAGATTTTTGATTGCATATTTTCTCTAGACACACACACATACATAGCAATTTGCTGAGCCAAGTTTAGATTTGGCACAAGGCCAAAAGTATAGGATCGAGCTCACTACTCAGTCGTAATTTACTGAACCCTTATGCAATACTGTTGAGGCCTTGTTAGGACCAGAAATAAAGACACAAAGAGAGAAATTGAGTTAAACAAATATATTAACAGAAACAGTAACACAAACATATACAAAATAAAGTGTTACAGCTAGAATGTTCGGCCCGACTGTCAGTGCTGACTGCTGGAAACTTCCCTCTCCAAAAGGTAGTACCTGCTCCTATTTATAGCTGGGAGGGTCCATACGTGGGTGGATAAATTATCATAACAAATACCAATGCTCATATATGCAAGTAAATGCAGAGCAATCTCCTCACAGATGAAGAAGAGACTTGAGGGAGTAGAAATGTGGTTCTACAGAAGGATCTTGAGAATATTATGAGAGCAACAGCGAAGTTTTAGGCGAAATGCAAGCAAGAAAAAAAATACTTCGAACCAGAAAAAAAGTAAATTTGAAGTTTCTGGGACCCATAATGAGGAAAGTAGGCTTAGAAAATTTAACACTCACGAAACATTGAATGTAAGTGAAACAGTAGAAAGCATTGTATAACCTACCCAACGAGGACGTGTAAATTGTTTAGTCAACAGGAATTAGGAGAGTTATCAAAATTTACTATCAGATACAAAGTAGAGGAAATTGGGGAGAGCCATGATTGTTCAGGTTTTGAAGAGATACGGCACGTAGAAGAATTTCGTCTGTAATTTTCATATTGAATATCAACCACATATCTTTTCTTTATATATCATGTCATTTCAAAAGGTGTGATCATGGCTCTCCACACTTTCCGTTTCTTTATTATTTGTGAATTGGCATGACATCTTGGGAATTATTGCTTTCATTTCATTTCTGATTTCAGAGTTTCCATTTTCTTAGATTGGCTCTCAATCAAGGCTAAAAAGCTCAGTGTATCCTGGTATTTAATCAAGAGCTGGAGGGGTATAGTTACACATGTCCGCAAATGAAAGTAAAAGAGCAGGCGAAATTTGAACTTGTCCATACCACTTCCAGCACCGACAACCGTTATAATACCTGCCCAAATTTGAAATAAATCATGGCATCTCCTCTATTACTAACATTGACACCATTATGCAGAAAAATGATAGCTTTGACATAAATTGGACGTCTGTCTTAAAGTGATGTTTATAAGTTTGACTCTCAAGCTATTACTGAGGCTAAACGTTCGTTACTGAATGTCGCATATTTGAACAAGGGGGAGGTGACTGCCAATTAGGTTAACATATTTCTTTTCGTGAAATTTTGATTCTTACTATGATTGCAATTATTGTGAATCTTTGCCAGTTTCACATTTGGTAAATATCTGAGTAGGGCGCC
>OZ038505.1:83791437-83864294 GCA_964036315.1 Acanthosepion esculentum
GAACACATGAATTTATCATTGGCAGGAGTTTCCTGTATAAGTTTGACGAAAGAAAAAGAATCCTTAATACAATATGAGCTAAAATGCTCGACGACCGGTTGAAGGAGATCTGAAAGAAAACCGGTAACTTTCTTCAAGCCTGTATTGAGAACCATGTTTGTCCCTCCTCATTTTTATTCAGAATCAGGAGTGCTAAGCTTCAGCCAGGCTTGAAAATCGAGGAGATCTTCATGAAGGATTCAATTCAACTCTGTAAAAATAGAATCTTTAAATTAACACGTGATTTAACTATTTACCGTGAAGAATGTCTTTCACGGTTGTCCTTTTTCGATAGAATTAGGTTCTCCCGACATATGAGTTCTATCCATCTTAAATCCGTCAAGAAATTATTGTGTGACATGCAAACGCAATTGCAGCACTTAGTTCGTAAACGGTTTGGACATATTGAACCAGTCCCGGGTGCAATTCTTAACCTATCCACTTATGAGCTATCTGATTTAGAATCCAATATACTTTCTTATGGTTTGGATTTCTGTATTCCTCCTAGGGTTTCCGATGCTGAAAAAATTTTCTCTGAATTTGAGGTGCTATCAGCACAGCTATGTAGACTTGTGCCTCGTTCGTCTGACTCTCTCTCGAGTTTAAAAGCTACACTTAATGATTTAGCGCATTCATATGCTGCAACACCCGTATCTCTTTCTGAATCCAAGTGGGGTCAACAGCAGCGGTCAGTAGTCAGGACAATTAAAGCAAATAACAATTTGGTTATTACCCGTCCCGATAAAGGTGCCGGTATAGTCCTTCTCGACCATTCCGACTATGTCTCCAAAATGCTGACCATTCTGAGTGACACATCCAAATTTCTTCCTCTTGGTCCTGCAGAGACACATGACCGCACTATACCTATCGAGATTAAATTTCAGAAGACACTTCTGACTTGGCTTAAACGGCGCTTTCTCACTCGTGAGATTAGTGACAATATAAGACCTGTCGGATCTATCCGGCCTCGTATGTATGGTCTACCAAAGACTCATAAAGATAATGTACCCCTTCGACCTATTTTGTCAATGTCTGGCTCGTCCCAACATAGGGTGGCCGGTTTTCTTTCAGATCTCCTTCAACCGGTCGTCGAGCATTTTAGCTCATATTGTATTAAGGATTCTTTTTCTTTCGTCAAACTTATACAGGAAACTCCTGCCAATGATAACTTCATGTGTTCCTTTGATGTTTGTTCCCTATTTACTTGCGTCCCTGTAATGGAAACAATCGATATTTGTTGTGACATGCTATATCGCAGTCACCTGTCTCCTCCAGATATTCCTGAACATGTTTTCATTGAGCTGATGCAATTTGCGACCATGTCTGTGGAGTTTAGTTTTAATAACTTCATGTACAGACAGGTTGACGGGGTTGCGATGGGCTCCCCTTTAGGTCCTTCGTTGGCCAACATTTTTGTGGGTTTTTATGAGGCTTCACTCCTCACCCATGACAATGCTCCTTCCATGTACCATCGGTATGTTGATGATACGTTTTGTCTCTTCAACAGTGAACCAGAAGCCGATTCCTTCCTACTTGTTATGAACCAACTCCATCCGTCCTTGGCGTTCACTATTGAGAAGGAGTCTAATTCTTGTATCTCTTTCTTAGATGTTCTTGTGCATCGGACTCCATCTCATTTTCTTACTTCTGTGTACCGTAAGCCAACCTTTCCCGGTCTGTACACTCGTTGGGACTCATTTTGTCCCAAAAGACGTAAGATTAATCTTATTAGGACCCTAAGTCACAGGGCCTTGATGATTTGTAGCGAGCAATATCTCGATGACGAATTAAATTTTATCCGCTGTACCCTATTAAAAAATGGTTATCCTAGCGATACCTTACACACAGTCATGCGTGATAAAGTTATTAAATTCAGGAAGAAAAAAGAGGACGAAGTACAAAAGTGTCCCGTCTATTTACGACTTCCATTTATTGGTTCACGTGGCGAGCTTTTGGCCAAGCGAATCCTGTCTGTAGTCCAAAATTGCTATTTCTCTGCCCAATTGAGAGTTCATTTTGTGACTCGCACTGCCTTCCCGTCTATGCGTAAGGATCCTCTTCCTCCCCATAATGTCTCCTCTGTTATTTACACATATAAATGCGGCTGCGGTAGCAGCTACATAGGAAGAACAACCCAACGTTTAGATTGTAGGATCAGGCAACATGTCCCTTTACGTGTCCTCAATCCGGAAGCTAGTAGTAGCCAATTAGTGAATACTTCCGGTTCAGCCATCACTGAGCACCTCATAAATAGCAGAGTGTGCGCAACCAATTTTAGTCCGAACTTGTTCGCGGTGCTAGCTAGTTCGCACTCTCTATTTCATCTAAGAGCGCTCGAATCATTGTATATACGAGCAAGGGGACCGTCTCTTTGCAAGCAAAGGGACTGCCTCCTTGGTCTCCATATAATCACGCTCTAGTGTTCTCTATTCTTATTCCCCACCTTTTCCATCTCTATTTTCTGCTATATATAATTTTTTCAAATTTTGTTTTTTTTGCTTTTTTTTTTTTTTTTGGCAGAAAATTGTATTATTCGGGTTAAGAAAATGTATTTCTTTCATACAGATAATTCATTGTCAATTTTAATGTTTTAATTGTATGAATTTTGCTTGTGTCATAATTTAGCTATTTATTATAGAATAAAAAGTTCCCCGTAGACCTTGATAAGCTAGGGAACGAAACCGGTTGGTCTTTTGAGTGATTGTCCCTTTTCTTATTTTTTACTTCCTCTCACATTATGCCCATTAGTAATAAATTTTATGTCTTTCTAGATATTTGTCAGTTCTGTACCTCACACAATTTATTCAAATATATATATATATATATATATATATATATATATATATATATATATATATATATATATATATGTCATCCACAGACAGACTGTTTCGCTGTTTCACAGCTCATCAGTTGAAGGTGAATTTTAGCGTGTTTATTTTTTTTTAGGTTTAGATAAACACACAGTGACTGACAGTGACTCAATTCTGCCGAAGAGTATATATATATATACATATATATATATACATATATATATATATATATATATATATATATATATATATATATATATATATATATATATATATTGTCATCCACAGAGAGACTGGTTCTCTGTATCACAGCTCATCAGTGTGGCTAGACGTCCGGTTGCCTCTGGCTAGAATCGAAAACCGGATATATATATAGTGGACTTACTCGTGGTATTCAACGTATGAGGGTCATGCAGCTCAGATCCTTTAACTACAAGAAAAGCATCAGGGACAACAACAATTTCCCGGTATCCATACATTTCAACTAACCTGGCTCACACCATCGGCGACGCCGGCGGTGCTCTTTTATCGTCTGGGTTCGACAGCCAGAAAGATAGACGCAGGTCAGATTTGAAGTACATCCTAAAAATAAACTCCCACATAAAACGTCTAAACAGAGATTTGGGTTTACTAAAGAGTATACCTTCCACATTACCAGCAACACCACTCCTCGATTGAGTAGCCCCCCCAGCACATTTTAAATCCAAATTTTAACAGCCATTTCCCACCTACCATATGTTTCTACTCTGATACCTATGATTTCGAAAGTTTATGAGATAGCTAGTGTATATTTACACTTATTACGCTTAAGCACACAAAGCTATTTTGTATTCACTTTTCTCCTCTTTTTCCTGCATTATTATTATTATTATAATTATGTTTTTATTTGTTTATTTTTTCTGCACCCCCATTTTCTGACTATGGCTTTCCAAAATAATTTTTTATCAAAATATTTTATTTCTATTTTTATGAGGTTCTTATCCTCTTTTTTTCTCTTTCATTTTATTTTTATTACCTATTTGCCTTTTCAACTCTTCACATCTTGCAAAATTTATCAACAGTGACGACATACGTGTCGTCTTCCGTATTCCAAATCCTACGACCCTTTTCCCCTTGGTTCAAAATGCTATTCTCCTACCTTCCATACTGATAAAGACAAAACCAGTCTATTGCGTTCACTCAGATCATTTTCAAAAAAAGTTTCGCACGCGTGGATCAAACAGGGATTATTTTAATTATAATACCATATACATCGAATTCAGACCAGGCACAAGAAACCCCAATTGTGAGTCTTTCCCGTTTCTCTGTTTATTTCTCGCAAAGCTGATGAAGGACTCAGGCGGGCTCGAAAATTCCGGACGAATAACATTAATATCCGTGCTTCATTTCTGACTTGTGGTTAATAATTAATATGTAATAAATGTTCTTCGCATTGATCACATCGGTACCCTTTCGTTTTCTCTTGTTTTATTAACCAACCTATTTTACATATATATATATATATATATATATATATATATATATATATATATATATATATATGTATATGTGTGTGTGTGTGTGTGTGTGTGTGTGTGTGTGTAGCCATTTGTTTTCTGAATACAGTTGTCTGTTAGGAAAGTGAACTGATGTCTGTTGCAGATGCCATCTAAGACATATTTAGTATTATCAGTACTCACAGAATACTTGGCTATCGTTTGATACTTTACCACTGGGAGAGAGTGCATAACCTAGCGAGATCAGCATTTGAACAAGGATAGTTGTAACTTCGTGCGAGCACCCCCTGCGAACATTTTCGGACTGTTTCCACTCACAATGCTTGGGTTAACAGACGGTATACGCTTTTCGGGCACTTTCTATCAGTGCCACTTGCTGGGATTTACGTATTCTAGAAGTCACCAAAATAATAAATGTACCATTGTGAGATTCGAATTTCGGTTTCATATACATAGAATCAACTATATATATATATATATATATATATATATATATATATATATATATATATATATATATATATATATATATAGATAGGCTCCTGAAAAAATTGATTTCGGTTGAGCTCTCTGGGGAAGGGAGTGTGGGTTTGTAAACAGTGACTATTAAGGCTGATATAGCAAGACTCTTCGTTAAAGCGAATTGAGTCCTGTCGGTCACTGTGTGTTTATCTAAAAATAAATACGCTAAAACTCACCTTCATCCATGCCGTGCCCCGACGGCTTAGTGGTAGAATTTCCGACTGACGCCAATTTAGTCGAGTTTCGAACTGAAGTGGTGTGATACAGCGAAACAGTCGATCTGTGGATGACATTATATATATATATATATATATATATATATATATATATATATATATATATATATATATATATATATATATATATATATGCATGCCTATAATTGGGTATTTGTTTATCAATTTACAAAGGAAGTTTGGCATCACAATCTTGAAACTAAAATTATTTTATCACCTAAAGCAACTTCTTAATTGTTTCTAGAGAAAAAAGAGATTGTATTTTCACACAATCGTAAATAATATGTTCCAACTTGATATCTGTGACCTAGTTAGTCTGGATTCATATTTTCTAAACAAAATCATTGAACTAAAATTCAAACGTTAAACAAATCAACTCTGTCAAGCAAATATCGATCAAATATAACGAAGACAAGTTCAGCACATCTTCGTATCCCCGGTTTTAATTTTCGGCAATTTTAAGCTTCACGCGAACATAACCAGAATTAAATAATTGTTAAATTTTAATAATATAAGAGGAGTTATGCTATAAATTTGGCTCTGACTGAATATCCATAAAAGGCTTCATTTAAGTGAAAATTATTTAATAAGTAAAAAAAAGAAAAGAAAAATTAATTATACGCTGAGGTTACTAAGATCCACGGCAGTGATTCTCAACTCTCGTGCAAGCTCACACAAGTATGCCACGCTATCCTCTTAAGTGTGCCACGAAATATTGTCACGACACACGCACACACGCACACACACACACACACACACACACATATATATATATATATATATATATATATATAGTTAAATTCCCAGATCAACTCTGTGGACAAGACATATTGGTGTAAAATGACAATTGGAAAAATCTTAGATTTTGCCGACGCGTTTTTCATTTTTGACTTTAAAAAGTCGGAAGACGAAACGCGTCGGCAAAATCTAAGATTTTTCCAATTGTCATTTTATACAATTATATATATATATATATATATATATATATATATATATATATATATTTATATATATATATATGGAAAAAAGACTCAGATTTCGCAATAAATAAGCTGCAGAAATATTTGAAGAGAAATACTGAAATAAAATATATTCATATTTGTGTGCGTATTTTTTAAATCTCTGGTTTTATTTCCTAACATTTAAATGTATGCCCTTTAAAAATAGTGTGCCGTGACATTTTCATTTTCTCCTGGGTGTGCCGTTGCTTAAAAAGGTTGAGAAACTGTATAAGAAAACCGTCTGTCCTATATTTGCTTTCGGTTGTGTGTCCTCAGAAGGATGCAGAGAATATCACAAACTGGTTATAAAACAACAATGTTTTAGCGAAAATGGAAGGAAAATGAAGCCTAAACTTAATATCAAGAAGAGACACTTTAAAATTTCTAGGGTACATTATGAGGAAAGAGGGTTTGGAAAATCTGATACTCACAGGACATATTGAAGGCAAGAGAGAGAGAGAGAGATGAAAGCAACGCATAACATACGTGGGCTTGAGTAAATGAATGGTGGAACAGGTTTTAGGAGAAATAACAGAAAGACAACATTTACTAAGGACAGGACATTGTGGACATTCGGAAGAGTCATGATCGCCAACGTCTTGAAGAGACACGACACATAGAAGATGAAAAATGAGCTTGAATAAATGGATAGCAGTTACAAAGGACGTGAAGCTGTTGCGAGCCATGAAGGGACGCGGCACATAAAAAAGTAGACTCTATAAGCATCACGAGTCCTGTAACGCCTTTGTCGCAAGAGTACCGCAAAGACTGCAGCCAAGGTAGTGTGTCAGAGCATATCTCATTTCACGGTTGTTTGGCATTTAGAGCTTTCCTTCTCTTGGATTAGTTGTAAATTCAATGCAAGAGATCTTAATCTGCCATAAAATTGAGGGGGACTTCCATTACAATCTACGCAATTCAGGCATAGGCAATGAGAAACAAAAAACCAGTAGGAATAAAAACGGTAGCTCGATCAGCTTTTTAGTCGGATTATCTTCAGCATCTATTTAAATCTATTGATGTCTCAGGTGTACAGACAATCCTTCCAACTTGCATTTTAGCAGTTGATTTTGGCGCCTTTTAGTTTGCTGGTAACTTTGAAATTCTTCAAAATGGTGGCGAATTAATTGTCACTAAATTTGAAGAAATATGAGAGAAAATAAGAAATCTATTTACAAAGGTTTGAATGAATCGGCCAAAAAGCGTTAATACACTCACGAATACGAAGAAGATACTTAACTATACGAACAAAATTTTTTAAAATAACAATTATTTACTTAACTTAGTTATTCTAACAGAAAAACAGGAAGATTGTTTTGCGTCAAACTTCCAATGTGAGAAAGACTTGTCAATGTAGAAAATAAACATTCGAAATTCGAGCTTTTCAGACACTTTTGTTGCTGGTGATGAGAAATATATCCTTTACCATAATGTTAAGCGAGGTCGTCAGTGCAGACAGACCTGCTCATCAACCGAGAGGTAAACTTCACCCAAAGAAGATCATCTATTCGAGAAATCCCCGATTATGAGTTCAGTACCTGGTTACTGCAGTGGTGAACAAAAACTTGGAGAGTTGAGTTAAAAGGAAATAACTGAGACATCTAGAAGAGGCATGGCACGTAGAACTAGAAGTATCTACCCCGGTGGACTTAGTAATGGGTCCTCAGTAGGACACATTAACTCAGTAAATGGTTCAGTTTGAAATTCCAATCACACGAAGAAGGCCGGAGTGTATAACGGCCGAAATGTTGTGAATATGGCAATAAAGATGAGGACAATAGTTCGAACAATGTAAATAATGTAAATAATTACAATATCTCATCTCAGAAATATAGATAGTTATTTCGAGTAATTGAGAATTGCTTAATTTTCTGAAAACGGGCCAGCATAGCCAGGCAACAATGTTGCAATGATGCAACAGTGCAAGTGTGTTGACAATTTTTCCAAAGAAACAGGAATGTTTCTCGCCACAAATGCTAAACGAAATTATGACTGATTCTGCCTAGAAGATAACGCAAACTCTTATGTCTCGTCATTAAGACCCCAAAATAATTACGCTTCGTCGAGACCTGACAAGACTTTTCAGCATTTTTCTGCTTTTATGGATTTCTACCTTCTACAAAGGAGTCGGATCATGATTATAGTCAAAGATCGCCTGGAAAATCAATGTTGCGTACGAACATCAACGTTCTGTAGTAACAGTGTATCATTATTCGACAGAGACTTGCTGCCGGCAGTTAAAAAATTGGCACTAACAAGCGTTTAAGTCCATTCACAATTAGCATATTTCCTTCCCTAACAAACTTGCAGCAAATTGAGCCTCGAGATCTTTTCGCTCAAGTGTGAGGAGTTTGACAGGACGGAGGGACGTACGGGGACATCGGTTTGACTCGCAGATGTTTTAGCTGACAACTGTTTTACATTGCAGACATTTGCTAAAAGCCGAACCAATTAACAGACATTCTATTGACATCACCCAGTTTCTCAAATGCGAGACATCATATGAAATCATCAAACAACGTTATTCTACACAGACATTTAGCTACATGTATTTTCACCGACAGACAACTCGGTGTTGTCAGGGATAAAACTGCTAAATAGGTTCCTTATTAACTTAGTTTACAGGATTCTTCTTATTTATGTGCCGTGTCCCTTCAGGACATTGGCAATCGGGGCTCTCCACAACTTCCTGTCCTTTATAGCGCACAATAAATTTTGTCTTTTTGTTATTTGTCCTAAAATTATTCAGCCATTCATTTAGACAAGCTCTCTAGGCTTTCCTTTGTTCCTCTTGCCTTCTGTTCTGTGAGTGTCCAATCTTCCAAGCTCTCTTTCCTCATTATGCGCCCTAAGAATTTCAACTGTTTCTTCGTGATGTTAATTATAAGTATCCTTTTTGTTCCCATTTGGTTTAAAACTTCATTCAGTTCATTGTATTCTCAGCATCCTTCTGTAGAACCACATTTTGATTCAAGTCTCTTCTTCCTCTGTGAGAAGATTGTTCAGCATTTACTGTCATATAGGAACATTGATATTAACTAACTAACTGACACACTTTTCATTGTTTCTAAAAACAATTCTGTTTATTAATACTTAGCTTATCTTTTGGATGTCATCTTTTATTATGTCAATGCGTCTTCGAATTTAAGTATAGCATTTTCCATCCTCTGTTAAAATACTCCCCCATATATAGCTGTATCATGTCATGTCATTGTTTTCCTTAATCTGTCAGGGCTGTTGGGGCACCACAAGTCCTGCAGCTATAGCAGCAGTGGTGTGTCTAAGGAAAGCTAACCTTGCGTAACACATTCTTATCGAGTATAAAATATAAAACAAATTTATTAACCAAATTTAAAGTAAGCCTCTTTTTAAGTCATTCACACATATCGATTTACCAGACATATACATATATTCCAAATTTCCTAGTGGTACTTAGAAAAAAGTATATATTTTTATATAATAGTTTTCCTCATGCAGAAAGTACATGAGGAATTCTGTTTAACCCATTAATTCCCACAGTAAAATCCCGGTATTAATTTTTAAAAAAAGAAAGAAATAAAAGTCTGTAAATGGTCATATTTCTTTTTAAACAATTCACCACAAGCAAGGCAATAAAACCACTAAGACGCAAGCGGGTGAGAGAACATGAGAAAAGGAAGATTATTAAGGAAAGAAAACAATAATAGAACAGGAATTAAGAAGACAAAAGATAACTACTGATATTGCATTTAAAATCTTGAAGATCAAAGTTGACTGGAAAGCACGTAGCAAACGGTTACATCGAGCCATTTTAACTATAAAATGATGAAACCTTGTTTCCATTCCTGAAGACAAGGTACCAAAGAGGAAACTTCCTCGGAACAATTAATATGAAAATATTCATATACATTGAGTTCAAGGTCAATGACTTATTGGATAACTCTGAAGATGGTTTGTCTTCTTCGAAGTCTAAGTAAGTTTTCTAAAACGTTAGACATTATAAGGGCAACTACATTCGTCCAGAAGGTCCAGGATATCATCAAGCAAAGCTTATCGTCATCGCAGGCAACTCATCGTAGAGTGGTCTAGTCAGATGTCTAGAATGAAAATGAATTTAAAATTTACACTTTTGACGGGTAGTATTAAGCTTATATAAGTTGATATAGAAGGTGGTGAGGAATAGTGTGAGAGACAGGATCAAGTTTAGAGAGGGAAGGTAGAGTTTTAAAATTTATTTTTATTTTTATTTTTATTACAATACTTAATATGTAAGTATTTGTATATGTATATGCGTGTATATCGATACATGTGTATGGGATTATATATGTAATTGTACATGTATATGAATGTATGTTTATGTGTATTTGCGTAAATATGTATGTGCCCGTCAAAAGTGTAAATTTTAAATTCATTTTTCATTTCACCTTTGAAAGTGAAGTCTGAAGATCAAGAGAAAAATAAAATTCTCTGGTGAAATAAATTATAACTAATAGAGCCTTAAAGTGGCTTGTGTTTCTTTAAATTAATATATATATATATATATATATATATATATATATATATATATATATATATATATATATATATATATATATATATTGAAATTTCATAGCTAAACCTGTATAGCGCGTCAGCCTATATGACGGTTCTGTGTATATATGGGTGATGGGTGATCGCTTGGGTATACTAGGTGCTCTTGTATATATATATATATATATATATATATATATATATATATATATATATATATATATATATATCAAGTATGTGGTGCAGTTCAATTTACATTACATGAATCATTCATACAAAAAGCAGATAGTGAAGTTAATGATATAAACATTCATCAACGGGTTCGAGGTTAATGTATTTTATTAAAAATTGTTTGCGAGAGTGATTCTTGCCATTTATATCATTAACTTCACTATCTGCTTTTTGTATGAATGATTCATGTAATATATATATATATATATATATATATATATATATATATATATATATATATATATATATATGGTTGAATAAATTACAGACATTAAGTCTGCTAATTTTTAATAAAATCCGTTCATACTCACGAATAATCTTCCGTGTATTGATGTTAAAGGATGAAAGCATGAAAAGACTGTTCCTTTATAAGCATTTCAGAACATTACTGCAGTATTCATAGTTGATTCTGTTCAGTGTCGGCTTTGATTTTTTGAGATAAATTTTTTATAGTATTTGTAATCTAGATTTTTTGTTTTCATGGTGTAGGATAATTATGTTGTACGGATTTCTGGTTCTGTGGTAATTAGCTACTGTTCTTGGAGTTTAATTATATTTTGGTATGCTTCAATCTCAACATTTTTATGTAGTCCACTATATTTTTTGTATATATGACGGTTAAGTCCGAGGTTCAGTCGTTCTTTTTGGTTGTCAGTTACATCATAGTCAGAAATGTTTATAAATCTTTCAAAGTTATCCGGGATATATATAGTTCCTTTATATAATGTATTGAGTTTTCTTTGAATTTTTAATATATGTTTACATTCCAATTTGTTAGTAATTTCTTTTAGTCAATTTAGTATTTGTTTAAGTTGTTCAAAGGTGGTATTCTTTTGTAGTGTGTTGTGTTTCCCTTGTTTCCGTTTACTGAGTTTTATCAAGTTCATATTATTTACTTCAATCTTCCTTTTCACAAGGCCACGTTTAGGTGATATTCTTCCGCTCGGCTGCTGGATTATTTAATTTAAAATTTGTGTATTTAGACAGCAAATTATCTTAGGCATGTCTGATTGAATTAATTACAGACATTATGTCTGCTAATCTTTAATAAAATCCGTTCTGAACAACATGTTTAAATATGTTTGATTTATTTGTTCAAATGTTATTTTATAAATAGATACTCATATTTGAGTAGATGCTCTGTTTTTTTATTTATGTATTAAACAATATATATATTTATTTACATCTACTGGCCTGAATATTCGAGAAATCTTTTTAGAAATATATCGATTGATAGAATAACGTATGAACAAATAAATTAAAAATCTGTCGGATTTAATCCTTTTTGTAATATATATATATATATATATATATATATATATATATATATATATATATATATATATATATATATATATATAGTGAAGATAGCTCTGGCTGACACCAAATTAGTTGTGTTTCAATCCTGGCTTGAGGCATTCAGATGTCTAGTTACACTGAGGAGCTGTGATACCGCGAAACAGTACTGTCTGTGAATCACACACACACACACACACACACACACACACATATATATATATATATATATATATATATATATATATATATATATATATAAGGTATGCTATGTTTATGGGTAAAAGCTGATTTATTGATTCGTTTTTTACGGCTTATCAACCCAGTGGATTTTTTTTTTAAATGCAGAAAATATATTTTGATTCTAATAATTCTACTTGGAGATAATAATGATTTATGGCTATATGTCTTACTAATTAACCCATAGCTGGGAGAGAAAAGATTGTTTCATACCTTTCCCAATGGTATTTTTCTCGTAATATAACGAACCCAACCATAACTGGAAAGGTTCTCCGATTAACAATCCTGAGCCATTATTCATTACACCACCTGATCATCCAAGCTTACAGCAATTAGAATTCCCAAACAGTCACCCATCTAGCTGCTGACCAAGCTCGATGTTGCTTAACTTCGGTGATCCTACGTGAACCAATGTTTTATTTTAGAGTGATGAGAGTTTGTTTCATGCTTGAACGCAATCGTCATGCCATAAAGACTGAGATCAAACATGAAACAGATTGGCGCAACTCGGTATCGACCTCAGTGTACACTGATATATATATATATATATATATATATATATATATATATATATATATATATATATATATATATATATATATATATATATATATATATATATATATATATATATATATATATATATATATATATGGATGTATTTATTGTTAACACCCCAAGTAAGGCCGTACAGCCACTAGCATGGGGTTACAGGGTGTGGAGGAATTAGAAACAGAAACATTAGTAATGAGGAGAAAGAAAAGAGCAATCAGGAGGACATTGCATTTAATTTTTTACAGATTAAAGTTGGTTGTCAAGCATGGAGCTTGAAAGGAGTTCCACGAACGAGAAGCGAGAGAAAAGAAGCTGTTAGTATTGAAGTTACGGCTAAATTTATGAGATGTCGACGCCAGTCTAATATTGCGCTTAAATTCATGCAGTCTCCGAATAATTAGCATGAAAGTATTTGTAAAAAAGGCAGAAAGAGGCAACCTTACGGCGGTGAGCAAGTGACTGAAGCGTAGCCGCTAGATCAGGGCCAATAATATTGCTGATTTTTCTTTGGATTTTATCAAGGATCTACAGCAGGGCCACCGACCATATATGACAGCAATATTTTAATCATGGACGAATAGAAGACTTCACGGTGAAATAATGGATAGCGACTTCGATTGAGGAATTGGAGAGAGCCGAATCTATTACATTCATTTACGTGCTAATACGCTTGGAAAAGTTACGAAGCCTCTTCTCCCCCAGCTGTGGGTAAATAGCAGGACAGACCGGGTTTTATAGCCTTGGATGGCAACTGGTCTACCGCAGAAAGAAATGGCAACCTACTGCGGAAAATCAAATCTGCCTCATCATTCATGCATCAAAAATACATGATCGACTAAGCGTGTATCACGTATGGCACACACCTGACTGATTGATATGCAACACAGATTGAGAAGAGAAAAAAATGTCTCCCCCGACAGAGTAAACCGGTCGTTTTGTACACCGTCGGCCATTTTGACATTGTCTGCCTGATTCGTCATACTATACTTAAATGTGTTTTCAGCGTAGATGACCTGTTGGGAACTGAAGTCATCGGGGAGGTTGTTAATGAAGATTAACAACGTACACACATACATACATACATATATATATATATATATATATATATATATATATATATATATATATATATATATATATATATATATATAGGACATTATGTAGACCATCACTTTTAAAGGATCAATGCTTCAAATTGAATAGAAATAAAATCAATACGATATTATTTTTATTTATCATATTTTTATACCCTAGATATATTTTTATCCTTTGTAG
The DNA here is from genome assembly GCA_964036315.1 of Acanthosepion esculentum. Lineage (NCBI taxonomy): Eukaryota > Metazoa > Mollusca > Cephalopoda > Sepiida > Sepiidae > Acanthosepion > Acanthosepion esculentum. Next base: position 83,805,651 of record OZ038505.1, read on the forward strand.
CGTGAATAAACATGAAAATGTTTCCACGTGTAACCACATTATACTGAATATCTACAATTACCTGATTATAGACATGAATACAATATGGAAACCATTAACAGAGAGAGCTCAAGTAAAACAACCATAACAAAAATTGTAATATGAACTCTGTTAAAAAAACGTTATGAGACAATAGGTTTATAAGGAGACATGGCCTAGTGGATGAAATCGTAGGTCGAGTATTCCAAAAATGTGACATAATCCGAGTTTGTTTTGTGTTCAATACCTGGCCACAGTTCAGACAAAAAAACACGTCAGCTAAATAAAGGGTTTGCAATTCCAAAGTATATCACCTGTAGAAGGCCGGAAAGCCGTATGACGACGGAAACGTCGGGAATATACCAATAAAGCTATAAATACCTACAAGTATTGTTGTCAGAGTTACTTTTCTCTTTTCTCAATGAAGGACAAAATGTAAATCAAGGTCGAGACTGACCGTACCGGCTGGTTACTCAAATATTGATGACGGATTTTCGGGGTTACTTTCATCTTGCCAGTTGGTTTACATTAGTTTTGAGAAATCACGTCTATAAATATGTAAGTTATATTTTATAAAATAATATTTTTACAACTGCCAAATATTGAATATATCCTCATATTTTTTCAGAGTTACTTTCCTTGATTATCAAATGTATTAAAAAATCAACCATTAAATTTTCCAGTTTGTCAATTTTTTCTATATATATATATATATATATATATATATATAAATATATATATATATATATAAATAAATATATATATATATAAATATATATATATATATATATATATATATATATATATATATATATATAGAAGTCAACATTTAGAGGCGACAGTCTGTTTCATGCTAGATCCAATCGTCAGGCCTGACGATTGCATCTAGCCTGAAAAAGACTGTCACCTCTGTGTTGACTTCTGTGCTGACTTTTATATTTACACACGCTCTATCTCTGATATTGAGCACTTTATCCCATCAATATAGCACATTTTAATACTATATTTTTTCATATATATATATATATATATATACATATATATATATATATATACACACATAGTCAAACCTAATGAGCCAGACAAACCTACCAAGGTTTCACTTAGGCAGATCGTCACGTTAGGTTTGAATAGTTCTGCTCTACGTTTGAATCGAGCTCTTTAGTTAGTTGTTTACTCGTATCGGGTTTTTTTTTTCTTTGGGCCTTGAACCTGTATCTGTGCGATTATTTTCGAGAGACTTTCATGTTCCTGGCTCTTTCTTTTTTAAAACCTTTTTTCCCTTCGTGATTGATTTGGCTATTGTTAAATCAAGAATTCAAAGGTTTTTCGACACGAGTATAGTTACCTATATATATATATATATATATATATATATATATATATATATATATATATATATATATATATATATATATATATATATATATATATATATTAATCGGCGTCAGTCGGAGAATCTACTCCTAAGCCATTGGCACACGTCAGGAACGAAAATGAATTTAAGCGTATTCATTTTTAGATAAACACGCCAGTGACTGAGAGAACTCGATTCGTTTTATCGAAGAGTTTTTCATTATTGTATAATATATATATATATATATATATATATATATATATATATATATATATATATATTAAATTGTATTTGTATTAATCCGACAGATTTGTATTACTTCAAACGTTATTTTTTTATGAATACTGATACTTGTATTTTAGTAGGTGCTCCGTTTATTTATCAAACACTATATTCAAGCCGGTAGGTGAAAATAAATTCATACACTGTTTGCAAAATAAAACGAGAGCCTACTCTAATACGAGTATCTACTAAAAATAACATTTAAAGTGATTCACACACACACACACAAACACATACACACAAACACACACATACATACATACATATATATATATATATATGTTTATTCGTATGTCTCTCTCTCTCTCTCTCTCTCTCTCTCTATATATATATATATATATATATATATATATATATTATGTACTCGGGTATATTTGATTTTGGGTTACTGTTTAATTAAAACGTTGTTTTGAAATTTCTTCAAAGGGTTTCTGCTTGAAGGCACCATAAACGGAATTCATTGTTTTCTCGCAGAATAGAATTCGAACATAAATATCTCTTCATACTTGCGGCTCCTCTTTCGAATAATGGATTCTTTTTATTCCGTGAATTTATGCCAAATGTGCAATGGAATGATTTATGGAAATTACAATGTCAAAGGCTTTTGTTCAAATCAAAATCACGCCAAATGAGCAAGAAAGAGAGAGAAAGAAAGGAATAGAGAGAGAGAAAGGAAGAGAGAGAGAGAGCGGGATAGAAAGAAAGAAGAGAAACAGGTCTATAGAGCGAAAGTGAACGAAAGAGAAAGACGAGAAAGAAAGAGCGAGAGGGAGAAAGAGAGAGAGAGAAGGACATAGTGAAAGAAGCGGAAGAGCGGGAAGGATAGATAAAAAGTAGTAAGTAAGAAGGAGAGTGAGGAAATGAAAAGAAAGAAGAGGAATAATAGAGAGAGAGAGAGAGAGAGAGAGAGAAGAAAAAGACGTTCGAGCGAGAGGGAGAGGAAGAAAGAAGAGAAAGGGAGAGAGATATCAAGAAGGATAGAGAGAGAAAAAGGAAGAGAAAGAGCGAGATATCGCGAGAGGGAGGAAGAGAGAATATAGGAGAAAAGATAGCGAGTGGAAAAGGGAGAAAAAAGAAGAATGAAAAGAAAGATGGAGTGGGAAGGCGAGGGAATGAGAAAGAAAGAGAGGGAGAGCGCGACGACAAAGGTGGAGAAAAACGTTCAAATTCTACCCAAAACGCGTAAATATCGTATTAATTGCGAGGGTCATCGAAATAAATTAAAACAATGGAAACAATCACCTCGCCAGTATTTCCTTTGACACGTGGAGCAGAAATCAGACGATGGTGATTCAATCCAGAGCAACTGCAAAAGTTCTCTTTATTTAATAAGCGATTCTATAATATGTCAATGCAATACAAACGAAAGAAATATTTCTTCTCATTAATGCAAAGGTCAAAATAAGCCAACTTCTCGGACGGTTTTTGATAACTGCACATTAAAATTTTTCAATGCTGTAATATTTATTCACCTCCATTTGAAATGTTTCAGTAACATGCAGTGCTATTGTTTGCTTGCATCGCTTTGCGAAAATACAGAGCATTGAACAAGACACGAATCAATATCGAAATCTATTGATATTTCTTCTTGTTTATTATTTTAAAGCCTTAACTTTTAAAATAATATCTTTGTGACCTTACGCTTTATCAGTGAGTGTAAACACCCGACGCGTGCTTTTATTCCCAAGGTATCGAATTATCTATAAAGAAAGGAGAGTGTGAAGATTTCAATAGAACTTTGCATATCCCAACTCCATAAAAACGGAGCAATTAAGCAATCGGTCCTCCTATATGGCAGTAAGTGCAACTCGAGACAACAGAAAATGTGGTTTTCCAGAAAGAGGCTGAGAATACCATTAAGTGAACCTTCTAAAAATGACAAAGTTTTATCGAAAATGCAAAGAAAAACAACACTTATACTTGACAAGAAAAGTTTCAATTTCTAGTGCATATAATGAGGAAAGAGGGTTTAGAAAATTTGACATTCACATGACATTGGAAGCAAGCTGGACAGTGGGGAGCACTACATCATCTACCTAACGTACTGGTTAGTAGAGATAGCGGAAAGACAAAGTTTACTAAGAGCTACAAATCGTGTAGAGCCCTGATCGCCACTGTCACGGCACCAGGAAGAAGAAGAAGAAGAAGAAGAAGAAGAAGAAGAAGAAGAAGAAGAAGAAGAAGAAGAAGAAGAAGGCTAATATTCGCCACTGAATTAAGAGCATTGACAAAATGAGGAGATTATATTGAAAAATTAAATATATATTGTGAAAAATGTAACTTTTATATCATTAGGCTACATTGATTTATCTATGTTAACCCTATGTTATTTAGTAACTGTAAAAGTTAGCGCAGGCTACATAACTGGAAATTGGAATGATAAGCCGTGTACCAATTACCACTTAGTCACTTCACCATTGCACTAATAGCCTTGCGAAAGTCAAAAATTCATCTCTTCTCCCGTCAGATAGGGGTAGAATAGCAGAGTATTGATTGATTCATTCATTGATCGGTTTGTTAGAGCTTATCAACTACTCATGGACTATTTAAAGTCGAAACATATTTCAGATTGTCGGAGGTTGCATATGGTCTCCCACCTAAGTACTGACCGGGATCGACGTTGCTTTACGTGCGTCATCGAACACGTACCTGTGCTTTCAGCGCAAAAACAGAGTAAACTGAATCTCTTAATTTGGGCGGCAACTTCTCTAAAAGAAAGAGACATTCGATTTCTAAACCGGGGACAGGAAAAACGCCACCATCTTTCCTAATAACGCATATCAATTCACCGGCAATAAAGAAAAGATAATATGTTGAAAGTCATGATCATGTAGGTCCCGAAGGGAGAAGCCATTAAAAGAAAAACACTAATAAACTACTAAAACTCTTTAGAGAGTTATGAATCAATCTTTTCTAACCAACTCCCGCTAGGGGTTCATAGCAGCGCAGGCATTCTCGATGTTTGGTTGGCAACCAGTCTAGGAGAAGAAAAAGTCTGAACTCAAAACCGGTTGGGAGCTGGACTACCAAATTCACTCAGTAATAAAAAGCAATTCAGCAATATCTAGCACAGTGGCGATGAGCCCTTTTACTCTATTCAGTCAGTTATGTGCGATACGTGATACACGCTTAGGCGATCATGTATCGAAAGGTCTTTCGATACATGACTGACGAGGCAGAGTTTTTCCTGCATAGGACTATAAAGCTATAGGACCAAGTCTGTTCTGCTATTTACCCATAGCTGGGTGTAGAAGAGGATTCATATCTTTTCCAAGGGTCTTAGCATGTAAATGATTCAAATGGAATTCGACCTCGGCTCGCCGACTCCTCAATCCGAACCGCTATCCATTACTCCGGGTAGCTATCTTGTTATCATTAAGAGAAATCTAATTCACACTGTTTTAACTCTACTAGTAATCTCGTCATTGTCTTAGTTTAAAAATTCTCGTTTTGCTTAAGGTATGATAATGCATAAAGATTTAATAATCTTTATTTTTTTATCATTTCACCCTAAGGAAGGCGATATTGCCACTAATACGCAAGGGCTTATCGAGAGTTAAAGAGAATTAAACAACTTCAGAAAGGAAAATCAAATAAGAGAATTTAGGAAAACAAAAGACATGGATTTATGTTGCATTTGGGGTTTTTTTTTAAGGGCGTAGGCTGCAGGAAAGCAAAGAATCGGAAGAGATTTTCACAGGCGAGAAAATAAACTATTAGAGTCGAATTTCAAGTTCCATCTCGCTATTTCGATAGTAAAACGATGAGACCGAATGGCCGATCTAGTAGAGTCAAGGTACCAAGGAGGAGAGCTCAGTAGACCAAATGTCATGAAAGATATCTAGAAAAGACAGAGGGAAGCCATGTCATGTCAGCCGGGAGGTGACTGAAGTCGAGATGCCAGTTTAGGGCTAGTATCATTGCAGATCCTACGGATTAATTGTTCATTAACAGAGTCTGCGAATGATTTCGTTAATCGTTTCAAATTTGTCTTCTACTCACCTGAAAAAAATCAAAATTTTCCTTTGACTTTGTCTTTAATTGCAATGGTTATTATCACACACAAAACGTTTCTACCAATTACCGTCCGGATATCTTCAGATGTCTATTATTTGCATTGATATATTGATATGCTGATTACTGTGTCGATTTTGTACGTGTGATGCCATTTCTTGTTCCGTCTTGCGGCGTCGAATCAGAACAGAGTTATTTATCCAAAGAATTGTTTCATTGAATATTTAAAGTTGGAATTTTTTCCATTGAAAAAGAAAATATTGTTTGTTTTTTTTCTCCATAAAATAAGCCTTTTCTTCGAATTTTCTATCTGAGAACAGAATCTGTCAAAGAAGCATTAATTAAAGACTCAGACCTCTAAAAAAGTGAATTACAAAAGCTGACACTTTATAGAATTCTATACTAGAACGGGACTTTAGTAAAAAGTATAGAAAAAAAAAGAAAAAGACGAAGAAAGAAAAGTTGCCATGTTTTTCCATAAGTCAGAAAGGACATTCTCAATATATGCATCTCTTGAAATAGAATCAGGACCTCAATATTTATGATTGCATTTCATTAAGAGCATTCCCCCTTGTCAAGCAGGGAAAACTTCATAGAGTACAGGTTTAAATATTATGCAGAAATTATTGAAAGATGTTATGCCCTTGTGACTCCTTCTTCTGTGCTGTGTGAGTGATCAGGACGTAACTGATAATGATTCTCCACTACTTCCTATCCTTCGTAGCTCTAAGTAATGTTTATCTCCTTACTATCCCACCCCAGTCCATATTCTGTCATCAATTTGCACAAGTTAATTAAGCTGTTTACTCGATTTTTGATTTGCCTCTTTTGCATTCAATATCTCCTGAGTGTAAAATTTCCCAAGCCTTCTTGCCTCATTATGTGACGAAGAAATTTCTTGTTTCTGATCATAAAAAGAATTCTTTTTTTCGCCTCCATTTTCTATAAAGCTTTCTTGTTGTTCCCATTTGACGTCCTTACAATTCCCAGCATTCCTATGTTCAATCTTATTTCTTTTGATTCAAATTTTCTTTTCTTCTGTAAGGAAATTGTCTAGAGTTCACTGCCATAAAATGAAAATTGGTATTACAAGGCCGTTTATCAAGCTTTTCTTTACGTCTAACGAAATTTTCGTGTTTTTTGTTTAAAATTTTAGAAGGTACTGTTCATTAATCCAATGCATTGTTGGATTTCTGAGTTAACCTTTTCTACCATCAGTTTCCATTTTATCCTACAGAGGTGTACGTAACTGGATTAAGAAGGATCTTCAACATGAACTCAAAATCTTTCGAAGGAATAGCACTCAAGATAAATATTTCCCAAACAGAAACTCTTATTCTGGAATTGGAACGTAAACAGTGAAGGCGTTGAATCTATCGTACAATTCCAAGACGTGAAATTAATAAATACTAAAAACTACAATATCTCGGTGTATGGATCAATTGCAGCAAATTTAGTATAGAAGATAAAAAAATTGACCATAAAATAAGCAGTGCTAGATACAGTTTCAGCAAACACCTCAAATTGCTGCAAAGCCAAAACATTAAACAGAGAACTTTAGCTATGTTCTTTAATAACTTTGTCAGATCTAAACCTTTACATTGTTGTCAGACATGGTGCTATATATGTTCCGAAATATTTAAACTGTCTAGTGTTTACAACCTCTTTCCCAACTCAATGTTTAAAATGGCTTTGATAAATTGAAGGCTGTTGGTTTTGATGAACACATTTATTCTTCTAACCTTGTGGACTGGCGCTACAGGATCAGAAACAAATAACTGTACTACATAAAGGAAACCACATAAATTGAGGGCTTTCAACAGCAGCAACAACTAAAATGGATAGCTCATATAATAAACACAATGAAGATATTGATATTCCAAACTATTTCAAAGAAATGGCTATGAAGGAAGGCCCCCATCAATGCTGGCAAATAGGGTAACAGTTTCCAAACATAAGAAACCAATTTTCCTAATAATATTATTTTAAGAGAAATATTTTATAAATTTTAACTAATAGTGAAATTGGCTGTTCAGTGAATGAGTGATAAATGTGTCCTTATAAGGAAACGGCTAATAGTACCTTTACTAATGCGGTCTTAATTCTTTTATAGTCGTGTATATTGATGGGATACGAAATATCTAGACTTCTTATATCGGGTGGGAATCAAAATAAAAGTTCTCGTTTGGTGCTCTGAGATCCATTGCAAAGACAACAAGAATGATGGAATGTGACACACAAATGTCTGCAGTAATGACAAAGGAATCTGGGAATGTTTGATGAAATATCCAAGACCTGGTATCGTACTTTGAAAATTAAATACCCTTTTTGCTAACACCAATATATGCAGTTTTTATTTTCCAAACAAATTTTTACCCTAATGTTATATCGAAAAAGCGTAAGTCTGACGAAAAAGACTGATAAAGACAAGGCCGGTGCAAGTGTCTTGTGCCCCCCAACCACGAATCTAAGATAGAGCTCCCCACCAACTCTACTACATCTCAATTTTCATACGGTAATATTCATAAAAAATAAAAAAATAAAATTATGTACAATAATGTGTCATATACAATATAGGTGAACAATTCAATTACAAAAATAAAAAATAAATACAATATATCTAAATACAAATTAGAGATATGCCATAATAGATTAAATAAATCAACAATGCTTTGCTGCAATTTTTGACATCAAATTGAGATTTTTCTTATTAACAAATTGAATAATTTTAACACATTCAAAATTATGCATAAAAATAAGGAATTTTATATAATGTTTTTTAAGGACTTAGCAAGAGGAAAACAAATTCACGAATTTGAACGACGTCTAAAACATCGAAAAGCTTCGCCTTTAATAGTCAGTGGTGCTTAGTTTAATTTGTAACTTATATAAATGTAAGTAAAACTAAGTAAGACTACTGTTAGATGTAGACGTCTCTTATACTCCAATAGCTTCATGTCTCGCACAACACGCCTGTGGAACTCCATTCCTTATTCCCGTTTCCCTGACAAATATAATCTCCAACTATTTAAGTGTAACGTCAATCGACATCTCCAGTTGCCTTGATCTATCCAGTTCCCTTCTCCACATCCTTTCACCTTTCATTCCTATCTGCTCTCACTCCACATCTTCTGTAACCTCCTTGCCTTGATCGATCCACTATCTTTCTCCACATCCTCTCCTTTACCACTCCTATGTGCTCTTCCTCCAAACCTTCTGTAACCCCTTGCATGCTAGTGGCCTCCAGCCTTGCTTGGGGTGAAAAGCTTAAAACAAGAAGAAAAAAAGTTTTAAAAAAAGTAAATATTGATACGATAGCGAAGGTGACAAAGAACTGCCCGGTGGACCGAATTAGGCTGCCCTCGCCCCCAGTCAGGGGGCTAGTACGTACCGTCCCTGGACGAAGATATTGAGCGAGACCTTGTGATCAAGACATGCAAGAGTAAAATGGTTTTGCAATGATCATTCTGAATCAGAGTCAGAATTTCAAACAACAACTCTTTATCCTTCCTCCCTTTTTCTAAGCTCTTAGCCACGTGTAACGACTTCCATAAATAAACACGTAGAAATAAAGAGAATTTAATAAGCAAGTACCGAACGCAGCTGCCATTTAAAATAGTTTACTTGTCTAAATATTTTGTCTGGCCCAATTTGGATGTCAACAGTAACAGTGTTTATCCTTTATTGAAGAAAGCAAAAGAAGATATCAATGTCGATACAGAACATTTCTGTATTTAGAAGATGACTGCTTAATTAGGAAGAGTAGGCTACTTCTTAGGCACTCCAAAATGTGTACAAAAATTATTGAATTTATGAACATATATTCAAATACACGCACATATGTACGATTCATGATTCATATGTGCACACACGTATGTTTCAAATACACTAATATGTATAATTAAATATTCATGAAAGTACATAGTTTTCCATATGCGATAAACACGCTGTAGATATCCGTTTATATAATATAGTGGAAGGATCCTGGTCGGTCAAAATGCAGTTTATTTCTGGAAAGACTAGAGTGATCTCTTCAAATTGATGCTATATTGGACCGTGTTATGAAAGTTATAAATTTAAGTGTTAAAGGGTTTCCCCTTTTTACATAAATGGACTCACCCAAGGTATGCATATACTACCGCCAGTGAATACCCGGAGAGTAGTATTAGAGGAGGGTAGCACAAGAGTCACCGTCAAGAGCACCTAGACTCAGTAAGGAGTCATACCGGCAATACTTCAATACCAAGACTATATATATATATTATTGCTACTAACCCGCATTCCTGGATCTACTAACCCGTATTACGTTAATACATTTATTTTCCTTATCCATTCTTGTCGTTTGTTATTTATTGATATCAGATTCATCTTGGAATCCACAACAAATTGGCGACGAGGTATTCGAACTCACACGGGAAGAACAAAGAAAAATCCTCTCTCGTCGACAACAAATTGGCGACTAGTCTATCGAACTCACACGGGAAGTAAATCGAAACAAAATTCTCCCTCGTTGTCCACAACAAATTGGCGACGAGTATATCGAACTCACATGGGAAAGAAAGAAAAAAAAGGAAAATTCTCTCTCGTCGACAACAAATTGGCGACGAGGTATTCGAACTCACACAAAAAGAACAAAATTGCCGTTTTTGCCAGTATCCACATCAACTTGGCGATTTACGAGGATTAAAACACGGAAAATCTTATCATGGAGGATTTTAAAAGTATTTTAGTAGAACCTGTAAAATACCAAAATGAACAGCAATTACAACTCCAAGATAGACAAAACGAACAGCAATTACAATTCCAAGAAAGAATGGAAGAAAAATGGCAAAAACAATTACTACAAACGCAGGAACTAATATTAAAGGTAGCGGGTAACAAACAATAAAATATCGAAAAAGAGGCGACTTTTTCCCAAGACGCAGTGTGGAATACGATAGAAACTTTCAAATACTCTCTAGAAGAGGATAAAAAATTATTTTAGACGCCACGAAGACATCTTTAACACCGATTGTCAAAACTGGACAGAAGCAAAGAAGCTACGTCTGTTGCTCAGAAAACTAGGAACAGAGGAATTCACGAAATTTATGGATTACATTTTGCCAAAAAAGACGAACGAATTAACGTTTCAAGAAGCAGTTACATGTCTTACAGAGCTTTTCAGCCCAAAAACGTCACTCTTTCAGAAGAGGTGGAAATGTCTTAACCTGGAAAAATGGCGAAAATGAGGACTATTCCACGTTTGCCGCAATCGTTAATAAACATTGCGACGACTTGGCAGAATTAACACCGGACAATTTCAAGTGTCTCATCTTTGTTCAAGGGTTAGTCTCAGCAAAAGATAATGAAATGCGCAAAAGAATGCTTTCAAAACTACAAAATGAACTTGGACTAAAACTACAACAAGTATCAGAAGATTGCCAAAAATGCTTGAGTATAAAGAGAGACTCGAAGAACATTGACGAGTCAGGAGTATCACATATACGTAAGTTAAACAAAAGTTTACGTTCTTCACCCTCCCCGGAAAGAAAAAAATTCTATAATAAGGAAAAAAAGTACAACATATAGGGCAAATTATGACGAAAATCGAAGTAAATTTAAGTCCCCCCCCCCACCATCTGCATGTTATCGATGTGGAGGACTACACTGGAATATGGATTGCTGTTTTAAATATGAAAACTGTCTTGTGTGTGGAAAATGGGGCACAAGGCATCCCAATGTAGGAATAGAAAATCTACTAGTAGGATAAGAGCTACTAGGATGCATGACCAAGACAATACCAACATAAGGAAATATGTGGAACTTGAAATCTTAAATAAAAATATAAAATTGCAACTAGACTCGGGTTCTGATCTAACGATAATTAACCTACAGACAAAAAGCTTAACAGACCATTGTTACATACACAAAAAATTGCGAAGTCGGTGACAGGAAAGCGTATAAAATTCGAAGGAGAAATAATCGTAAATGTTAAATTTCACGAGAAAACAAAAAAAACTCAAGATATATGTAATGAAAGATACAGAAAATCTAGTAGGTACAGACTGTAGGCAAAAGTTCGACGTATGGGATTCACCTATCAGCTCGTTTTTAAGGGTGCAGCGAGAACTGAATTGAAAGAAAATGTCCAACCAATATGTAAAAAGAAGCGAAACGCGCCATTGGCTACCACAGATGAAAACAGTAAAGAGTTATACAAGGCAGTAAAGGAACTACCTGTGACCTTGCGAGAGATAAGAAAAGAAGCGAAAAAGGATGAATTTACTCAGAGGACGAAGGAAAAAATAAATAAAAACCGGTATACACCTACAGTGCTCGAGAGATCATTCAAACAAGAATGTGTTTATTTCAGTAACAATTTGGCTTATGAGGAACCAAATACAATAATTAACAGACAAGGAAACGTGATGTACACAAAAGGCGAAAAATTTACCCACAGAAAACATATTGACCAAATACAAAAAAGATGGGTTGAAGAGCCAAGCTCACGCGCAGAAAATGATGAATCGATGGAGGCGATCTTTGAAGTTTTTGAGATTCAAAGACCACAAGAAAACAGAAATTGGAAGAACTAGCAGGAAGAGAAAATTTACAGTGCCTCTAATTGTCGACCATAATAGAAAGGAAAAGATATTTACTCCCCCTAAAAGGTATTTATGGAGGGGGTGTTAAGGGGTCTCCCCTTTTTACATAAATGGACTCACCCAAGGTATACATATACTACCGCCAGTGAATACCCGGAGAGTAGTATTAGAGGAGGGTAGCACAAGAGTCACCGTCACGAGCACCTAGACTCAGTAAGGAGTCTTACCGGCGATAATTCAATACCAAGACTATATATATATATATTATTGCTACTAACCCGCATTCCTGGATCTACTAACCCGTATTACCAGTTTGTATTATTACGTTAATACATTTATTTTCCTTATCCATTCCTGGCGTTTGTTATTCATTGATATCGGATTCATCTCGGAATCCACAGCATTAAGTGTTTTCTTTTAAAGCTTTTGACATTTTTGTAATCATCCATGTTGACTTGGGAAAGAGGTATTTATTTCAGAGAAAGGCATATTTTTTAAAAAAATCTGGGGTGCAGATTTATATTTTAGCAAGATTCAATAGCAGCACCCCCAATAAACTTTTGTATGTTACTTTCTCTTTATACTACCCAGACCAGCTGCCTCTCTGGAACGTGCCGACAAGATACAACGAAATACATAGCATTACATCTGGCATCAGCTTGCCTGCAGAAATTGCGCGAAGATTGTTAGTGTTGATAGCATTGGTTTCTAGATGACCTTTCATAGACATGTCCATGTTTTTCCTCAAAGGTTTAAAATCAGGTTTTTCTTTCGGGAGGGGTGCTTATCTTTTTTTTTTTGTTTAAGGCATTCGATTTGTCTAAAGTATGTTACATTATCTGCATTGTATATAGTGCATATATTTGAATTTTAATGTTGTTAATTTAGAAAGTATTCATTTTAAGTTTTTGATTTGTAATTAACGGAGTAAATATGCGTTTCCGTGTCTGCAATTTGAAATAGCTAAATAACAAAAATAAAATTAATATCAACAAAAAATCTAAATAAATAAATAAAGCAATTAAGTAAATAAGACAAATCCAGAAACTAGGAATGAAAACATAAACAAAAGTAAATGTAATATTAATAACCAATAAAACTTAATTAAGTAATCAATAATTAATGATTAAAAAACGAGTTAATTTTTTTCTTTCTTTTTATGTGCTGTGTCCCTTCAGGACGTAGGCGATCATAGTTCTTCACTTCCCCATATCTCTTGATGCTCTCAATAAGTTTTGTCCACTTGCTACTTCCCACCAGGCCATGTTCTGTCATCCACTTGCTTAAGCCTGCTGGGTATGTCATGCGTTGCTGTCTTTTTTTCTTTCTATTCGACCTGTGAGTATCAGATTCTCCAAGACATCCTTTCTCATTGCGTCCCAGAAATTTCAGCTGCCTCTTCCTGATGTTAAGTATAAGCTCCTTCCTTGTTTGTATCCGCTTCAAAACCTCATCGTTGCTCACGCCATCTGACCATGATATCCTTAGCATCCTTCTGTAGAACCATACCTCCGTTGCCTCTTCATCTTTGAGGAGACCGTCCAACATTCGCTGCCGTAAAAGAGGACAGATGTCACATAGCAACTCAGTACTGTATTGCTGCCAAAGTAATCCACCTGTATTGTAATACTCTCCCTAGATTTTGGAATGCGTCTTTGACCAATATGTCTTCAGATCTCAACGACTCGATAAAATAACTACAACTGACCGCATTTTGGATCCACGATTGTTTCTATTCAATAGCCCCGAAGATAATTTGAACCATAATCATTACCGCCCACACAATAACTGTTAATCTAATACAATAGTGTTTGCTAGATAAATCAATGCACTATTGACCAGTATATATCGGCTTCTTCATGTACCGTGTACCTTCAGGACATGGCTCTTCACAATTTCCTGTCTTTTTAGCTCTTAATAAATTTTGTCTTTCTGTTATTTCTCTGAAGACCTGGCCCGCCATCCATTTACTCAAGCACACTAAGCATATGTTGTCCCTCTTGGCGCGAAATTCTGAGTAATGATTAACGGATTCCTCGTGGTTGTTGCTACGGCTCTGCCTTCGCTTCATTCCCAAATTCGGGTTTCTTAATTCTCCGATCATTTAATATGTCTAGGTTTGCCTCAGCCTGACCAGGTATAGGATAGCTGGAGGAGTCAGGTACAGAGAGCCAAGCATTTTACCTGCATCCTAAGCAATGGATCGTATGTATGGATTCCGCTTGAGGTCCAGTGTGAGTTTGAGGCCTAATAGTCTTTCAAGACACTGTGCTTCCCTAAGAGGACCTCCGCTCATTCTGATTGGTGGTAGTTTAGTGTCAGCGATTATGGAATGTAACTGGCTTTGGTCTTTGACGTATTGAATATAAGCAGCTAGTTTTTACCCCAATGATTAGTTTATGCAAATGCGGAAGAGAGATTAATCACCAATCTCTGGCCATCATGTGTTTTAGAGGCACGGTCCTATATAGTCTTATCATCGGCATAAATATTTACAAATGATCTGAGTATATTCTTAGGCAGATCATTTATGAAGATATAAAAGACGGTTAATCTGAAGAGTGACCCCTGCGTTGACCTCTACGACTCCAGAGAACTGGCAATTGAAAACTGCCTTGAGGGACCTACGGGTTAGGAAGGATTTTATGATTGAGAATACCCATTCCATGATTCCATAACTCCATGACCGGTGAGATTGTGTCGTAGGTCTTTCTGCCACACCTTGTCCAGGACCTTTGTGATATCTAGTGCTATGGTCTACGAGGTGTGTTTGTCGTATATATATATATATATATATATATATATATATATATATATACATATATATTTACACACACACACAAACACAGACACGCAAATACACACACATGCATGTATATATATATATATATATGTAATTTATTCGAAAATTATGACATAAATATGTTATAGAATCACTACACAAATAGCCATTTTGATTCAACACCTCTGGTATCTTATCAAGTGATTGTGTTGAATGTAGAATAAAGAGTTTTAGAAAGTTCAAATCAACCAAACAGCCACTCAGTCGGCGAAACGCTTTTACATAAGCTACAATGACCAATTATAAACTATATGTAAATTCAAAAACCTTGACAACGATCCTTGGTCATGATTATTAATACTTTAATATATATATATATATATATATATATATATATATATATATATATATGTGTGTGTGTGTGTGCGTGTGGAGAGAGAGAAAGAGAGAGAGAGACAGAGAGACAGACATTTTTTTCCTATCAGTTTTTCCTTGGGCATCTAGGGGTCCCGGCTCTCGCTTTTGAAACATAAGAACTCTTATGTAGCGAAGGAATCATATTTTTAAAAACTAAAAATATTATAATATATATATATATATATATATATATATATATATATATTATATATATATATATATATATATATATCTATAAACAATGTCATTATTTGTTTTATTATCATTATATATATATATATATATATATATATATATATATATATATATATATATATATATATATATATATATAATGATAATAAAACAAATAATAACATTGTTTATAGATACCACAATTTTAAGAAAAATGAACTAAAAATATGAAATTGAATAAACCTTTTTAAATTGAATAGATTTGCGAAATTGAATACAGCTCTCTGAATGGCACCACTAAACCCTATATCCCTATCGTATCTTTTTTAACGTAATTATAAGCCTCGAGTTAAAATTAGAAAGAAAATCGGTTTCTTTTCGAGTAAGTGATCGATATCGGGCGTAAAAGAATTTAACTAACGTCTTAATCAATTGATATTAACAAAATTCGATGTTTCAATGCAGTTAAAGCATAATCTGATCTCTTTCGTCTGACAGAATCGGAAGCGACCAGAATATGGCTTGAAAATTTTAATTAAATCAGAACTAAAATTGAAACGTTTTGTAAAATTAATTTCCGATAAAAACGAGCGACACGTGGTTACCTTCGTGTTTTCCCATTAAACAACAAAAAAGCCCAAAACATTTCGTATTATTTGCAGCATCAAGTTCATTTTTTGTCTAATCACTGACTAATATTAATTTGCTCTTAGCTTCTTAATATGATGTGCGGGGGACGTTTATGTTTCTGGAGGAAATTATCAGCACCCTTCTACCCCCGGGGATTATTGTTACAGCACCGTTGATTTATTTTGTAGTTTTGCCAAGAGCTCAAATCTTTTTCATCTCATATGTACCATGCCTCTTCAGGACGTTGGCGATTATAGCTCTTCACAATTTCCTATCTTTTGTAGCTCTTAGTCAATGTTGTCCTTTTGCTATCACTCATAAACCTTATTCCGCCATCCATTTATTCAAACTGGATGTGAGGTGTAATGGATAATGGCTCGGAATTGTTAATCGGAGAGCAGACTTCCAATTCCAGTCGGGTTTGTTATATTCACTTACTCGCCAATACCGTTGGGAAAAGTTTGAATCCATTTTATCCTCAAACTATGGATTAATTAGTAAGACATTTATCATTAAAACCATTATTATCTGAAAAAAAAATTAATAAGTAAAATTGCGTATGAAATATTTAGATTTCGGCTTTAAATAACCCATAGATGATGATACGTCGCTAAAATAAAACCAACCAAACGCATGCTAGATTATGTGTTGATTTCCTCGTTCCAACTTGCTTTCCATCGGTCCTGTGAGTATCAAATTTTCCAAGCCTCCTTTCGTCATTATGTGTCCTAAAAATTTAAATTGTCTCTCTTTGATGTTAAGTAAAAGTATCATTTTTGTTTGTATTTCACTAAAACTTAATCGTTGGTCACATATTAGGTTCATGGTATTCTCAGCATCTTTCTGTAGAACCACATTTCTGTTGCATTAGGTGTTTTCTTCATCTGTGAAGAGATTGTTTAGCGTTAACTATCAACTAGGAGAACTGATATTACGTAGCAGTTCAGTACGCTTTTCTTTGTTTCTATCAAAATGTTCTCTTTCTTAATACTTTACTTAGCTTTTGGAGAGCATCTTCCGATATAATAATGCACCTTTGGATTTCAGTACCACATTTTCCGCCCTCTGTTGAACAGTTTTTATTTAAAATTTAAATTGTTGCAGTTGTTTTGATTTTGGTATCTTCAATTTGTAATTTGCATGTTGGGTTGTTCTTTTGTTAACAACCATTGCTTCTGCCTCCTTGCTATTGAAATTTAGTCATTGTGTTCTTGAAGTTTCCTTCTTGTGTTTGCTATCAACATTGTGTCATCTGCATATCATATGTTGTTAAGAACTGTATCCGCCAATAATGAATACTTGTAGAACGTTTAATTCTCTCAGAATCACCTCACTGTATAGATTGAATAAGCCCAGTGTCAAGACACACTATCCCTTTCAATTTGCATATATTTACCGAAATCATTTTCTATCCATATCTAGAGTGTTTCCGGAGTATTCTAATATTCTTCCCAAATATATCAAGATGTTATATAGGAATAAAGTGTCACTGCCGACACTTGAGTTTGAACATAGATCGCCAGTGAACAAACACAGGCGATCCCATTATTGAATCAAGTAGATCACGTGACCATAGAGGAAACGCTTGAGTAGGAAGTTGCGTAATGTCTAAACGATCGCTATTTCTAGTCCGTCCTCTATTACCATACGGACCGCTATTCTCTACTCTATTCACTATACTATTTCTCTATACGGATCACTATACAGTGGTTACTATTCGAGCGAGTATTATCGAGCAAGTTCTATTAATGCGAGTGCTATTCGAAGGCGTCTGGCACCAGCATTGTTCAACGGTGTTAATATAGTCGTATCTGCGATTACAAAGTCTTTAATACAAAGAGCATTACGAAAATGACAACGAGTATTCGTTGGCATTACAAAAGTGTCAAGCGATTATTCGTTGACATCGCAAAACAAGGTTAGCTAACAGTTATTCGTGATGTAATTTATCAAATGCTTTTGCATAATATATAAAACATATGCACACCTCACCCTGTATCAATCATTAATTATAACAGCTGGTCCCTCTTCTATGTCATGGCGCGTGTTGAAACATTCAATTCTATTGCATCTTTTAAAAACGACTGTTCGATTATCCTTTTTTATTATTTCAAGCGTTACAATATTTCATTTCTCATTAGATTAATGTGTATTGTGTAACGTTTTTACTGTCGTTAATATCGGAGTTCACCATTGTATTATAAGGTATCAGCAATTTAAAAAGTTAAGATAGATATTATTGAAATGTTTACATAATATTATGTAAATAGTGAAGTTTATATGTTATATATAGTAGTTATAATAGTTAATAAGTTTCTGTATGGGTCCCATGCACGGAGGACATCTAAACGGTATTTAGTTTCTGTTTAAATAATGCTTTTAATGTGATCTGAACCATAAAAACATCATTAATAGCGGCATCAAAATAACATTGCTAAAATCATCATTAAAAGTGCTTTAATAATAACATATTAATGTGCTACAGAAATTTAGTTGCGAACTGTTCTAAGATTTTCGTTATGATTTTTTTGAAGTCAGACTATGAAGTTTTAAGCCCAACCTCGCAGAGTCAGCCTCTGGTCAGCACATCAAAAGCTCAAGGAAAAAGACTGACAGACAAGCGATAGGTCAGTGGGACTTTTCCAGTTTGATGTCAGTCGATACTTCTAAACGCAGCCTTTGTGAACAGGGACTGAAATGTTGCATTTGAGTTAAGAAGCCTGTCTTAAACAAAATTAATTTGCCGACAGTTTCTTCATGGATGTGTGTATTTTACGACTGAGATATTTGTAAGATGAACACATTCAGCTATATCTAATTTGTTGCTACATTCTAATATACGAATATTTGTCAGAATATCTCCAAAAAGGCTGCAAGACCGTGAAGCTTATGGGTAAGAGTCTGTTACTTTAGTTATACATAAAAAATTGTCATTCAAATAAGGCGGTCAAAACTGATATTAGATTGAATAGAGCCAAATACATTCAGTTTCTGAATGACCATTTGATATCAGACTTGGACGAAGCAGCGATTGTTCAGCTTATCGTGACATTTGGTCAGCTCATAGGCCTGATAAATATCCTTGTGCAAATGTGGACATAACTAATTGTGTGAGCTCGACAACAGAGAAAATGCATTTCATACCTGTAAGGAGGGCGAAGGATTTGGACTCATCACCCTCACAGGCTAACTGCAGCAACGATTCAAGTAAGGGAAGATGCAGGAAATATTAACAGTGTACAGTAATTTCTTGATATGTAATCAATTTTCACTAGAAATAGTTTCTGTATTAAAGAAACGGACTTGCTTTTGTTTAAGAGAAGTTCTAGAAAGTTCACTGGCATTTTTTGGGTCGTCTCACATCTATTTCATTTATTATGCATTAAAATCTTGTAATTAAATATAGAAATGAACCCAATTCAATGGAGAGCAATTGTTTAATGAGAAGAATACGCGGTGGAAAATATCTACTTAGAAGCTGCAATTATCTCAAATATATAATAATAGTGGGCGACTACTTTTATTTCAAAAGTGAGCGAATACTTTTATTTCCATATATGTGAAGGCATTGTGAAAGATGGGAAAAAGACAAAAGTTATAAAGAGCTACAAGGGGATAGGAAAAAGTGGACACCCATGATCGCCAACATCCTGAAGGGACACAATAATAATAATAATAATAATAATAATAATAATAATAATAATAATAATAATAATAATAATAATAATAGATCTGAAGGCAGAAATTGTGAAAAAAATATTGAAAAATGACAAACAAATTGAATGAGAAAAGGAATAAATGAAATCACTCAATTTTAAATGTTTGAAACATATTGAAATTCACATAACGCTTATAAAAGTGTTGTTGTGCATAAACATAAAAATGTTATCTAAAAATAAAAAATAAAAATTTAGTCTGTCGCCTGTAATTGAACATGAATTTAAAAATTGGTGACCGTAGACACAAACAAATATATATATATGCATATATATATATATATATATATAGGAATTTTTTACTGCTGGATCAATTGTTTTTTATGAACATAATAAAATAGGCAACATATATTTACATTACAAAGAGTCAAGTTATGATTGACTCTTTGTAATGTAAATATATATATATATATATATATATATATGTGTGTGTGTGTGTGTGTATTTAGCCAGCATTTTTTCATTCATACATGTTTCATTAAATAATATAGACAAGTGTTGTCTATTTATTTTATGTCAATTCTTCATATATATATATATATATATATATATATATATATGACTACAAAACAATATCAATATATATATGTTTATAAAGACGCATACACACACACACACACACACACATATATATATATATATATATATATATATATGAATAAAGACAAAAGGAGAATGTTTTCGTTGCCAACGTGTGTCGTTTCTTCAGGGACTTTATCAAGCAGACGAAACATGTTGGCCGAAATGTTTTCTGGTTGTCTTTATTCATATTAACGTTTTGGAGATATATTTTATTTATATCTGAAATTGTATACACACACTCTCATACATAGATACATACACACATACATACATCTGTCTGTCTGTAGATCTGCCTCTCTCTCCCCCCCCCTCTCTCTCTCTCTCTCTCTCTCTCTCTCTCTATATATATATATATATATATATATATATATATATATATATATATATATATATATATATATGTTCAAAGAGACGTGCGGTTAGCCGTTGTTTTGATTGGAGATGACTCCCTTCCGATTGGCCAGTTGTAGACGTTTTTCGCCGATTACTGTATTTAATCCATCCAATTGAAATGAATGTCTAATTTTGCGGAAGGTGCTCGTAATACTCTATTCACTTCCAATCAAGCTAGATACAAAGAGTTTACTTTTCAAATCAGATGTTCGATTGATTAATGTCGGCTCCATTCATTTGCTTCAGGACGTTCTCCTCTTCATATTCAAAATCTTGCTAATAACTTACGAAAAGTACTTTCAGCTATGACACCATCTCCATAAACAGCACATATCTATTTTGTTGTTATTACGGCTTTTTTTTATTTTCCTTTCCGTGTACATACACCCCCCATATATATATATATATATATATATATATATATATATATATATATATATATATATATATATATATATATATATATATATATCCGATGTGATGAGAACGAAAGTAATATATAAATTGTAACGTTTACAGCCTTAATCCAAAACAGGGCTCGAAACCGATAGTAGAGCGATAATTATTTATTTATTATAATTTTATCATATAGACAAAACCATTTTACTCACTACAATGATGCAACTTCGTTTCATTGCATTTCAACTGCACTTCGACTGGTGAGAATCTAAACGATTAAAATCATTTTTGATTCTCACCCGTCGAAGTGCAGTTGAAATGCACTGAAACGAAGTTGTATCTTTGTAGTGAGTAAAATGGTTTTGTCTATATGATAAAATTATAATATATATATTTTTTTCTTTTTCCTTTCCGTATATATTTTTTCCTTTCCGTATATGCAAAAGCATCAAATGTGGAAAATGCGTCATATACATAAAACGAAAGCAAATGTTCAAATATCACTTATTAAAAAACGCTGAGAATGTTTTTTTCCAACCCAGTTTATATATAAATGGTGGTACCTTGGCTATTTTGGAGAACAAAACAGTACCCAAGTAAAAATGAGGAATAAAAAAAGAAAGAACCAAGAACATGAAACTGAGGCGAAAACAATCGTCCAGACTTCAAGCTCAGAGGCCAAATAAAAAAACCTCCAAAACGAGTAAAAGTAACTACGTAAAGTGCTCAATACACGAAGTAGAGCAAACCTAATAAAAATAAATGGCTCCTTAGGTTTATCTGATATATATATATATAGTTTCAAAATTTGACCTGCTTCCGAATAGTGTCTGTTATTACCAGTGAAATTTGAAATCGGAATTTTCATAGAATCTTTTCTGCGCTGGTCAAATCACGTTACAACTCTGTAAGATTATCATTGATAAAAATACCAAAAAAATTATCGTTGATAAAAAATACTTCTATTTAGTTAATTGATTTTTAGCCAGAGTTACAAAGTAGCACTAAAGAAATATTTCACGAACTTCTTAAAAATGGATGGCCATTTCTTGTCTAATCGACTGAAGGTAAAAGAAGCCATATCATATTTTAGGCGGGCAATGCACATAATATAACACAAATGGTAGAAATAGAACCGAAGAGAAGAACAGATGCAAAAAATGAATTTGCACCGGATGCAGCACATTCTCCTGCAACCACGACGTAAAAATGCGTATATCCTGCATGGTCTTCACCAAGTATTAACTAACTTGCGGCGAACCTAACATCCTCTTGAAAATATTAATTCCCGAAACCGCGATGGTGATGGGTATTCCAAGAAAAATGGTGATAAATAAGGAACCCAGAACTAGAATACAAAGATAATTGATTCTAGTCTTCAAATGTGTCTGTTAAAATCAAGATGACTTTTTACGACACCAAAATATTTCTACGCTAAAAGTCAATATTCACTTTTACCATTCTCAGCCATCCATCTTTGGTGTTGGAATATTTCTTGAATGCAGTTTTCTTCACTCCATCTACAATTCTACGATGATCACCAAACCAAAATGAACATTTGTTTTTTTTTAGATTCATCGAAGAATCTCTTTGAATCTATAACGTTATTCTTTCCCTCCTCTATCCATCCATGACATCTCCCTTCGTTCCACCGATTCCTAGCAGATAATTTTGTTGAAGTGCTTCATCAAGAAACTCATTTTCAATTTTAAATGAATCCAGATAATTCATGGCCACCGAAATTCCTTTTAATTGTCCATTAACGTTTCTTCTGTTATGTAAATGACTTGTATTGGCTGGTGTTTTCAGGGGAGATAATCATGAGAGCAACAAGCACACAAATTCAGAGAAATAAAAAAATAAACCACCGAAGATTGCAGCGATGCTAATGTAGGCAAAGGATATACAAGACCGCAAAATACCAAAAAGATTTCATTTGATAAGAAATGCGAAGATGTCACAAGTGATTTGAAAATAGTAATTTACAATGTTCTTTTTTTTTATACAAACACTTTGGTTTCCATTTATTTAGAAAATGTTCTTATCAGAACTTTCCAATGGATTTAATTGAAGTTGGTATAGCAAACATTCTACCACTATACAACTGACGAAAGGAAAGTGAAACGTAACATTTACTCCTTGTTTTGGTAAGATATATCCAACAAAAGCTTCAAGAGACACCATTCTGAATGCGGGGTGTCTGGCATGAATATAAGCGGAGGTAAAAGTATGTGACAAAAATGAGTGTAACGAGGGTAGATAGCGATTGGCGTTTGTCTAGGACAGGTTCAGATTGTAAAGTTCAAGGGAGCATCCAAGCTAGAGTGTGTTCGACAAAGTGGCGATTGACAGGAAAAAATGTCTGAACGGAACTCCCACTTCAGAACAGGAATACGGGGTGAGTGAATGCGATTCAACTCTGTGGACGTAACTTATTCAGTCCTAGCTATATTCTACTGACTAATGAGTAGAGTCCATTTGAACCTTTTCAATGGAACTGGTGATCGGGTAACAATAAGGCTAGCGACGCTGGGTCTGAAGGAAGGCAACTGTAGAGGGCTTGTTCTTGCATCCTTCTGAAGTCCATTTCAACTCCATACTTTAAACATATCAGACTGAGCTATGACTTATTAATTTTATTTTTATCTGCTAATAGGATTAAATAGGTCCGCCTATCCGTCCCATTCACACACTTTCTCCAGTCCTTTTAAGAAGAATAGAGCTTTATCTCTTTTCTTCCTATTTAGGATTGAGTTTCTGGTTCCTTCTAAATTCTACTTCAATTTTGTATGTCTAACGTCTCCGATTGAACACTGAAATGTTATTCACTAATTAAATCTTGGCAACTTCAAGACAAGTCTTGGCCGTTGTTTTTCCAACTTAACTCCAGGGATTCATTTCTTCCATTTTATGACGGTAATACAACACCACACAGTAACCTTCTACCTTGAGTAGCTCTTTGGCCTTGTATTGTGTGAACATTAATAAAACAAAAACAAGATCCATTTGAATCATCCAAATTTAAATAGCAAAACGCCCTTAAAACAGGATCGCTTATTATCTTTAGTTCTTCATTGGAAAATGTCGATATATTAAGCATATCAGTTTACGTCATGATGAAGAAACATAAAGGAAGAATTTAGGTAATCAGCCCTGTGATAATTCATGTCAACAAGATAGTCGATTATTTACATGTGGACCATTGTTATAATGTTTTTATCAGAATGTTTCGACTGTTGTGCTCTCCGGCCTTCATCAGGTTTATATCAAGCTGGGAAGAGAATAATGAATTGAACCCTTTATTTAACCTGTGGGGATAGACTCTTCTTTCTCCACTGTCCATGTCTATAATTATATCGTTTATTTCTTAGTTTTTGTACTGCTCTGCTATCGCTCTTTCTGTTTCCACTATGTCCAATTACACACTGCCCGGCCCTGGGATTGAACTCATGATTACTATGTAACTGAATTCATAAACCAACACTTTAATTCACTTGTCTATTATCATCAGATAACAATGAGTACAATAGTCCGCATGTAAATAGTGGAAATAAGGATAACGCCTTGCTTATGTACTTACCGTCTGCTTCAGTGAAATAGAAAATCTTAGCATTTTTTATTTGTATCCTCATACTTCTTTAAGTAATGAACATATTTATAAGTATTGTTGTAATGTTTATAGTTAAACTTGTTAAACTCAAATATTTAACGATGCAATAAGGGGATTCCCATCGGATATTTTATAATAGGATACTTATGCTTAATATCAGGGAAATATAGTGGAAATTCATAGGGTATATAATGAGGAAAGGTGGCTTGGAAAATTTGATACTCACAGGACAGATTGAAAGCAATAGGGACGAAGGTGCATAATAGTAAAGAGATAACCAACTTAGCGCGTTTCAGTAAATGATTCGCGGGGGACGGTTTAAAAGAGATCAAAAATTATTAATAGTTAAAATAAAAAAAGAGATAAAACTGAGGAGAACCATTATAGCCAACGTCCTGAAAGGACCACGTACATAAAAGAAGAACTTATGATTTCACTTATCCGAAATTATTATTATTATCATTATTATTATTATTATTATTATCATTATTATTATTATCATTATTATTATTGTTATTATTATTATTATTATTATTATTATTATTATTATTATTATTATTATTATTTTATTTCCTTTGATATCTGGCGTTTACACATTTCTTTCCGGGTCCCGCCCAGGGACCTAAGGTTAGAAATGGCATCATGACACTTTCCACTGAAAAAAAAAAAAAAAAAAAAAAAAAAAAAATTACATAGATAAAGCCCTTCGTAAAGTGTGGGCTGTACTTGTCAGAACAATATTTTGTATCTCTTTGAGGCATGGACTTCCAGGGATCCCTTCAATCAGCCTACTGGAATCTTTTCCAACCAGTCCAAGGGCTCCAACTACAACAGGAATTGTTGATGTTCCCATGTGCCACATTTTTGAGATTTCGATTTCAAGGTCCTTGTATTTTGACAGTTTTTTGAATATCTTCAAAGACACATTGCAGTCTGCAGGGACTGCCATATCAATAAGGAGGCACTTATTTTGTTTGTGGTCTTTAATAACAATGTCTGGGCGGTTGGCTTTGATTGTTCTGTCAGTGTATATTGTGTAGTCCCATAGAATTGTAACAGGTCCTATCTCCGTAACCGGGTCAGGGTGGTGTTCGTACCAATTTCTTCCAGTTTCCTTCCCATAGGAGTTGCAAATTTTCCAGTGCAGATATTGGCCCACTCTGTCATGCCGGTTTTTATATTCAGTGGATGCCAATATCGTGCAACCTGATATAAGATGATCAATGGTTTCTGGATATTTGTCACAGAATCTGCATCTTGGGCTAACACAGTATTTTAGTATATGTGCTTGATAATTCCTAGTTAACAAGCATTGGTCTTGTGCAGCAATTATAAAACCCTCAGTTTCACCTTTCAACCCTGCACTACGTAGCCACTGATGGGTCCGGTTTTTGTCTACGTCTGCTTGTTTGGTACGGGCAGAGTATTGGCCATGGAGCGGTTTATTTTGCCATTGTTTCTTTATCTGGTCGGTCGCATTTGTCTTTGCATTTTTTTAAAAGTTTTTTGCAGCTTCAGCCGGTGTACAGTGATGTATTTGAATTTCTGTGCCCATTTGAAGCTCTTTTTTGAATTTTTCGGCTTCCTTTACTACAGAGTAGAGACACTTCCTACTTTCATGTTCCTTGACACATACCATCATCCAGTCTTCTGTTTTTTCCAAGTATCTTTGGAGGCCAATTGTTGTACTTTTGTAGGATAGTTCTAGTTGAACTAGTCCTCTGCCTCCTTCTGATCTGGGCACATACAGGCGATCAATATCAGCTTTGGGATGATGCATGCGGTAGCAAGTGAGGAGCTTTCTCGTTTTGGCGTCCATTCGCTTAATTTCAGCTATGGTCCAGTTAAGTACATTAAAGCTGTATTGCACCACAGGAACAGCTAAGGTGTTTATAGCTGATATTCGGTTTTTTGAGTTTAGCTCAGTATTTAGTACCAGGCGTACACGCCTGTAGTACTCCTTTCTTACCTTCTCTTTCATTTGGGAGTGTTGTATGCCATCTCCCTCACTAATTCCTAGGTACTTATAAGCTTCATCATGCTCCAATTCTCTAATCTTCGTGGCAAAATCTAAATCTATTAAGGGTGCTTCTAAAATTCTACCTTTCTTAAATGTTACTTTAGCACATTTATCTAATCCGAAGCTCATGCATATGTCGTCACTAAAGTATTTTACAATATTAAGTAGGCCCTTCAACTCATTGTCGTCTTTGGCAAAGAGTTTGAGATCATCCATGTATAGTAGGTGATTGAATATGTTGTTATTTATTTTGTAGCCATAGCTACTGTTGTTCAGTTCATGCGTAAGAGGGAGTAAGGACAAACAAAACAGAAGTGGAGACAAAGAGTCTCCTTGAAAGATTCCACGTCGGATATTTAGTCGGTTGGATATGACAGTGCCCCTGGTGTGACTAAGGTATAGTTTGGTGTTCCACATTCCCATGCTGTGCTTAAGGAAATTTAATACCACAGGGGAGACTTTGTACATTTCCAAAGTCTTAAGGATCCAAGAATGTGGAACACTGTCAAAAGCTTTACGATAATCAATCCACGCTGCACTGAGATTTCTACGTCTGCTCCTGCAATTTTCCAGAATCATTTTATTTATTAGTAATTGGTCTTTGCAGCCATATGAACCCCTCCTGCATCCCTTCTGTTCCAGTGGAAGAATGTTGTTTGTTTCTAAAAAGGAGTAAGCACGGTTCGTCATGACAGACGTGATCAACTTATACGTTGTGGAGAGACATGTTATCGGTCGATAATTTTTCGGGTCATCTGTTTCATTTGTTTTTGGTATGAGGTATGTAATACCTTCAGTAATCCATTCCGGGATTTTATTGGGATTATTTACAATCGTTGATAATGTTTCCGCAAGTATTTTGTGGATAGACGAGAGATGATAAAGCCAGAAATTGGGAACCTTGTCATTTCCCGGGGATTTCCATTTTTGCGATTTCGTTAGAGCTTGCCTAACATCATCTGTGGATATATTTTCCCATTCTTGCAGAGGTGTATCCAACATTCGTTCTTCTTCACGCCGGATCCATTCAGCTTTAGGGTTATATTCTTTCGGGCTGCTCCAAATATTTTCCCAAAATGTCTGTACAGTATCAATCGATGGTGGCCTTTCGACATGTATAGGTTTTTTTCCAATTTCCCTGTAAAATTTCTTAAGGTCCGTTTGGAATATTTTATTTTGGCGATAGAACCTACAACGTTTTTCGTATCGCCTTGTTCTCTGTGCTTTTAGCTGAAGTTTCTGCTTCAGCATTTCCGTGGTTGGTGGAATGTCAAGTAGTGATTTAATTTTGTGTTTCCTCTTGATCTTTTTGCACTTGCGCGTGGAAATATTAGGGTTTCTGGTGAGCTCATCTAATATGGAAAGCTCACATCTGATTTGTTTTATTTCTCGTAACAATTTTGCTTTCCAAGCTGGTTCTCTACGTCTGTTAACTTTATTTATAGTCTTGATCCCAAGCTTCAGAGTCACTGCTAAAGCTGTTGCGTATATTACGTTGTTAATTTCTGTGATGTTTCCCGGTGGTTTATCTGTTAACAGTGTTTCCAGAGCAGCGTTGTATATTTTCACAATATGCTTGTTGGAATTCGTCATATGGATTTTGGGTAGCTGGTCTCTTTCTGACAACTGTATGAAAGTTACTTTGCTGAGTACTTGGATTACGTGGTTTTTCGCTTCGGTGATTTCCGCTTTGTGGTTTTCAAGGAATTCTAACATAATGTACCTGGAGTCATCTTCAGAAACATTGTCTGGAGAACTGCAGGTTGTGTTTAAGATAGAGTCTTTGTTATTATTATTATTATTATTATCATTATTATTATTGTTATTATTATTATTATTGTTATTATTATTATTATTATTGTTATTATTATTATTATTATAGATGTTGTTATTATTATTATTGTTATTATTATTATTGTTATTATTATTATTATTGTTATTGTTATTATTATTGTCATTATTATTATTATTATCGTTGTAATTATTATTATTATTATAATAGATGTTGTTGTTATTATTATTATTATTGTTATTATTATTATTGTTATTATTATTATTGTTATTGGTATTATTATTGTTATTATTATTATTATTGTTATTAGAATTATTATTATTATTATTATTATTATTATTATTATTATAATACTAATAACAAATATAGAGTCAAGGATTTCTCCATGGTTACAAAATCAAACTTATGAATGTGAGATCCATCTTCCAATCCCTGATATCGATTTATTTATGAAAAAGAAATCTCTTTTAGATCCTCTCCAATTATTACTTTTTACGAACTGAATTTTTCCACAAGATAAAACTGATGGCATTATCTGAAGATCAAGTGACCACACGTTTCCTTAACACTTCAGCACTTCCCATAGTATTTCAGTTGATTTTAGTAATGCTGTCATTTGGACAGTCCCGATTCATTTTTAAATTTCAAAATATTCCAACCTTTGCAATTATCATTTTTATTATTTTTATTTTCTTTGATATCTGGCGTTTACACAGTTCTTTCCGGGTCCCGCCCAGAGACCTAAGGTTAGAAATGGTATCATGATACTTTCCACTGCAAAGAAAGAAAACAAAAATAATTACATAGATAAAGCCCTTCGTAAAGTGTGTACTGTACTTGTCAGAATAATCTTTTGTATCTCTTTGAGGCATGGAATTCCAGGGATCCCTTCAATTAGCCTACTGGAATCTTTTCCAACCAGTCCAAGGGCTCCAGCTACAACAGGAACTGTTGATGTTCCCATGTGCCACATTTTTGAGATTTATATTTCAAAGTCCTTGTATTTTGACAGTTTTTTTCGAATATCTTCAAAGATACATTGCAGTCTGCAGGGACTGCCATATCAATAAGGAGGCATTATTATTATTATTATTATTATTATTATTATTATTATTTGAGCATTTCAAGCAAATTTACATTTTGTTATGTCACATAAAAATAATGCTAGTATAAGAAAATACAACTTTTCATAAACAAAATAATGTATGAAAATATAGGCTTAAAGACACTGGTGAGCTCGATTTTGAAGATAAGAATCCCGCTTAAGTATTTGTGTTCGTGTAACAAATAAGGTATAGGCGTTACTACATGCTATAACAAGATCCAGTGGTATGGGAGATGACTTCAAATATAATCACATAACCAATTCTTTTCTCCAAATTTACGTTCTTAAAAGTAAATGTAATTAATCAAAGAGTGTATCGACTCTAAAATGCTTTGATCTAAAGCAAGAGAAAAGTAGAATCAGAGTTTAAAAACTGTTAAGTCAAAACATTTAATCACGTTTAACTCAAATAATATATATTTTTTAACTGATGAAAAAGTATTTTCGAACAAAATTTTATTTCAATGACGCTTAAAGTTGAGGCAAGTCGACAAACGAAACAAAACATACAGAAATGTCAAAGACAATCGTGTAGAACGAGAGAAAACCTGCACCGTCCCACTAAGAAAATGAAATCGTTTTAATTAAAATAAAATAAATTACAGAGGAAATGAAGATATACAGACTCATTAATGGAAATAAATCGATGGATACTTTTTCTTTTAATTCTCATGACCAACGCCAACATTTAAGTAACGTCTTATGTAATAACACACACGGCGACGTAAGAAAAGACGGTAAAAACAAGTTTGAAGAAAGAAAGTGAAGCATTGTCATTCCTATGAAAGATGTTATCTTGACAGAAACGTACAAGACACAAGAATTGTCGACTTGAACGAATGGTTTGTCCTTGGTTCCAATCGCTTTCAAAATATCTCAGACTTTACCTTTTATAGGATTTTATAGGATTTTATAGAATTTTATAGGATTTTATAGAATTTTATAGGATTTTATTGGATTTATAGACGAATTTACAAAGCATAATTTCCTAACAAACAAATTCCTCCCATCTGATTCATTAATCTTATCGTTATTTAGAAATTAATACTTTATATGTTTTTACTGATTTTAGAAACAATATCAATAAATAATCGTGTGGAATTGATATAGAAAACTAAATATGTGTCTCCATATCTAAATATTTACAATTATTACGTAGAATGCGTGGTTAGAACGTTCGTTTACAATCTATTCAGAATTTCCTGGTTCAAATCGCATCAATTTGTTAGGATGTTTCGGCTTGGGGCGGTGACCCCATTGTATGGAACCTTTGTAATGTGCCTGAAAGTCATACCATGTTTTGATCCAAGCTATGTGAAGGATACTGGGTAGGCGGAGCTGTTTGAAAGCCGTTGATAGTCACAAATCATTGTGATCGAAGGTTTGAACGTACTTTTGTCATAGAAACTATAAATAAGGTCCGTTTAGCATAGTTGTAGGATAGACCACACCTAAGCTGTGTGGCTATTGAACAAACGCAAATTTACTTGGGTAGATGTCTACCAGGTGATTGGTTAGCAGTTCTAGCAGTGAAAATGGGGTGTACGGAATATCAAAGGTTGTTACTATAAAACATGAATACAATATTTATGGTTCTATTATATTAAAACTATTATTATTATTATTATTATTATTATTATTATTATTATTATTATTATTATTTAACGGTTTTCCAGTTTGAATTTCCTAATTTATCATAATATTTAATGAATAAATAAACTCTTTGTGAGATCCACCTTAACAAAATTCTTCTTAATAGTAATTAATCTTACATCTACCGAGTTTCTTCAGATACTCTTAGCATAGAATTTACGGTTACATCTGGTTCACTCAACTGTAAATTGATGAGATCTTGTCGCCAGTCTAGTACTACACTTAAATTCATGACGTCTAGTTACCATAGTGAAGAGCGATATTTATTCTGTTTAATACACAGAAATGTGGCACAAGGCCGAAGGGGGGATTGGGGAAAGGACGGTCTTCTTCTGTCTTAACTATAACTTAGCTAGCCGCAAACACTGACCCAATCGTACGAGCAATATTCCTTACACCAAAACAACACATTCATACGTACCTTTCTTACTACAATCACCATAATACCTCACTGTCTCTATGAAAATACTAACTAGTCCCCATATTTACAATTCAGTGTCTGTGGGGGGGAGGGGAATAAAATAACAAACCTTAACCCTACCATAGTGAAAAGCTCATGCGAAAAACTGCCACGAAAATATTTATAGAAAAGACGCAGGGAGGCAACCTTACGGCGGTGGGAAAGTGACTTAAGTTGGTATGCCAGATTAGGACCAATAATATTGCAGATTTTTCTTCGGAT
This sequence comes from Acanthosepion esculentum, assembly GCA_964036315.1. Lineage (NCBI taxonomy): Eukaryota > Metazoa > Mollusca > Cephalopoda > Sepiida > Sepiidae > Acanthosepion > Acanthosepion esculentum. The sequence goes on from OZ038505.1 coordinate 83,837,861, forward strand.
TTTATCAAGGAGGTCAAAGTAAATAGCAGGGGCACCAGACATAGCCTCTGCTGTTGTAACAATAGGGTACGTGATAGAATTTGTTCTTAAAGAATACTCTTGTACTGCATAAATCATCCGTTCAGTTTTTCTTTCTTCCCATTCCTAAGCCACCTCAATTATTCCGAATCTGCTACCTTTTGGGTTTCTACTGCCAATGTTCCGTGAAAGGCATTTTACTTCCAGGCATCGACATTCTAATCATAAATTCTCTTCCCATAATTTTCCAACATTTTTGTCTCCACAATGACCTTTTCATTCAGTGCAGCTGTTAGCACCCAATCGTGTCTCTTCTGGAAGTACTCATGAAAAGACTTCCGATGTTCCCCACTCTTCTCTCTCTATCAAAATTCTTCTACCTATTTTAGGGCAGGTAAATCCTAGCCACATTAATCCTCGGATGTCATCTCCTGTTCATAGTTATTATTTTCTTTATCATAAGGTTCATGTCTTTCTAGATCGTCTTTGGTTCATTCAAAGGTGTGTCTATGCTATTTTAAAAGATCGACTGCCCAAGGATTGTTGCATGAAATTAAATTCCCGCCATTTAACTTGGATCTGCAAAGTTTATTTCTATGCGGAACATACCCGTCTGGTATCTGTGATTTAAACCTATCGATGCGGGGTTTTTCCATCTTCAGAAATCCCAGCTATTTATAACGACTACTTCCTAAATCTTTCATTGATTCCCTGTCTGAGGGTGCTAACTCTGTCCGATCCACCTTTCTTTATTTCCAGCACACTTAACAAATTTAAATGTTATCCTGGGAACATATGCCGATGGTGTTTATCAAGGTGTCCAGCTCGTTATGATTGTTAGCATATAACTTAAGATCACCCATGAACAACAGATTGTTGACGAGCTCTTTCTGATCCCTTGATTAAGCTTGTAGTCAGTTCATCAGATTTCGTCATAATGATAAAAAAATAACAGCGGTGATAGAGAATTGCCTTAAAAAAAACTACGTTTCATTTTTAATTCGACAATACCATATCTGGCCTGATGCTCCTACTCTTCATCTCGAGGTTCTTAACGAAATCCAAAGAACAGGGCTAAAATGATCCATCCTGACTTGGCATCTCGACTTCAATCACTTTCTCAACGATGTGACGTGGCTTCCCTCTGTCTTTTCTAGAAATATTTTCATGGCAACTTCTAAGACAAGCTTTTTCCCTGGTACCGCGTCTATACGAATTTAAGTGTGCTACTAGATTGATATATAGGTCCCACCGATTTATTGTTGAAATAACTAAATGCAACTGTCACTTCTACTAAAACATTTCGCGCCGTTTACTTACGTCCCTGATAAGTACAATCATATAAAATTAAATGCAACGTCAACCGCCGTTTTCTGTTTTTTGACTGCCGTTCATCTTTTGTCCATTCTTCAATACTCCCTATATATCCTATACTTCTCGCACTTCCTGACAGTGACACTCCCTTCCGCTTACTTGCTTCTCTGCTTACTAAAATCTTCAAAGAGATAACGTCAATCGTCATCTTCTGTTGTCTGGAACCCCGTTTATCTTTTATCCTTTCCTCAGTCCTCGCTATACCCAGTCTTTTCTCTCACTTTCACTCCCTGTAAAGCCCTGCGTACTAGCGGCGATCTCGTCTTGCTTGGGACGAAATGATTGAAAACATATTTTTTTTCTCTCGATGTTAACGTCTTCCAACTAGTAATGTTTTTCTTTATAATTGTTAGAAAGTTTTTAGCCATGTTCATGCATTTTAAAAGCGTAGTACTATACCATAGGCCTTTTAATAATTCATCCAAACCACAGAAATGTTCGTCATGTGCCTCCGGTAATTGTTACGAATCCCCTTGCCGATTAGAAATCGGGATTTAGTACCTCGTGAATCCGTTCGGCATCCTGCTGGGAGGAAGATCATTTTTCAGCAAAATGCAGGTAGACGTTATCATAGACATTTCCACTCAGACATCATACCAATTAACCTTTCAGCATCATCCAAAGTAATAGCTACATCTTCCTACAGTGACTTCTTGGGCAATAAACATTCTACCTTGGTAACTATCATGTATCTCATTGTGTTTAATATCACCTGAACAAGTGCTTCACTAAAACTCTATTGATAAATCAGAATCAAGTGATTGTTTTTCCTCGCCAGGTTTACAATATAATTCATCGTTTAACAGATTTATTATTTCCCTACCGCTGCGTTAAATATATTTGATATTAACAATTAAAATAAACAATATTGACATAACAGTCATAAAGATGATCGATCCTCACTGGGTGCTTCATATTTTCCGCCTTGTGCCACATCTAAGCTACGCTTAGAAAATCACCATAACGATGAATGCTGACCGTTATTTTTAGATTTTAAAGATGTAAGGGGGTACAAATTAAAATATTTTAAATTAATAACTTTTTAAAAATTTCACCGAAATATACATGCTTTGTTACATGCTTTGTTACATGCTGAAACCAGGTCGCTTTTTTTATATGTCTTTCCACGTGATCAAAACGGCATAGTCCGTTTTTTATGAGGCATTGGCCAAGCGTAACGGTCGTGCTAATTAAGCGGCGGTGGGAGGCAAGTAGAATTATAAAATGATAATTATTTTGAAACCCACCTGATTACATCTTAACCAAAGGGAGACAATCGCCTTTTGCATCTCTACACACATTTCATGATTTACAGTTTCATATAGTTCTTCAGTAAGTTTTTTTTTCTTTTTTTTGAGACCTGAAGGAAAGAAAAGCTAAGCATATTGTACTGAGCGATTCTTTCTGCGCATCTAAGAATTGTGCTTGAGAAAAAATTTTTGTTTCTCAATGAGGAAGAATCTTCTTGGAATTTCTTTAATGTACTCATCAATAATCTTTTTTTAATCTTTCCTATTATTACTGGAAGAATAATTGTATTTAAATTACACATTCTTACTATTTCTGTTTCCATGTTCTTATATTTTGGAAGTTGTGAAATGCTTTTGTTATTCAACTGTATCTTATTCGGACACTGGCAATTTTGCGACCTTATTCTAAAGAGAAAGTCAAACCAGCTGAAGTTGCTAGCAGAATTCGGAAAGTAAGGAAAATGAAATAATATCTGATTATATTTCTTCAAACTGGTGGATTGTTCCTTAAAATAAAGCCCCAAATTGCATTGCAATCCGTTGTCTATTATGGTGCTTTAAATGCAAAGCTCGTGCAATTTAGCAGCGCCCGAAAACTTTCAGATATAGCTAAGAATATCGAAAGAAAAGAAGAGCATTACATGTGCTTCAATAAATATCCAGTAACTCTCCCGAGCGGTTATCCATTGATTAAACAAGGACAACACGATTGATATACCCCAATATTAACTCAGCCTAGTTTCTGACGCCACAAAGCAAATTGGTGCGCCATAGAGAAGGAATGAGAAGGGTTTTCTTTTTTGGATGGCAGTTTTCCTATAAATCAACATGTAAAATCCTCGCATGCCGATATTTAAAGAACTGGCTTGTTTACTATTTATACTCTGTTTACGCGTGTTGGATCAGCTTGCTAATGCTTCAAAATGATCCACGAACTGCCTTCCCGAATAATTATATCTACTTAATTGACGCGGGAAAAAGAAGTAATTTTCTATTGTTACTCTTTATCAACCTTTAACACGTGTCGCCATTTTCCCACATTCCAGTTATGGCACAAGATTCTTTCCCATTTAAGAAAACGAAGGCCATTATCAAATTGTTTTTGTTTTATTATTGAAAGAAGCAATCTTTGCCTGGATTTCTGGCACGGGGCGTTATCATTCTTTATATTTCAGGCAGTGTGTTCTATAGCCTTCTTCATGTCCCTAGTGAATCCAGGTAACTACAGGAATAGATTGTTCTAACTGCGTGCGTGCGTGCGTGCGTGTGTGTGTGTGTGTGTGTGTGTGTGTGTGTGTGTGTGTGTGTGTGTGTGCGCGCATTCAAGCAATACTGTATGCGTATTCGCCCTGTACTTTAAGCGCGTGGGTATATTTGCGCGATATATTTTTTTGCACGTCTCTATATCTGTTGACTGGAGAGATGCGTTTCTTTTTCTTTCTTAAACAGTGAAATTAATTACAACCGACATAAATTGAAAAGTCCTACTACAGAAAAATTCTTCCTCCGACAGAGATCGAATGTGCACTCGTTTTTTGGTTTTACACCAGGGAAACCGCATTTTAACTGAAGCTCGCCGCTACCATTTTGGCTACGGAGACCACCTCGAGAAAGCAAGGTTTGAATTACTTATCTAAGGTAAGTATATCTTTTGTTAGAGTCTTCTAGGAAACTATATCTGCTAGCTTCATTTTCGTACCTGAAACGTAAATAAGAGTTAATCATTGAAAGGGTTTTTATTTGACAATACTTCTTTCTTCTTCTTATAAATATAACTTTTCCTGGGAATATGTGTTTGAGTTGCAATCTTTGTTTGTTTTTTTGTTTTTTTTTACTTCCTATCCTTAAAGATTTCTCCAGGGATCTGTTAAACTATTTGAGGAACATTTTGCTCGCATTTGTAGCACACCGAAAGTATTTTAATAAATAATTACGCACCTGGTTTCTAAATATAACCATTTCGTAAAAATAACCGTTTTTGCAAATTTCATTCCAACAAGCCCACGTCACCCCTCTCCTTGTTTTTCATATTAAAAAATGTTTTTACACATATCATTACATATCCATACTTACATTTATCTAATCACTCACACATAGACATACTCACACAGGAAAGATTGATTAAAGATTAAATTTTTTTAAATGTTCTAATTTAACTTTTATTTGGTCCAGGGCCATCGTAAATAGGAAAATAAACCTTACTTTCTGTTGTGGGGCAGACCTCTTTTACACAAGATGGACTCGTCCAAAGTATACTTATACAGACAGAGATAATACCTGCAGGTTGAGATACGTTGAGTCAGGGTGAGAGAGACGGAGACAGTACACAGGGTGTTCACAGAGAGTTATACGAGAGTCCAGAGAGAGATAATTACGGCTTCACTTACAGAACTTGTACATATACTTTCTACTAACCCACATCCCTGGACTACTAATCTTCACTTCAAGTCTGTATTCTTACGTTTAATACACTTATTTTTCTATCTCAATTACTGGCATTGTTTATCTATTTGTGCATTATTCCATTCCCGGAATCTACAACACTTTCATAGTGCATACATTATATGGGTTAACCGGCGTAACATCGTATTATTTATCTGCGTTCAAATAATTCTTCCCACATCGATGGGTAAAGAGAAAACCATCATTCATGGTAAAGAGAATTAATAAAAGAACAGAAATTTAAAAAAAAAACGGAATATGACAATTGGCTCACATCGATGGGTAATCGTGTCGCTGTTTTTGTTTCCATGTAGCAACTTTCCACGAATCATTTTAGTGTGCTGAGTTTTTTACCTCATTTAATTGTGAAATTGTTAACGTTTGTTCGTGAATTGAATGAACTTTTATTGATAGTGGTTTGCTGTTTTTCGTGCTTAAAGCTGCTAGCATGTATAGTTGTTTTTACAGTATATTTCAAACAATATGAAAATAAAATAAAATAATCTTTTTTTATAATTTTACACAAGCAAGGCAATAAAGCCACTAAGCTGCAAGTGGTTACTGAATGTAAAAGAATATGAGAAAGAGAAAACCATCATTAAAAGGAAAGCGAATAATAAAAGAAAAGAAATAAAAAAAACAGAATGTGAGGATTGACGCTGCATTTAAATTTTTAAAGATCAAATTGGACTGGGAAATCGGAAGAGAATTTCACAAGCGGGAAGTGCTAGAGAAGAAACTATTACCATAGAACTGACGGTTACATGTAGCCAATTCAACTGTAAAAGGATGAGACCTAGTTGGCAACCTAGTACTGCGTTTAATCTGAGCCACTATAGAGAAAATATCATCTGAACAATTATTATAAAAACATAGAAAAGTCGCAGAGATGCTACATTACGGGCCTTGGAAAGAGGATTGAAGCCGAGATTTAAAACGGAAATTTAGTAGGTCTTCAACAAAACTTGCAAAGAGGAAACAGTGTTGCTTAACTACACCCATAAACTAACAAAATAACTAAAAGTCAAATTTTGTAAGACATGGCTTTTGTTCCGGACCGAAACCTTGTCAGTAAATATGTGGAGGATTTTGTTTGGAAACATACTTATATGTTCTTTTCAAGTTTATCTACGAAAACTTATCTTTTCTGATATTTTCCTTTGACGTCTAAAGTTACTTTGGGCTGCGATTATGCAGTGCAAAGTAACTTTTTCTTTCATTCAGTTGCAATCAAATTTCCATAATTAATTTTTAGAATTATCATGAATTTGTGTATAAAAAAGTCCCACTGACATCAAATAATTCGAGAGACGATAATTTTAAAAATAATTGCTACAGAAAATATTGAAAAAAAAAATTCTGCTAAACAAGAACAGATCCAAAACAAGATATGTCTCTACGTTTACAATCGAGTTCTTAGACACTTAAATCTTGAACAGTGGTTTCACTATCTTTTTTTCGACGCTCACTGTACAGGGATAGTAAGAAATTTAATTTAGTCAGCCATTAGCTAATATGATTTCTTTGCAGAGATTCGGTCTGTTCTGTTAGGCAAGCTAAACCTATTAAAATAAATAAGTGCTTAAAATAAATAATTCGTCTTAAAAACTGTTTGGTTCACACTGTAGCCATTGTTCTAAACCAATATTTCTCAAACTTTTTAAACAACGGCACACCTAAGAGCAAATGAAAATATCAGGAGGCACTTATTTTTGAAGGTTATACATGTAAATTTTATTTTATTAAGTAAAACCGTAGATTTAAAACAAAAACACACAAGTATGAACTTACTTTATTTCAATGTTTCTATTCAATTATTTGTGCAGCTTATTTAGTGTGAAGCCTGTGCCTGTTTGGTTGACTGTGCGAAAAGCAGACACTCATTTCTTCTTCTTCAGTTGAGTATAGTCTTTCTCGCATGTTATTTATGATTTTATTTCGGGTTGGGAAGCCTAATTCATATAAATAAGAAGTAGAAAATTGCAATAAAATTGATAAAGACTACTTAGTTAATGTGGAATATTGCTTTTGTAGTGAAATCCAAAATATATCAATGTGTATTGTCAAATGATTTATTTTGAGACATCCATCACTAGAAAAGCTTAAATATTTTGTAAAAAGTTAAATAAAAAAAAATAAAAAATACTTTTTAAAAAGAGAATATTAAAGCAATGTATAAATAATATAATCGAAGAATAATGAAATGAAATATTTTAAAAAAAATTTTTAATACTTATTCATTTATTCAAATACTAACGCTGTACCATTATTACTTCCATGCAAACAAACACACGCGCACACACACACGTCAAACATACATATATTTATATAATTTATCCGAAAATTATAATATAAATATCTTATAAAATCACTAAAAAAATAGCCATTTTGTTTCAACACTTCTGGTGTCTTATCAAGTGATGATGTTGAATATAGAATAAAAGGTTTTAAAATGTTCAAATCAATCAAACACCACCCTCGCTAGGGTAAACGATGTTACATAAGCTGCAATGACCAATCAAAATAAAAGTATATGAGAATTCAAAAAACTTGACAACGAACATTGGTTATAATAATTAATGCTTTAATGTTAGGGTTAGACTAAAATAGAAATAATTCCAACTAATTAATATTAAATTTTACTATAAAATTGAAAATTAAAATTTACCAATTTTAAATTTTAAATTTAATCTGTGTTAGGTTTAAAATATTATAAAATTAATTAAAGAAGAAACTGAGGAAAAAATACATAAGTTTTGTTACTTATTTTGTTTTAATTGAAAGATCAAAAATTCAGTTAGAATAAACGTTAAAATATAATGTTGTGCTATGCTTCGTTACATATATATATATATATATATATATATATATATATGTGTGTGTGTGTGTGTGTGTGTGTGTGTGTGTGTGTCGCGGCACATTTAAGTGAGTCACATGGTACACTAGTGTTCCGTGACATGGCATGTGAGATTCACTGCTCTAAACTAATGAAACTTTGCCAATCGATACAACACATATGCAGTTAGTCCAAAAATTACGTAGCTATTTTGAAAGTCGCGATCGCTTTACAGACAGATTTGATGTATTTTGACAACCAATCATTGGGGATTGTACTAGGCCTCAGTGAACAGTGACTCTCTCGTGGTGTTGGTTACATACACGGCATTGGAACGCTATGGGTCCCACTACCGACTGAGTGATTGAGCTTGTGTACTGTGTAAGCGTCGCATCTCAATTGATAAATGACATTCTTCACGTGTGGTGTGTGTTGGCAAGACATTGTATCACCCAGGGTCTATAGTCTGCCTTTGGCTCCATGCAGTCTTCTACACTTTGTCATGATTCGTGTAAATCATAATGAATTCTCATCGAATAGTACCAAACATTAACAGGAACCATTCCACGTCAGATTCCATTTTGGTTAAAATTTTGGCATCAGTTCTGTATTTAACCATACTTTCCTTCGTCTTATATTCTCGTTATAAACCTACCGTAATTCCCAATACGTAATACGCCTTCATCCATAATACGCACACTTAAAATTGTGCTGAAAGTGTGGGGAAATGCTTCTACTCATGCATAATACGCATCTCTTGTTTGGTAATCAAACCCTATAAATTGTACCTCTCCTATTTCATTACGGCCAGCGTTTCCTACTCTTATTAAAAAATGGTTTTAAATATAGAATAATATTATTCTAATTTAGGTCTATGATAATTCTTATTTTATTTTACTTTTGTAAATATTCTTAGGTACACGTGATTGTATTTGACATCCTTATGGCGAATCCTAGTGTCAAATTGTCGTATTTTTGTGGTGAGTAGTCATTTCGCAACTGAAATCGACCTTTGAAACGGCAATTTTTTAAAACATATTTTGTAGCTGTGCATAATACGCACCCCTAATTTTGCTTATTACTTTTTAGAAAAAATAAGCGTATTATACATGGGGAATTAAATTATTTAGAACTACATAGTCTGTTGAAAAAAAATATTTTGCGTGTTCACCATTTAGGGAAAGGCAAGAGTTTAAATGCTTATCAATATTTGTTACTTTAAACTCATTTGGAATCCGTTTTCCTAAATTCAACATTGTCATAAGGTGGGGGAAATATTCATTAAATTCCACTTGACATTCCACAAACAATAAGGAGATAGGCACAATTCTAAGTACTGCCAAAATTTTTGTAATAGATGAGACAAGGAAGAAATGTATCTGTTTAACACGATGTAGATTACAAATTCGACATGCATTTAATTAATACTCCGACCCCGCCATCTTGACACAGAAACGCCCACATACGGGAAGCTCTGAACAAATTTAAATGTATGTAAATTCACAGAAATTATAATAGATATAGGGAGCAGAATAATGCAGGTGATTAGTGCAAAATCTACAAATTACTATATCTGTTTAAAGGCACTTTTCAAGTGTTCTTAGTCATAGACGCATTCTGTGGCCGAGAGATCAAAGTACGACAGATCTTATAACGGTTTCCGTTTAGGAAGTAGTAATGTTACAGGGTTATTCGTATCCTGCCAGGGAGCGCATATTTTTATCTAATAAGATTTCTCGACTATTCAGACCAGTAGAAGAAAATAAATATACTGTTTAATAAATAAATGTAGCGTCTACTCAAACAGATTAATTAATACAAATCTGTCGGATTCTTGAATAAAAATCACTTTACTTTACACGCAAGTCTACCATTCGTCGATACTTAGAATATTGCAGCCAGATATGGTCCGGTGTCCCTGCTATTTACTTTGAGCTCCTTGATAAAGGATCAGCAAAATTATTAGTCCTGATCTGGCATCTTGGCTTCAGTCACTTTCCCACCGCCGTAAGACTGCCTTCCTGTGCCTTTTCTATGAATACTTTCATGGTAATTGTTCGGACCAGGTCTTCGCTATATCACCTAGATTGTATGGATTTCAGCGCAATACTAGGATTTCGATGATATCTCATCAACTTAGCAGTTGGGCTGGCTAGATGTAGCCGTAAATTCTAAGAAAACAGTTTCGTAGTTCTCAATAGTGGAACTCGCTTCCGGCCCCATGCTGTCCAGCCAATTATAATTTGCAAACATTTAATGCAATGTTAATCACTATCTACTATCCTCCTGATTCCTCTTTCTTCTTCCCTCTCATTATTAATATTTCTGTTCCTAATTCTTCCACACGCTGTAAGCCATTGTTTCTTAGTGGCTTGCTACCATTGCATGGAGTGAAACCGATTATATATATATATATATATATATATATATATATATATATATATATATATATATATGAAATTGATCACCAATCTCAATGTATATATATATATATATATATATATATATATATATGAAATTGATCACCAATCTCAATGTATATATATATATATATATATATATATATATATATATATATATATATGATGATGATGAACTCCCCCGTCGGTTTCGACGTATGAGGATCTGACAACTTAATCAATTAATTCAGTTATAAATTATGTGCGATAATCTTAAGTGACACTTAAGACCCGCTAGTGATTTAGAAAGAAGGACACACACACACACATACACACACACACACACACACACACACTTATATATATATATATATATATATATATATATATATATATATATATATATATATATATATTACAATAAAAGAAATAAGAACGATAAAAGAACAGTGCTCGATGTGAACTATAAAATCTATATAAGCAGAGCCAATATATATATATATATATATATATATATATATATATATATATATATATATATATATATATATATATAACAAGAACAATTCTCAATTATTGCTGCTCTCCTACAACTTAAAGCGAAATCAAATATTTGTAAATATAGAATATTTTATCATGTGCCGCGAACCGCCTAAAGGTTGTAAAGCAGCCTTATAACAAACTTGGAGTCCACGTAAAACATTAATTCGCAGAAATGTAATAATATCTGAGTATATATATATATATATATATATATATATATATATATATATATATATATATATATATATATTATTATTATTATTATTATTAAGGAACATCCCCAATATACCTAAAGTTTAAAATCTTTCTTAAAGCTTTTATTTTAGTTTTAATACCAAGCTCATTGTTTAAATTTAATATTTCTAACAAGCCAAATAGTTTGCTTTCTTTCAAACCGAATTTAAATTGATAGATATGTTTTTCATTATCATTAAAATTGATGAAATCATCCATTGTAGCAAATCAGTCAGCACAACATAATTCTCTTTATTAAAAATATTTAAAAAAATAAAATGTATTTTTCTGAAACGTTATTTGAGGAAGATTAACTGATTTAAAATTTAATTAATCTGCTCTGAAATAATGTTTTTTTTTTAATCAATTTATCCCAAGCAAGACAACACTGTCACTTAAACGCATAGGGCTACTATTAGTGGAAGAGAATGAACAAGTACCCCATTCCTAAATAGGAAACATGTTCACAAGTTCGGGGTGGTGTGGCAACCGGACAATAGGCTAAACTTACTTTTAGTTTAAAATATCGCAGGAAGGCATTTTTAACACAGAAGTGTCTGGTTTATGAGTTGTTGATATATTTATCGACAGCATGTTGTTTTGGAAAATTTATCTAAAAAAGAAATAATAGATATACAATTACATGACGAATACAACGTAAAAGCCTTTATATATATATATATATATATATATATATATATATATATATATATATATATATATATATATAACCCATATATATATATAATCTATATATATATAATCTACCCATATATATATATATATATAATCTACCCAGTAATCTTTAAAATTTAAATTTATTTTAAGTATTCTAATATTTTATAACCATCACAACGGAATGCAGATTTTATCGCATTTACAATAAGTTTGTCTTTGTAAATTACCCCTGAGGATGATCTTGGAAAAGATCGATAGAACATACATCCGACTGATGCCAAATCAATCGGATTTTAATACTGGCTTGAGACAATCGAATTTCTATCCACATTGATGAGCTGTGATACAGCGAAACAGTCTGACTGTGGATGACAATATTGATGCCGCCGAAAAAAATAAATTTCGGTCGAGCACTTTAGAGGAAAATCGCGAATATGTAAACAGTAACTGCCACTGCGGATAATGCAAAACTCTTCTATGAATCGAGCACTTTGAGTCACTGGCGGGTTTATTCGAAAATAAATATGTAAACATTCCCCTTCCTCTCTGCTGGGAGCCGATAGCTTAGTGGGGATATCTCCAACTGAGGCCAAATCAGTTGGGTTTCGATTCTGGCTTGAGGCAATCGGATGTCTAGCCACACTGATGAGCTGTGATGCAGCGCAACATTCTCTCTGTGGATGACTATATATATATATATATATATATATATATATATATATATATATATATATATATATAAGAATTCCAGTACTTTTTACCTCCGATGATATATAATATACACACACGCATACAAACATTATAAATATATATATATATATATGTGTGTGTGTGTGTGTATTTAGGCAGCAATCCTTCTTTCATGCACATTTCATTAAAAACGATTGTCAGTCGTTTTTAATGAAATGTGCATATATATATATATATATATATATATATATATATATATATATATATATATACACACACATTATGAAATGGACAAAGCCCGACAATTATTTAAAGACATTTTTATGTTTAACATTCTTTTTATAGATACAAGTATTTAAGTAAATGCTCTGTTTATTAAATGTTATTTAATACTGTTTATTATAAACAGAGCATTTACTTAAATACTTGTATCTATAAAAAGAATGTTAAACATAAAAATGTCTTTAAATAATATATATATATATATGTGTGTGTGTGTGTGTGTGTGTGTGTGTGTGTGTGTGTGTGTGTAAACTATGATGGATTTGTTGGTATGTTTGTGTGTGTATAATGCTCGCGTAACAAGACAAAACAAAAAATACCAGGGACCCGATTTTCTTTGTCTTTGATATGGATTACAACAAATCTTTAAGTAATAATACAAGATTGGGAATGTTGATCTCTGATGTCATTTGAAATCCGCGGTGGTCGTTAGGGACTTCAGCATGACATTTCAGGCGAAAGAAAACAATTTCTAATGAAATAGACTGACAAATTTAATCTGCTGTTTTAGCATAAAGACTCGCCGAGTTCATTTGTGGCTGTTATCAATGTCACGAGAAAAGTTATCAATAACACAGCCTTTAATTATTCTACGGCAATAGATTGCTCATGTTCCGGTAAGAACATGTCTCGTCTTGTTCATATTTAGTACAGTCTCAGTTATTGTTCACCCTGACTCATTCAGTGTAAGCCTGCACTAAAGCGTCCTGGGTAAAACGATAAACTACGTCCAACAGCAAGGCCTCTGATCAGGAGGTTTTGAGGAGCCTGGAACCACCTCTTAATTGATGGTGTTCCCAGGTCCACCCTGACCCGGGGTGGTAGTACCTGTTAAGATCCCAGCTATGGGCAAATAGTTAACTGCCTAACTGGGGTCATAATACTATGAAAGTGTAAAAATAGATTTTATTACCTGAAATACTTTTTAAAAAAATTATTGCCAGCAATACATGCAAAAAATATTACCAAAAATATATTTATAAAGGAAAAAAATATTACCAACAACAAAAATTTTGTTGGTATTAAATAACCCATTGAGGTTGATATGCCGTAAAACAAACCAAACCAAACTATTGTTATGAATCTATTTCAAAATTTTGGTGGTATTAAATGACCCACTGAGGTTGATATGCCATAAAAGAAAACAACCAACCAGAAATAGATTTTTGGTAAAAAATATTACCAACAACGAAAATTTTGATAGTATTAAATAAACAATTGAGGTCGATGTGCCGTAAAACAACATAAATCAAAACCAATCTAAACCAAAGAATACATATTCTATTCATACGAATCTATCCTAAAAATCTTGTCGGCATTAAATAACCCATTGAGGTTGATGTGCCGTAAAGTAAAATAAACCAAACCAATCTAAACCAAAGAATACATATTCTATTCATACGAATCTATCCTAAAAATGTTGTCGGCATTAAATAACCTATTGAGGTTGATATGCCATAACACAAAATAAACCAAACTGAACCTGCACTAAACGAACCAATAGCTGGACTCAAAATTACCAACCCTTTCATATACTACGCTATTTTCAAACGGGCAAGAGACTTTCACCTGTACTAGCAGAAATAGTATCGAATATATTTGAGTCTTTTAGAACCCAAGTTCGTAATATCTTCAAGGCAGTCTAGAGTGCAATGGAATCGGAATTGCTTTCGACCATCTTCTCCGACATATCATCGAATCAATTATCCTCAGTGGGATAGGCAAAAGGGAATATTTGCTCTTAGAATGGACATACTTCTAACAGACGTGCCGTTTGAATTCAAACATCTTCAATTGATAATGAAGAATAAATTGATCTTGGCTAACAGCAAAACACAAAAACAATATATCGTGACCGCTAGTTACTATCTGATTGACGGGTGTTTGTTATTCTAGTATTACATACAGAAAGGGACTTTTTGTATTCACGCATAATAGGTGGAGCGCTAATTTTTGTACCCAGAATCACTTTCAAATTAACAGACTCCCTTTGTTTTGCTTCGGGAATTCGACTACTTTTCAACAAGTTCCTTTTTTCAATTGGAAATAGTGATAAAAAATCCCTTTTTTAATGTTGTTTTAGAAAAAAAAATAATAGTACTTTAGGAAAAGTTATCAGCGCAGAACTTTAAATTGGCGAAGCGAGTTCAAATTCACGCCTAGTCTGTAGCGTTCACTTTAGAACTAATCTCCAAGACAAAGGCATGAATCCATCTCTTCCTCAACCACATTGAATTTCAACAAGCCGATATTTTGTCTTTTGCTTTTTATGAACCTGAATAAGAAAATGGAAGAAATATACGTGTGTGACTGTAATACAAGGTAACCAAAAAAGTGCTGTCCGTTTTTAAAAGAAAAAAAGAAATCGCTTCACAGTATGTGTCGCTTATATTTAGACTTCGAAGTAATCGCCATCGGCATCCGGCACATTCTGCCAACGTGTTTCCAGCTGTTCAATGCCCTTGCGGTAGAACTCGGGGGGGGGGGGGGTTGACGCAAAGAAGTCCGTGAGAGCTTTGCGTAAGTCTGCTTCATTGGTGAAGGATTTTCCACGAAGATGATTTTCCAGGGAGTGGAAGAGGTTGTAATCGGATGGCGCAAGGTCAGGTGAATAAGGTGGATGGCACAAAGACTCCCACCCAACATCCAAGTTGCTGTATGGTATCCCTGACCACTCGCGCGACATGCGGCCTGGCGTTGTCATGGAGGAAAAGCCCACCTTTGCGATTCACCAGTGCTGGTTCCTTCTGGCGCAATGCCTGTTGCACACGTTTCAATTGCTGCGAGTATAGGTCTCCAGTGACCGTTTGGCTCGTTGGTAGCAGTTCATAATGAACCACTTGACGACCTGTCCACCAGACACAAAGCATAATCTTGCGTGGGTGCATAGGCGGTCTTGCGGTGTGATGGGCAGCATCCTGTGTTTGACCAGCAGTAGAAAACAAATAAAGATGGAACTCGAAGAGAAAATGATGACATGATCAAGATGTAGACATTATATACTACTTCAAATAAAAAGCTAGGAAAAAACCTCACATCGATACTTGACAGGGTAACAGGTACTGAACCCGAGAAATTATTTTCCAGAATTGTTTAAGATTATATAAATTACTGGCTACTCGATCACTGAATGGCAAATGCCTCCTTATAAGGAAACGGCTAAAATTACCATTAACATTATAAAATATGCATTTTTCTTTAATGCCTGTGATTCGATTTTCTAGAAAGGCACGCTTTTCTCAAATTGGAAACTTAGCGCAAATTATGGTGACCCCCATTTTTCAACGTTTGCCATTCTATACGAATATTTATTTATTGTTGTGGATTCCGGGATGAAATCCGATATCAATGAATAACAAACGCCAGGAATGGATAAGGAAAATAAATGTATTAACGTAATAATACAAACTGATAATATGGGTTAGTAGATCCAAGAATGCGGGTTAGTAGCAATAATATATATACAGTCTTGGTATTGAAGTATCGCGGTATGTTCCTTACTGAGTCTACATGCTCGCTAACTGTGAAGCTTGCCGCCGTCTCTGTGTGTGACTTACTCTACTACTACTGAACTCTACTACTCTTCTGTCGTTCCGTCTCGACTCCTTCTTGACGATGTTCAACAACACGCCCACGTGTGTCGAATGTGGCACAAGGCCGGTTTAATGTGGGCTCACCGAGCCCGTAGGCTCGCCCCAAAAATGCCCGTAGAACCCGTATAAACGGGATCGGGTTGGACAACCTCCCCGAACGAGGCTCTGCCCTTCAGCGGAGCCTCGTCCGGGTTCGTCTCTGCTCAAAGGCAGAGAGTTCGACCGTCACAGCACTTAACGTGCTGCCGACTCGACTCCTTCTTGACGGTATTTAGTGTCCTCCCCACGAGGGACAGATGTGGCACAAGGCCGGGTTTAAAGTGGGGTATTCCCGAGCCCGTAGGCTCGGCCAAAAATAGCCCGTAGATCCCGTATAAACGGGATCGGGTTGGTCAACCACCCCGAACGAGGCTCTGCCCTTCGGCGGAACCTCGTCCAGGTTCCTCTCTGCTCAGAGGCAGAGAGTTCGACCGTCTAGCACTTAACGTGCTGCCGACTCGACTCCTTCTTGACTGTTCGGATATTCACTACTAGTAGTATATGTATAGCTTGGGTGAGTTCATTTGTGTGAAAAGGTAAGACCCCTTAACATTTATATATATTGCTTCAAATATATATACAATCACAAAATCTATTATCCATGAATAGATAGACATTCGGTAAAGAATTAAAAAAATGAAGGCTTTTGTAGCTGTTAGGTATCCGTGTCCCAATCATTAAAAAAGTCATGTTTTGGACATGCTTTCTAAGGAAATAGGATATCCATTCTAATCTCCCCTGACTGCTACTATTTATTTCGGATCAGCGGTAGACAGAGACCTGCAATACCATGAATGAAATACAGATTAAAATTAAATGATTAATTTCAAATAGTATTAGATACTTTGTTGAAATGAATGTGCCAAGAACACAATCATTGAAAAAAATACACGAACATTGAGTTGGTAGCAGAAGAGAAAGAGCGACGTGATTTTTTATTCTTTTTTGCGTTGTGTCTTTCTGGACATTAACGATCATGGCTCTCCACAATTTCCTGTCATTTGAAGCTTTTAATTAATTTTGTCTTTTAGTTTTCTCTCTTAAATTATCTTCCACCAACCATTTACTCAAACTCGTTGTTCTTCTCTGTCCATCTTGCCTTCAATCTGTCCTGTGAGTATCAAAATTTCCAAGCCATCTTTCCTTATTATGTACCATATAAATTTGAGCTGTTTCTTCCTGATGTTAAATATAAGCGTCCATTTTGTTTCATTTTCTCTAAAACATCGTCATTGCTCTCCGTGGTATTCTTATAACCTTTCTGTAGAACCACATTTCTTTTGCTCCATGTCTCTTCTTCATCTGCGAGGAGATTGTTCGGCATTCAGTGCAATATAGGGAATGAACAGCGACTGGTATGAAGCAACAGTTCGGTACGCAATTTATTTTATTTCTGTGACGTCATATTCGTGCTTGTATAAAATACGTACACTTTAACGATATGTCCACTTTTCTCTTTTTCAGATTAATGGTGACCAATAGAGAAAATCCAGACATAAAAAATATTGTAACAGAATGTCTACCACCACATTTGTCATCGTATTACTTCTTGTTTATAACATTTGCATCATTGTTTTCTACTTTCCTTCCTCTATGAACATTTACAGGTAAAGTGGGATTTTAATATTACACCTGCCGAAAACAGAAGGAAAATGCAATTATCATGTACTTCCTAGAATCACAAACTGGTCTACTTCCCTTTCTTCCTTCACCTCACATTCCTCCTTTGGGTTGAGCGAAGCAGGTATGAAAATGTGAGCAATTTTCACTTCACCGGTTCGATAATTAAGAGCACTGCGTGAAGATGTTTTGTATATTTAACGTAAACATTTGGAATAAATGTTGTTTGTTTTTCTTCATTTTTTGATTACGTGACAAACATTGTCTCTATTTTCACTTTAACAAGATAATACAATAAGACTGCTAGCATCCGACAATTAGGATGTAATTAGATCCCTAAACAGACATATACGACCACACAGATATATATATATATATATATATATATATATATAGATAGATAGATAGATAGATAGATATTTCTTTATTTCTTTCCCACATACTATTTTCGTTCTTATTTTCTCTATTCTTGATATATATCCCAATGCTTTCTTTTTTCTTTGTTTCTTTCCTTCCCTCCTTCCTTCTGCCATCTTCCATAACAGATAACTTTCTTTCTTTCTTTCGTTCTTTCTTTCTTTCTTTCTTTCTTTCTTTTGTTTCTTCATTCTTTCTCCTCAGACTACTTTCGTTTTGATTTTCTTATTTCATCTCGCCTTCCTTCCTTCCTTCCTTCCTTCTAGGAAGGAAGGAAGGAAGGCGAGATGAAATAAGATAGATAGATACGAACTGGCTATAAATAGATATATAATCGATAGATAGATAGATAGGAACTGAATATAAATAGATATATAATCGATAGATAGATACGAACTGACTATAAATAGATATATAATCGATAGGTAGATACGATAGATAGGATGACTATAAATAGATATATAATCGATAGGTAGATACGATAGATACGAACTGACTATAAATAGATATATAATATTTATACAAAATGTGGTTTGCCTGTTAGCATGATAATATCTTACATGGTTTTCTACCAATTTTTAAATACGAGTCGGGGTTTTGCCTATCTGAAAAATCAGACGTTAAAAGCCTCCCAAGTAGGGAGCCTCCAAGGCCGCTCCTCTTTCGGACAAGATCTCCTCAGATGGGGATTTTATTATTATCTGTGAATTTCCATGACATGGCAAATAGAGAGGAAAAGCGGAGTGGTTCCCTATTGTCTTCCCCACCGATTTGAATTCAGAGTAAAAAGAAAGGATAAAGTCAGTCTATTCTGATATTCAACCCACAGCAAAGAGGAGATGAAATGTCGTTATACCGTTGTCAAGAACATTTATGCGAACGTTAGCAAAACGGATAAAACAGAAATTTAAACGCCAATTTCAATTTCGGCGGTGATAACCGTTTCTTTACCCGCAGATCATCCATATTGCCCCTCCCCATTTTGACGAGGCATAATTCAAGAAAAGGTGTTTGCCATTTATGACAAAAAGCCAGGTCAAAAAATAGTTTCTACCAAGATTTGCGTTTGTTGTATTGAAAAGATATTGAATATAACAATCTAAACAACCTGCTTGACAAATATGAATTGAAGGAAGGAAGGAAGGAAGGAAGGAGAGATGAAGTAAGAAAATAAGAACGACATTAGTGGAAAGAATGAATTAAGAAACAAAAGAAAGAAAGAAAGAAAGAAAGAAAGAAAAAAGAAAGAAAGAAAGAAAGAAAGAAAAAAGGAAGGAGGGAAGGAAGAAAGGAAGAAGAAAATAAGAATGAAAGTAGTCTGGGTGGAAAGAATGAATTAAGAAACAAAAAGAAAGAAGAAAAATAGAAAGAAAGAAATGGAGGAAGGATAGAAGGAAGGCGAAATGAAATAAGAAAATAAGAACGAAAGTAGTCTGAGTAGTAAGGAAGAAAGAAAGAAAGAAAGATGGCAGAAGGAAGGAAGGAAGGAGACAAAGAAAAAAGAAACGAAGAATGAATAGGGAAATATAACAAGAAGAGAGAAATAAAAACGAAAATAGTATGGAAAGAAAGAAAGAAAGAAAGAAAGAAACAAACAAATAAACAAACGAACAAACAAATAAAGGAAGAAAGAAAGCAGCAGTAAGAGAGGGCAAATGAGAAAATGACAAAGACGTGAGGAAAGTAAAAGAAAAAACAAAGAAAGAAAAAAGAAAGAAAAAGAAGGAAGTGTGGAAAGAAGAAAAGAACAATTGAATGAAAGAAAGAAAAAATAGAAAAAAAAGAAAGAATTTCATCAGCAATCTTAGAAAGGAAAAGATATCTCAGAAAATTCTGATTTCGGATAAACAATGGCTACATTTCTTTTAGATATTTTCTTCTCACTCTACGGTAAAGGAAAGGATACAAATACATAATTAAATCAATAAATTATAGCCATTCTCATTTGCACTCCAGACAGAAATCTCTTGTATTCCTTCCGTATAAGTTGTATTCTCGAGGAAGGCCATATAATGGATCTGGCGGACTTTTATCGGGTATAAGAAATGGAACTAAAAGACGGAGAGTAATTCTTGAGAAATGTCGATTGATTTTTGTTAATTTTGGCATCTTTTCAAGATTTTCAAAAAATCTTCTGGAGAATAACGACTCGATAATATAAACAGAGAAATCGATATAGAGAATGAAGATGATGAAATTTGCACATGATGAATTTTGCACTGTTAAAACGCGAAAGACTGTATAGCATCAGTTTTCTGATATTCTCTTTTCCAAGTCAGACTGTGAAATCCTTTCTTTCACAAGTGTTTCATCATAAACTGAATATATCATATCTCAATAAACAGATGAATGCAATAACCAGTTGAAATATTGATCGGAATTTTGAAAATAAACAATTTTCAGTTTCAAAAATAAAACTGAAGCGATAAAAGTAAGCATACGTCAAAGAGGGACTTTCTTTCTTCTCGGAAATGTTAAGCTTTTGAAAAGCAAAAAAAAAAATTATTATTATTCGTTTCCAGAAGAAACATCGATAAAAATATAATATATTTAGTCATGTAAACTTTAGAGTAAAGGACCTGTTTTGTGTCAGGTATGTTAACCACGTGTAAATATACATGTATATATATTGTGGGCTCTCCCGTCGTATTCGACGTATGAGGGTCAACCGTCTAAGTTGCTTAGAACCGACAGCGAGACACTAGCACATATAATTTGATTATAGTGGTGAAGGTTATGCAGAACCAACCATAGTTTTTGAAGAGCCGTATACAGAAACCATGTGCACTGTATGCCGCAAAGGTACCAACCGACCCTCCTCCTCAGTTTTGAATTAAAATTGTCCTTCTCCTAAACCAGTTGCCATCCAGGGTTATACAATCCATATTGTTCTGATATTTATCTATAACTCGGGGGAGGAGTGGATTAATACATTTCCCAAGTGTCTTAACACGGAAGTCAATGTAACGGATTCGACTGGAATTCGAACTCGGCTCTCCGATTTGATTATATATATTATAATAAAAAGAAAGAACAGGAAGATATATAACCCAGTGTTCTTACTGATATTTTTATTTGTACAAAACAGTGCTCAATGTAAATTTACAGAGCATAAATATTATAAATTAATTGATTTAAAATATGGTTTCTTCGCTACACAGGAATTACCATGCTTCAAAAACTGAAACTAAAAACTTCAAATTTAATTATATAATTAAATTAAAAGCATTAGTTCTGCTTCATCTTCAAGCGAATTTTGGAATAACTTATTTTTAAATTTACTGAGTTTTAAACGCACATATAATTCATAATTTCTTGTTTCCGAGGATACACACACACACACACAAACACACACACACACACACACACACATATATATATATATATATATATATATATATATATATATATATATATATATATATATATAGTGCTGTTCGATAACAATGACACACCTGATTTTTTTACTAAATGTTCTCTTCTCCGATGAAACGAAAGTTGAGCTAAATTCAAAGGATAAGCGATCTAAAATCCGAAGAAGAAGCTTTGAAAGCTCTTTGAATTTAGCAGTAAGCACTGTCAAGCATCCGTTCAGTATAATGTTCTGGGGATGCTTTTCTTTTCATGGAACTGGTTTCTTAAAACCTATTGAAAAGACCCTCAGGAGCGATCAGTACAATTTTAGAGTCTTGTCTGCTCCCTTCTGCTAAAAGGGTGCAAATCGACCCCATCAAGCTCTTTTTTATGCAGGATAATGCTCCCTGTCACAAATCAAAATTGATGAAGGAATACTTTGATGAGAAGCAGGTGACCTCAACCCCATAGAAAACTTATTGAGCATTATAAAGTACAGTTTATCGAGAAAGCAGTGGAGCAACAAAGAGGATATGATTGTGAATTTCATATCCGAATGGAATTCAATGCTTGGAGATGAGATTTGCCAGAACATACTCAAGTCAATGACAAAAAGGCTTGAAAAGGTTATTCAAAATAAAGGAGGACCCATAGATTATTAAATATTTCGAACTATATTACCTATTATAAATAAATTATACCTCTATTATTCTTTATTTAAAGCTGTTCGGTTATGTTTCTATTGATTACTAGTTGTAGGAAATAAGTGAGTCACTTTTTTTGCACAGAGTTTTTCCCTCAATCTCATTTATATCCAAAATCATAATTATCAATACAATACCTTAGGGTGAGCAAACTTTTTTACTAGGTGGTCGGGAAGGGATCTTTATATTAGTAAGATTAAAAATTAGTTTGACCCAAAAAACAATAGACGAAAAAAAATTTTAAATAAAAAAAATCAGGTGAGACACTTTTATCCAACAGCACTGTATATATATATATATATATATATATATATATATATATATATATATATATATATATATATTTATATATATATATATATATATATATATATATATATATATATATATATATATATATATACGATGTTCATTCAATAAATAAGGTGAATTTTTCGGTATAAGGACTTCTAATACAGATAGAAGCTTACTTTTTTTTCAACGTAGTCTTCCAGCACTGTCACACACTTTTCCCATCTGTGCACAAGCTTGCGTATTCCCTCAGCGTAAAAATCTTTGGACTGATGTCTCAGCCAGTCGCTCACAACACTTTTGACTTCATCGTCACTTTTAAATTTCGTACCTCTCGTGAACACTTTTAAGGGACCAAACAGGTGAAAATCTGAATGGTCAATGTCTGGGCTGTAAGGGGGATGAGGGAGCAGTTCCCAGTCCAGCTCGTTGATGGTCTGCACCGTTTGAGCTGCTGTGCTGTTTGTGCTGTTTGTGCTCTGCACTAAGCATCTTTGGCACCCACCGGGAGCTGACCTTGTGTGCTGTCCCAACAGATAAGCTCAAAGTCCTTGCAATAACATCCACTGTCACCCTTCTGTCAGACTGAATGAGGTCATTGACTGATACGATCACCTCAGGAGACCTCACTTCTGTAGGCCTCCCAGGCCTGTCTTCATCCTCAACACTGCTCCGTCCTTCTTTAAGCAATTTAGCCCACTTGTAGATATTTTTGGACTGAAACACGTGGCACCATACACAGTTGACATTCTCCTATGAATTTCGACTGGTTTGCACCCTTCAGCAACCAAAAACTTGATAACTGACCGCTGTTCAATCCTGCAGCATGCTTCTTGGTCGGACATCTTTGTTAATCGCCAAAACTCTGAAAGTTTTTTTTTAATCTGAAAAAGAAATTAAAACCATGTGAAAAAGAAGTAAAAAATAAAAAATAAATAAAAAGTAAGCTTCTATCTGTATTAGAAGTCCTTATACCGAAAAATTCACCTTATTTATTGAATGTCCCTCGTATATGTATGTGTGTATGTGTGTTTGTGTGTATTAAAAACAAATAATATTTAAAATAAAAATTTCTATAAAAATATACCCGGCTTATCTTGTTGTTTAACTATCAACGATTTCTGCGAGGGGAAAAATTGTCTTTTGTTTTGTTAGTACGCTTATGCGTTTACAAATATAGACAATGACAAAGTGCAGTCGAGTGGGAATAAAATATCTAAAAGAAATGTAATCGTTGTTTATCCTGAATCGGGATTTTCTAGTATATCTTCTCCTTTCAAAGATTGCTGATGAAATAGGGTGTGACTTCGATACCTGCCTATCAGCTCAAAATGTAATCAATCAGACAGAGACGTTGGATAGATGATGATAAAAAAACTACCTCCGAGGGTTATGTCATTCAGTTCCTGAAAACAAGTGGTGGCCAAACGACAAAGAGCCACACCTTCTCAGGGAGAGATTCCTTTTCTTTCATTTATTTTTCTTTCATTCTGTTCTTTCTTTTATTCTTTTCTTCATTTTTTATTTTCTTTATTTCTCTTTCATTCTTTCATTCTTTATTTTTTTTCAATCCTTACTTTAATTCATTTTATTTTTATATTTTATAATTGATTCTTTCTTTCGTTCTTTTCTTTCTTTCGCTCTCTTCTCATTATTTCCCATTTAATTGATTTTTTCCCGCTCTTTTTCGTTTTCTTCAATTACTTTTTATTGATCTTCTTTTCTTTCTTTTTTTCATTCATTTATTTCTTTCTCTTTGCTTCTTTTTAAATCAAATACTTTTTTCTTTTTGTTTCTCTTTCTTTCTTTCTTTGCCTTCTTTCTTTCTCTTTAGTTCTAGATGCTTATATTTCTCTTTCCTTTTATTTATCTTTCCTTCTTTTCTCCTTTCTTTTCCTTCTCTTTTGTTATTTGTCTTCGATTGGATTTTCTGTTTTCTTTCTTTCTTTCTTTCTTTCTTTTTTCTTTTCACTTCTATTCTTTTTCTCTTCCTGACTTTCTTTTTATTCGTTGTTTTTCTTCTCTTTATTTCCTTTTTTCCTACTTTTTCTTCTTCCTTTCTTTTTCTTCTTTCCGTTTTGTTTATTCTCTTTTCTTTTATCTTATCTTCCATTTTATTTCTATTTTTCTTCCATTCATTCCTTTTTCTTTTCTTTTTCTTTCCTTTACTTCTTTTTTCTCTATTTCTTTTTCTTGTCTTTTGTGTCTTTTGTGTTTTTTTCTTCTCTTCTCTTTTTTCTATTTTTCCATTCTTCTCTTTGCTTCTTTCTATTGTCTGCACGTCCATCTTTTTTCTTCTGCCTTTTCTACTCTATCATTCAATTGTCTTTGTTTTCTTTTTTGACTTATATTTTGTTTTCTTTTTTCTTGTTACATTTTTTTTCATGAGTCCTCCTTAATTTCTTTGTTCTTTTTTATGTTTATTTTTTCAGATCTGTTCCTTTCAAATTTTATTAATTTATTGTCTTTTCATTCTTTTCTCATTATCTTCATTCATTTCCACCTTTTACTCTAATTTCTTCTCTTTCAAGTTCCATTTTCCCTCTTTCACCATTCAATTTACAATCTTCTCTTACCACCATTATGCTTCTTTTTCTCTTTCTTCTCTTTTTGCTCCCACCCTTTCCTTCACATTTATTCATTCAATTCTCTTACTCTCTTTCCCTATCTTTCCATCATACTAAATTTCCTTGTTTCATTCTCATTTCTTTCACACATTCTTCGCTTTTCTCTTTCTTTTATTTCTTTCTCTTCTTTTTTCAACCTTATTCTTTTCTTCTCTTCTTTATCTTCTTCGATACAGTTTTCTTCTCTTCCTTTCTTCTCATTGTATTTCTATCACCTTCCTTGAGCAATTTCCTCTTTTCATCAATTGTCTCCGCTCTTTCTCTTCAAGCCATGAGATCTTGCCAATTGCAACAATTGCAAGATTTTAATATTATTATTCCTATTTTGAAATGTATGTTATTAGTTATTCTAACAATGGCACTATCAGTCCAATTCTTGGAGAATTATCAATCCAGCTAAAATTTCCAATTCCAGGGTAATTTTCTCAAAGCGCTCATATAGAATTTTCAGCCTTTCACGTTTTATTTTTACCTTTAGAAATTTAACTTTTTTTAAACTTAGAGTTGAATAATATTACTGGGGAATTATTTATTTTTTATCATTACAACTTTTAAAAAATTTCTAACTTTGTCAGTCATTCATTTTTCGTCATTTTAAAAAAAGTCTTTTAATTCATTAGTTATTTCACTTCTTATCTTTACCTGTCAAGTTTTCATTTCTGGTAATTGTTAAAATATATCTTGAATTCTTTTCACTCCCTGAATTTAATGTCACTTTTTCATTTTTCCAATTGTTTTATTCTTTCTCTTTCAGGTTTCTCCATCTTCACACATAAAAACTTATTCTTATATTTCCATTTCTTCCCCTTCAGTTGCTTTCCTTCTCCCTCATTTTTCCTGTCTCGATTTATTAATTTCTTTTTCACATTTGTTTCTTCTTCTTCTCTTCTTTTTCTTTTTCTTTATTATTATTATTATTATTATTATTATTATTATTATTATTATTTCACCAATATCCCTTTTGTAAGTTAGAGTTGAATAATATTACTGGGAAATTATTCATTTTTAATTTCTCTTCTTTTTCATACTCCTTCTTCTTCTTC
>OZ038505.1:83864494-83906994 GCA_964036315.1 Acanthosepion esculentum
ATGTGTGTGTGTGTGTGTTTGTCTTTCCTAAAATGGTTATTTGTTTTGGCATCTTCCCACTACAAGTATTGGAACAACTCAGTGACCAGATTTGATTTGCTTCAATGCAAGATCACGTACAACTAATTTGTCCAGAAGCCTTGCAAAGACACAATTGTTTTTGTATTCTGATCACATTGCAAAAGGCAGCCAGCATTGCAAATGAACCAGTGATTTGATTGGTTGACACAAAATCTCATCCTCCAGGCAGTTGGGTATACCTCTATACTGCTAAAATCAGCCAAGCTAGAACGCAGTTCAAAGCGCATTAATATGTCTGTGTCTAAAAAAATCTAATACTTATTCGCTGAAGGGCCTTGTTATTCTTTAAAATGAAAGATAATACATACGTACAGGAACACACGCTCACTCATTCACAAACACACAGACACACACACACACATATATATATGTATAAGATACATATATATGAAGGTTATATATATATGTATATATGTATGTATGTATACACATATATATATATGTATATATGTATGTATGTATACACACACACACACATATATATATATGTATATGTATGTATATATATATATATATATATATATATATATATATATATATATATAACTAGTTATTTATGATCAGATATTTATACGAATTTTAATGTATCTGGTGGAAGGGTAGTAGAAGGAGAAAGACATCTCCATGCAGAAGAAAAATACCCTGAAAATGTTGAAATATGTTTTTATCAATTTATTGTTTTCTTTCAAACATTTGACTTTTTCTTTAAGTTTCTGAATCAAAAGAATATTTGAATTTAAGAATTTTTATGTTTTCAGTAATAATAAAAAAATAATTTCTACATCGGCATTTCTACTGCGTATATTTTGAATATGTGTCTCGTCAATATTATTAGTTATTAAATTATGTGTATATGAGTCTGTGTGTGTAGGTATTCGTAGAAAATAAAAAAGAATATTATATATATATATATATATATATATATGTATTGAATTTGAAGATTTGAATCATATCCATATATATATATATATATATATATATATATATATATATATATATATATATATATATATATATATGCAAATATATAGAAAAATTGTAAAGAACACGTTAGGTAAATAATCTGAAGTTCTTTAGTATTTTTGTTTTTATTTTAGAAAACTGTGCTCAATACAAAAGTAGAGCCTAAATTATAATTATAATTATTTTTAAAATATATGATTCCTTCGCTACATAAGTGTTCTCATGTTTCAAAAACAAGAGCCAAAAACTTCAATATAATTAGTAAAAATTATATTGAATTAAAGTATCAAGCTCTGTTTCATTCTCAAGCGAAATTTTTGGAATAACAAATCTTGAAATTTACTCATCTTTATAAGCATATTCATTCATAAAATTAATTACTATGGAAACGCCTTCGCCTCTTTCAGAGGGTGAATGATATGTTGATACACATTATTAATCCTTACACCCCTTATTGAAATGATTGCTTCAGCTGTTTCCATAGTAATTAATTTTGCGAATGAATATATATATATATATATATATATATATATATATATATATATATATATATATATATATATATATATATATATATATATATATATATATATGTATATATATATATATATATATATATAGAGAGAGAGAGAGAGAGAGATAGAGAGAGAGAGCGAGAGACAGACAGACAAACAGACAGACAGATTAATAATGCTTCAAATGGCTTATCTTTTGTTCAGCCGACGTTGAGAGTGCACAGCATTATTTATTGTTAGTTTGGCTTAACAACATATGTATATATATATATATATATATATATATATATATATATATATATATATATATATATATATATGGGTGTGTGTGTGAGAGAGAGAGAGAGAGTGAAAACAAATTCTGTTAAATTCAACTGACAATTTCTATCTTTTTCATGTTTTATTGTATCTTCCATTTTTCCGTCTCAGTCTTTATGAAGAAACGGATGTTGTCATTGTAATAGGAACTATTGTGTTGGCTACATCCTGGAATTTTTAAACCACTGGCATTCTAAAGCGAGATCAATTGGGCTAGGGCAGAAAAAATAATTGTCAACTCTTTGTACATTTTATTATTCTAATACACACTTCCATGTGGCGTATCTTCTGTCGGAAATATTTTATTTAATATGTATTTTTCTGAAACATTAACAGACTGGATTTATTCTTGCGAAGCAAAAGGTTCATAAAATATTCCAAAATAGAAGACCTGTCCCCTTGACACAAACCCAACGCATCAAAATATATTATTCTACCCAGTAACTCTATCACAACTACACCCGAGAATAATTTACTAAACTCTACATAAAATTTGTCTCAACAACATCCAAAACAATCAAAGACTTAATCAATAAAAAATAAAACAACCAGCCAAAACTTGAAGAGGAAATTTACTCTATCAAATGCGCGAATTACCATAATGAATCTCTCTCTCTCTCTCTCTCTCTCTCTCTCTCTATATATATATATATATATATATATATATATATATATATATATATATATATATATATATATATATATTCCGGTGGATGCTAATTGATGTAATTTAATGTCTAATAAACAAACAAAAGTATTGAATTGTTTTATAATTAATATTTATATTATTTTCGTTTGGAATTTAGTTAAGTGTGTATATATATACATCTATCTATCTATCTATCTATCAGGTCATCCCATAAGTTCTGTCCGAATTGTCCTGATGAAACATCACCCGTTTTCGATTCACTAGAGCAGGTCTTTTTTCTTGGTTAAAACACTCTAATTGCTGACAGTATATTTCAGCATTAATTGTTGCATTAGGTGGTAAGAATTGGAAGTGGATTATTCCTTGGCAATCCCACCAGATTGAAAGAAGAACCTTTTGCCCATGAAGTTCCCTTCTCGCCTGTGGCTGGGGTCCTTCCCCTTTACCAAGCCACTGTCTACGATGCTTAACATTTCGATAAAAGAACCATTTTTCGTCGCCAGTCACAGTCTATCCAAAAAAGGTGAAACAAGTTGGCGAGAATGGAGAAAAGAGCAGATGTCAACTCGGGATTTGAGGTTGTTTTCGGACAATTCATGAGGCACCCATTTTCCAAGTTTAGGAACTTTTCCAAGTTGTTGAAGATGACGATGAACAGTTGTATGGTTTGGACTGAGAACCACTGCCAATTCCTCAACTGATAAAGAGGATTTTCTTCAAGGGCTGCTTCAAGAAGCTTTTCATCAAACTCAACTGGACGTCCGGTTCGATCTTCATCTTCAAGGGTGAAATATCCACCTCTGAATTTTGCAAACCGTCTTCTGCAAGTTCTTTCATTCACACATTCCTCTCCATAAACTGCGTGAATTTTTGTAGCCGCTTCGGCTTCTGAGTTTGCTTTCTTGAACTCATAAAGCATTATGTACCTCAAATGATTCTTGGGTACTTCCATGTTAGCAGGGTTTTAATCAAACAAAATTTAATTTTATTGTTCTCTGAAATAACATTTGATCAGTTTAAATGCATCTAAACCTAAAAATAATGTTCAGCTCCATTAGACATTATAAAATACTTTATAATTTCGTTCATTTTAACAAAAAATTAAAATTCGGACAGAACTTATGGGATGACCTAATATATATATATATATATATATATATATATATATATATATATATATATATATATTAATACATGTTTCATTAAATAATATAGATAAGTGTTGTCTATATATTTTATGTAAGTTTTTTTCATATAGTCTGATAATCTTAATAACATTATCATTAAACAATGAAAGAAATGAATGAAACATGTATTAATGAAAAAAATGCTGCCTAAATACACACAATATATATATATATATATATATATATATATATATATATATATATATATATATACATAAATACTTATATACATACATATATATATTGTGTTGTCTGTGACTGATATTTTATGATATATTCTGTAGTTTTCCACACGTTCTCTTTCCTTTTTTCTTTCCAAAGAAACTCAAATTTATCTGATCTTCTATATCCAACTTAATTATTAACCTTTATCGGCTAATGTCCTCATCTACATCATGACAAATACAGACCCAATGTGAAAGTAAGGGAATCGTACCAATGCAAAATTTGATGACAAGAATCCAAAGAAATTATTACCTAAAATATTTTTATTCGTTATTCACTTTTTATTTACCAAAACCCACCAAGCAGCTAGTGCACTAACCCAAACAGTCAGACACACTCAGGCTGTCAGTGCACTAACCCACCAGTCAGACAGACAGTCAGGCTGTCAGTACACCAACTCTTTCGTGTGCCTGCACGCCACCCTATCATATGTTTCATAATATAAAGTAGACATCTGAAAATAGAAATTTACGACTGGCGCTTTTTCAATATTTTGATAATTTTAAAGCCAGAATTCCGAAAAAGTGTGGTTGATTCAAACGAAGACAGTATAAACTTAAAATTTGAGAGTTTTAAAGAATATTTTTTGGCTGATTTTATTTTTATGTCTATTTTAATAACATCATATTTTCTTGCTCGATAAATGATGCAAATATTTTAACAATTGTAAAAAAAGGAAACAACTCAATAATGGTAACTAGATTATATTTCTAGCGTTTCGCGCATTGCTTTGTTTGTCGTTTATAGCAAGGAAGACTGGATTTGTGGTTAGAGTATTGGCCTGTTTTCCTTTAAAACTCTTATTTAGAAATGCGTGGGTAACCTAACGATTATTAGCGCGGAAAATGGAGTTAACAGTTAGAGTTCAAATTTTGGTTTAGTCTATTCCGTAAATCGATGTTTCTGCCCACCAAATTAAATAGCAGTGTATAGTGGGCTTCTTTTTTAAATTCTAGTTTAGAATCTTATTTCTGTTTCCATGCATATTGCTTACATATTCCGACCATGCTATTCTCAGTATCCTTCTGTAAACCGCATTTCTGTTGTCTCATGTGTCCTCTTCTGAAATGAAATTGTCCAACATTCACTGACTCATAGAAGGCTACATATTCCATAGCAGACTTCAATCATCTATGGAACTGCCTAACTTCTTTATTTGAAACTGAAATTTCAACTTGGAGTCATGAGGAGGAATTTAAGACCAGACAACTTTTCGGAAAATTGCCAATGGCCGCATGATTCAGGATGTCATAACAAGGACATACATTTTCTGTAAATCTGTGACATCTTCTGAATTTCTTCATCTACCCTGTGTAGAACGGAGCTATGATCTCACCAGCAAAGCAGTTTTTTACAGAGGGGAGTTTCCACGCCCAAATGGTTTTGCATTCGGAGTTTCCCTCTCCTAGGATGGAGATCCTTGCTCTCCTAATTATTCGCCTCCCTCCCATTTGTTTTTTGTTTCTTTTGTTAAATAATGAAGGAAATTGGCACCTGTGATCCATACTGCTAAGACATATTTTTAATTTTCGCTCCATTTCAATTAAAAAATGCCGAGAGTTATTATTTTTGCATTATTTTCAATTAAAAAATGCCGAGAGTTATTATTTTTGCAGTAATTTCAATTAAAAAATGCCGAGGGTTATTATTTTTGCAGTAATTTCAATTAAAAAATGCCGAGAGTTATTTTTGCATTAATTTCAATGAATCACAATAAGTTTCACAGTTAGCAATTAACACGCTTTGTGGCTGGAACCACAGCCAGAAGCTGGAGAAAAGGGCACATATGATATATGAATATCTGTCTATATTTCTGAGATGAGGTATTGTAATTATTAACATTGTTCGGACTGTTGTCCTCATCATTGCCATATCCACGACGTTTCGGCTGTTTTACTTTCCGGCCTTCTTCAGGTGATTGGAATTTCGAATTGAACCCTTTATTCTGTCTTCCGGTCTAGATTGTTCTATTACAAGTACAGCGGTCGAAACGTCGTGAATACGGCAAAAAAGATTAGGTCTACAGTCCGAACAATGTAAATAACATAAATAATATTTGAATTTCCTATCTTTCTACAAACTTATCCTCATTTTTAAGAATGTCTTCATCTTTAATAAATCATTCTTTTACTCTTCCTATAAATCCTTCGTTCAAAAATTTGTTTTAAGCAAGATGGTTCAGTAGTTAACATTTCCTATGCTTTCTTTCCCATATCTTCACCCTCCAAATCTTATAAAGGTATGAAGTCGTATTTCAGCCAGTTCTTGAATGGATAACAGGAAAAGCGATGCATATTCTTGGACTAAGAATCTTAGAGTTGACATTAATGTTGGCAAACTTATTATGGCCGTATTTCAAATAACATATGTGCAGCATGTTGCATTTTTCATATGCGCATATTAATAGGATGAGAATTGTATCTTTTGAAACCACCCCTACATCAAATCTAACCATCGAAGCATGGAGAATAAGATGCATGTCAGGTTTTTCGTGGTTGTACTTATGAATCATGTAATTGCCCCTTTTTTTGTGAACTGGACATGCGATATTTGTGGATGTTTACAGCTTGCGATGTTTGAAAATACTTGACAAGGATTTGTTTCTTTTCTACATCGCGTTTTAGAAATTCATTCCGTTTGCCTCTTTTTCCATCATAGTGCTGATCGAATCTGTTATCAATGTCTTTTATATGCTGTCTTTGTCTTTTATTTCTTATCTTGATCGTTGCATTGGTCATTGATGTGCTCTAGTTTGTTTGCCTCTGACCCTATGTCTAGTAACGAATTCAACCTCTTCCTTCGACATATCTTAATAAGTTGTCTTGAGTCACAGCGAGCGGTGAACAATTGAGCCTTTTTGTTTTAAATATCTCTTCTCAAATCGAACAAGAATCGAGGATTAGATAACTTTTCAGAGACACTTTGTCAGACAACATCAGCATCTTCTATGTGCGGCTTACGATCATCGAAGTTAAGCAACGTTGAACCTGGTCAGTAACGAGATGTGTGACCGATTAGGAATACCAGCTGTTCTAATCTTGGACATGCGGCTAGTGTAATGTATAATGGTTCGGAATTGTTAATCATGGAGCCAAGTTCCAATTCTAGTTGGGTTCGTTATACTCACGTGCAAATAACTTAGGGAAAGATTTGATTCCACTTCTCCCCACCCTAGCTTTGGGTTATTTAATAGGATTTGTTTCACTGAGTCATTATTATCTGAAAAGAAAACATTTTAAAATATAAAAATATTTACTGACTTAAAATAACATCCAAAGGGTTGATAATCCATAGAAAACAAATCGACCAATCAATCTTCTATTTGACGTGTCTCTTCAGGACATAAGCGATCATGGGTCTCCACAACTTCCTATCTAGCAGTTTTTCTTCCATTACAAAACATGCAGTTCTTGTCCCGCCATCAGTCATGCGGTTATAGATTATCGGGTTGAAAGATGTCCAAGAGTCGAATAAAAGTAATTCTTCATCATCCAATTCATATGGCAGAGACCCTGTCATAGAGAATGCCAAATCTGTTTTTTTTATATGTATCACGTGATATATCATTATCGCTATAATTTATCATAGAAAAATGACCTGAAAATTTCCACATATCTTTAGTTAACACTTGAGAGAAAATCTTGTTTGTACCGTGAGTGCTTTCTCGCCTCCTTTTATTTTTTTCAATCCATTGTTTTATTCTAGACTCTTATTAGCAGAAACTCATTTGAACATGAGCGACTTCAAGAAAAAACATTTTGGGTCATGGTATGATTTACATAATGATATCTGCAGAAGAAAACATTTGATTGAATTTTTAACTTCTTTGCTAATTGTAATTTCCTTGCTAGCGATTACTATAAGAATGAAAAGCTTCATAACTGGTTACTATTGAATAGTGTTTCTTGTGATAAAGTCTTCACAATCGCTTTCTTGTGAGAAAACCTTTATAGCTTTAGTGTGGATATTTGGTCTAGTATAACAATATCAGTTTTTTTCTCAATAGAAATATAGTAGATTGCTTTTTAGAGACTATACAATTGCCAATAATCTAGAATTTCTTTCAGCCCGTTCAATATTAAGGGCTGAAATTTGTACCAATCTCTGGACAGTTATAACAATAGATCAAGTTCATTCATTATTTTTCAATCGGTACATTTTCGAGTTCAGTTGAAAACTAGCAAAAAATCTAAGTCGGTTGCATATTTGTATTTTCGAAAATGAGACAAAGGCTATGGCTTCTTGTTAGTCTTTTATTTTTGTCTCTCCTTTTTGTCTCCTTCAATATACAACTGTGCACGAATTTAAAACACTTGTTCATCGCTTATCTCCCTTAGATATTCTAAAATCACATTAAGAAGTAATGTAAACGTGTCACGGATAATTCTAGTTCTTGACTAATAGAAAACGTTTTGTTTTCTTTCAATATCGCGTTCAGTCTCAGTTAATTGCAATTTTCAGAGAGAAAACTTTATGTATCATGCATGATTTTGATTAAAAAAATACATCTGCATATATGTGGAGATATTAATCAATCAAGAGAATCTAAGTGTTTCACGGATCGATAAAAAACGAATCCTTCATTGAAGCTTTTTTCCTTTCCATGTGACGCCCATGTTCGGCCAAATCACTACAGTGTAATTTGAAGCCCTATCCATTATGAAAATCAAGATGCGACGACTCCTGCTGGTATAGCGTATCTGGGGACTATGGAATGATTCAATCAAGTTTGAAAGATTGAATCAGCAGAATAAATAATTTCACCATGATCTAAACATAGACACTCTACGGTATTTTTCAAACTATATATTATTTAATTTCACTTCGATCTGTTTAGATATGCAATTTGTATCTGATTGTGACTAATGTCAGAAGATAGCATTTTAAAGAACATTTAAGCCTTTTCATTATATCAGCACTTATGACACATACGATAATTTTTCAAAATGTTGCGTGGTCTTAAATTGGTCCATGAGACGAATATCTCAATTTCTACTTTAAAAAATTATGTTAGGCAGTTGTTTGAATGTTTGGATCATTTATCTTGTTTGTAACAAATTTGAAAAAACTGCTGGAATAATATAAAGTTAGATACATTTTTAACAACTTTGAGTCTTTCGATTCTGAAAATCTCTTTGAAGTAATTTTGATACAAGAGGGTAAATATGAACAAGCCGAGTAAGTTTTTAAAAATTGGATCCAACAATCAAAATGCTTAGTATTGGGAGAGGGTATTTTTGTTTCCATACAACATAATTTTATTTTTCACTTAGCTATAGAATCAGTGTGGCGAAAGAGAAATCAAGCTGGCGTTCAATTTCGTATATATACACGTAGAAAAGGCATGAACCCACCTCAACTATGCCCTTCCAGACACGTGTTAATTAACAGAGTAGACTGTGCTTTAACCTTTGTTGGAAACTAACTTTGTTGTATACACGCACTCTCTCTCTCTCTCTCTCTCTCTCTCTCTCTCTCTCTCTCTCTCTCTCTTACACACACATACATATATATACACACATAAATATATATATATATATATATATATATATATATATATATATATATATATATATATCATCATTAACTCGGATGCCAATTGTAATATTGCGCTAATTTTTTCATGTCCGGGGTTACTAAATATTACTTTTCAAGGTTTCATTTGAAAACAAACTGGGCAAACATTAATTAATTCAATACTGAAGAAGCGTCAGATAGGCTCTCAAATGTCACCGAATTCTCTCCGAGTAACGGAATATTTCAAACCAGTTCGCAAGTGAACACGAATTCACACACCAGAATTGAGGACTGACAAACTTTCTTTTCTCGCAACTGCATTTTTCTATGGATTGGAATCAAAAACTGACCAAGTTTCTTTTGTAACCCTAATCCTTCATAGATATACCTAAAGAAAACCTTTCCATGAAGGTATTCGGCGTAAAAGATACATGCCTGGTAGAAGACAGCTCTTGGCAATTCTTAAAATAGAAACTTCTTAGTACCTTATTTACATTATTTTGAATATTGTCCTCATCATTGTCGCCTTATTTATTACAACGTTTCGGCCGTTGTACGCTCCGGTCTCTTCAGGTAGTTGGAATATCGAACTGAACCCTTTATTTCTCTCACTGGGGTAGACTTTTCTAGTTCCAGTGATCGAAATAAAGGGTTCAGTTCGACATTCCAACCACCTGAAGAAGGCCGGAACGTACAACGGCCGAAACGTTGTAATAAATATAGCGACAAAGATGAGGACAATAGTCCGAATAATGTAAATAATGTACATAATACCTCATCTCAGAAATATAGAGAGATTCTTAGTACCGGCTTAACACTAACAAGGTGACCCTAAAAATATTTGTGGAGTTGAGTTTTGGTACCTCAAAAGTTAGTAGAATTCACTTGACAATTTCTTCTTCATCTATGTACAGTGTATTTTCAAGAACTTCGAGGAAATCCACAACTTTGTCATTTAGTAATTCTCTCAGCCATGTCCGCAATATCGTTACGTGCGTTATACGCTGCTTTCACTGTCTCTCTGGTTTTCATTATGTCCTGAAGGTATCATATTTTCCAACCTTCTTTCCTCATTATGCGCTTTCGAAATTTCAATTGTCTCTTTCGGATTCTAAGTATAAATGTCTTTTTTTTTCTTCTTTTTTATCGTTTCACCCTAAGCAAGACGATAATGTGACTAGGGTGCAGAAATCAAGAGAGAATGAAAAATGCTTTAGTCAGAAGTAGTGAATAATGGACAATAAAGAAACAATGTTCAGTCAGACAGAATATGGCGTTTGACGTTATATTTAAATGTTTGAAGATTGCAAGTGACAAGGAAGCATGCAAAGGACACATGGCACAGTGGATAAAGGCAGTGGAGAACTTGGAGAGGGGAATTAACAGGAGGTAACTGACAACTGACATCCATTAGACATGGCACGTGGAACTAGAACAGTCTACCCCAGTGAGTGAAATAAAGTGTTCAGTTTGACATTCCAACCAACTGAAGAAGACCAGAGCGTAAAACGGCCGAAACGTTGTAATAAATATGGCGACAAAGATGAGGACAATAGTCCGGATAATGTAAATAGTGTACATAATACCTTATTTCAGAAATATAGACAGATACTTTCTGGAAGTATATTTCTCTATTTCAATGTGCCTTGTTGTTTTCCACATTCAATTCGAGAGCGGGCAACATAACAACAGATCTAAATTCTTAGATTTGTAGGCACAGAAGTAGATAATAACAATAGATATCACATGTTCAATCGTTAGCATAAACATCGAAGCAGCAAAAGGAGAATAAATGATTTGTTATCTTCTGGCAGTGGAGTTCTGGGTATGACATATCAATCATGACAGACT
Organism: Acanthosepion esculentum; assembly: GCA_964036315.1. Taxonomy (NCBI): domain Eukaryota; kingdom Metazoa; phylum Mollusca; class Cephalopoda; order Sepiida; family Sepiidae; genus Acanthosepion; species Acanthosepion esculentum. Next base: position 83,875,801 of record OZ038505.1, read on the forward strand.
TTATTTTTAATAGTGTTCCCTGCAAACTCAAAAACATTCTTATCTCACATTTGTAGATCGACACCTGTTTGGAATTCGATTTTTAAAGAATTAATGGATTTAATTTTAATACAACGTTTTTATTACTTCCGTATTAATTATAGTGGATACTTCGTGTTTGAAATAGTTGCACATTTTTTTATTAAACAGTATGTATTACGTTTATCGGAGTGCGCATTCGAGAGATTTTAGTGAAGAAAATGTGTTCTTAGGTAAGGATTAAAAATGCGTCTTCGTTTGCAGGGGAAACTACCGTTTGATCCAGTGTGCTTTACCAGTCGGCCACGTATAGCTTCAGAGTAAGCAAGGTTCTATTTTCCTTCATTTGTCCGAAAAAAATGAAAACGTCATTCTTTTAACCAAGCAATGCAGTACCAATTAAATAAAAATGTTGTCTTGCCCAGGTGAAGCGAATCAACAAATACCGTGGTGTCAATAATAATATTGATCGAAAATAACAAAACCGCAGGGAATAAGTGTATACAATGTGCAGGGTGCTGACAGATGAGGTAAGTGACACCACCACTGAATTCGGGTGGGATTTAATGCAATATTTCTTTTTGGGGTGTTACCATGTTTTCCCGGCGCCGACAGCCAAGTTTCGGAGTGCCATTGATGTCTGTGAGGAATGCACATATTCTTGACATATTGATCGCTACTGTTCTCCGAGTAAAACAGAGAAGAGGTGTTACCGCGAATCCAGAGTGCCAGATCAATCTGCCACACCTTCTTGCTGCAACTACATTATTTACCTATTACGACATATATAGGTCATAAAATTGAACCCATTTCACAAGTAGAGCGATCTTATCCGTTGTCCTGTCTGCTATTTCTAATTTTTAGCACTTTCGTTTTCATATATATAATATATATATATATATATATATATATATATATATATATATATATATATATATATATGTATGTATGTATCTTCAGCCAAAATACCACTACCGCTGTAATGGGCTTTATGTATATATATACATATATATATATATATATAAACCAACACTTAACAAAATTAATTATGAATATAGTATAAACGTTCTGAAATGCTTATAGTATATATGCCTCTTTAGAAATATATACAGTGGGGGGAAATAAATTTTCGTACACATACAAATGTTTAATTTATTGTATTTCCAACTAATGAATGAAAATACTTTTCATATAATTAACTGTATATAGATTCATAACTAAATATGCAGAGAAAGCAAAAATTATGTAGCAGAAATAAATCCCATTTATTCATTTTAATGGATGAAAAAAGTTTCCTTTCAATGCAAATTTCAGATTTTAAAACTTTTAAATTGCTTTAATATTCTTAATTATTCAAGTGGAATATTCTAGAATCTTCCAATAATGTTATCAGTAGTTATTTTTAGCGTAAAATTACAAATAGAATATTCTGTAATTGATGTTCGTGCAAGAAGGTTATCATCATGACAAGAGGTAACGAAATGACAAAAGAACAGATTGTTAAGCCCGGGAAAGAAGTTAAAAGTTACAGGAAAATCGCAGACAACGTGAATATTCCATTTACTACCATTAGTTCATTCCTTGCAAGATATAAAAAATCTGAAAACTTTTGAAAACCAAAGATGAACAGGTGCTCCACGGAAAATTTCTTCAAGAACTTCGAGGAAATTAATGCGTCAAATTAAACAAAATCGAATAGTTATTAGTCAAGAGTTGCAGGATGATTTGCTTACATTAGAAATCTATGTCACTAAACGGACAATAAGCAATGAAATTCATAGGAACAATCTAAAGCCACGCTCCCCATAGAAAACTCCATTGCTATTGAAAAGACACAGAGATGCCAGGTTGAAATCGTCCGAGAACATAAGGATAAGGAAAAATCGTATTGGGAAAGAGTAGAGACGAGACCAAAATTGAGTCGTTTGAACGTAATTCTAGAAATGTATGCGGGAAAGATGGCGATGGCTGCAGAAAAAGAACACAGTTCTAACAATGAAATTTGATGGTGGCAACATCATACTTTATGGATGTTTTTCAGCAAATGATACTGATAACATATCAGTAATCGATGGTAGAATGAATTCCGCAACAGATCAAAATATTTTTGAAGCAAATTTAATGATTTTGGTTGAAAATCTTGAACTGCCTCCTGATTGGATCTTCCGACAGGATAATGATCCTAATCACACTGCAAAATCTACGAAGAAATGGCTTCCTGAAAATAATGTAAATATTCTGAAATGGCGCAAGTCAGTCTCCAGATTTAAACCCAATTGAGAATCTGTGGCATTATTTGAAGATTCAAATCCAATCGAGAGTTCCAACAAATATCCCGGATCTGATGACCATATCCGAAGAAGAATGGAACAAAATAGTTAGTAAAATTTACAAAGCATTAATCGAGAACTACAATAAGACGTGTGTTGCTGTAAAAGTGAATAATGGCTAATCTACAAAGTATTAAATGAAGATTATTGATTATGAAAAATTACAAAATGTTTTTTCAAATAATTTTTATTTTCCAAAGTATTTTTAAACTAAACCTGCTTGAATATATATATATATATATATATATATATATATATATATATATATATATATATATATATATATATATATGAACATTTATTATAAGGGATCCTATTTGAAATAATTGTTAGGGTTAGATTATCCGTTTCCTTATAAGGAAACGGTCAGCAAACATTGAAAGATCTTGAACTGTTGGATGAAATCTTTTTCTTAAAACAATTTTTTCAGGAAAATATGTTTCTCAAGGCAACTGTTTTTGCTCTTTCCGTTAAAGATGGGAGTTTCCTTCCTAATCTTTAGTTTGAACTTGTGTGGAGGCCAACATCATGATTATGCCATTATTTTCTCTTCGAGTTAGATGTGATATAGATTTTAATTATTGCTGTTGAAAGACCTCGAGTGAGGTAGTTTCATTTATTTGGTACAATTCTTTGTAGCGCCAATCCATAAGGTTCGAAAAACTTGCTCTTCGCCTAGACTAAATAGCTTTACTCGCTCAAAGCCATTTGAACCATTGATATTAGAAAGCGATTGAGAGTTTAAATATTTCTGAATCGGTTTCGGGCCATACATCGTATTTATGTGAATAACTGTAATTTATTTTTATTGAGTTTCTGTTGAATATCTTGCGAAGAGTGCTGTATAGTAGAAATGCTTGTTTGTTTAATAAATATTTTCCTGTCCTTGTGTTTACATTTTTATTGTACACAGGGTTAAACCATATTATGTTTCTTTTACTATTGTTATATTTTGTAGCTATTATGTGAGTGTTGCAGAAATGTCAGTATCTTTTACATCTTTTTCATAATCTTTTTGGCTTCGTTTGAGATGGTTTCATTACAAGAAGTGTTGATTTATTTTTGGACCTTCATAATCGGCTGATTGAAAGATGTGTCTATGTAAAGTGGTTTGCCATAGGCTTTTGTATATGAATGATATCTATCTTTTCTTAGATTGAGTCTGACGCCACTGAAAACAACTTCCTTGGTGTTTGTTTTTATGTCGATATAGAAAATATTTGAAAGTTTTGGGGAATATTTTTCTGGTTTTCTTTGTTTTTTTGTCTGTTACAAATTCTTAGGATTATAAGACGGTCGTCTTTTGCGAGGACTATATAATGTTTATATAGTATTTTGTTTAGTTCATGTAGTAAATGTATGCGTATAATTTCAGACAGACTCCATCAAAACTTCCCATTTTAACGTCGAACGTTGTCTCTTTCTCTATCCAGGCGTCTTTGTTGTGGAATAATGGTGATTTTCGGCAGTGCTTGATATTTTTTCTTTATTTGCGTTCATTTTTATTTGTTCCTGATCTAAAAAGATGACAAATACATATATATATATATATATATATATATATATATATATATATATATATATATATATGCGTGTGTGTGTGTGTATTAATTTGTTTTAAACATTATTTTTAACGGATACTTATATTTGAGTAGATGCTCCGTTTTTGTTTATTTATTAAACAGTATATTCATTTATTTGCATGTGAATATTCGAGAAATGTTATTAGAAAAATATGCGCCCTCTTTAATATTTCTTTAATATTCAGGCCGATAGATGTAAATAATAATCTATTATCTGACATGTATGTGCTTTTAGAAAAAGATCAGGAGAAAATGAAAGGAGAGTTCTACTTAAAATCCGAAAAAGGCAGTTTAGTATTTCTAGGTCACATAATGGGGAAAGAGGGCGTAGAAAATTTGACATCCACATGGCGTATTGAAGGCAAGAAAAAAGCTGCAGATAACCTACCTAAGAAAATATAAATATGTGGTAGAAGAGTTATTAGATTAGATAGCAAAAAGACAAACATTGCCAAGATCTACTAATGATAGGAAGTTGTGGAGAACCGTGATCAATTCCGAAGTAACACATGATATAGTAGGAGAAAATACATTTTTAGTGACACGAAAGAAATTAGTAAAAAATATAACGCAATAAAACTTTCAACAACAGTTTTGTAAAAAAAATCTTAACAGTGAAATAATGTTTGTTAAGGCGAATATAAAATATTAAAGAAACAGGAAATCAAAGAACTAAAATGTCTCATTTAATGAAGTCTAGAGATGTAAAAATATCGTGGAATAAAGCAATGGATCACGTTCCATATTTTCCGCAGTCTCTAAGGAGCCTCGGGCAAGTGATGCAACTTCAAAAATGAATCAGTAAATAACATTGAACAAGAAAGAATGGATTTTGATGCGATCAAACAGTTACAAATACGAATTAAAATTTTTTTTTTCTTCTCGACGATTTGTGTGCGGTGTTTTTCGTAATTCTTTTCTCGAATAATATTAATGCTTATATTGCTATTAGAAAACAAGCATTATCTAATATATATATATATATATATATATATATATATATATATATATATATATATATATATATATATATATATATATGAGATAATGATATATATTTATATATATCATGAACGGCATTGGGAAAATTGTACGACAAAGTCGAAAAAGTTTACTTGTGACACGTTTCGTGCTTTAGGATTTCGTCGGACAAAATTTGTTATCTTGATGCAAATACACATGCGCACGAACGTGGGGTCCAGGGGGTTTTAGACATTTTTAGAATTTTTTTCATAATATTTTTATATTCCAAAATATAATTTTTATATTCTAAAATCACCTCCACCAATTGTTCGTACGCATGTGCAGTCGTACCAACATAACAAATTTATTCTGATGAAGTAAACATTTTCCACTTTCTCATAACATTTTCCCATATATATATATATATATATATATATATATATATATATATATATATATATATATATATATATATATATATATATATATCGCAGAAATTTGATGGTGTTAACAAAACAGTGCTCGATGTAATATATATTAATAAATATACACAGTAACCCTCACCGGCAGCACGCCTCGGAGGTTCATGCACAAACCAATTTTCAGGTGCTGGGTAGAGACTGACCATTACATAATTTAAATTTTATTAAATATAACTGGTTAACGCAATGCTGCTACAGTTTATATATATATATATATATATATATATATATCTGAAGAAATATAGTTTTAAGGTGTGCTATATTTATGGGATAAAGTGCTCAATATCAGAGATAGAACGTGTGTAAATATAAATATAAAAGTGAACATTGAAGTCAACACTCAGAGGCGACAGTCTGTTTCTTGCTAGGCACAATCAGCAGGCCTGACGATTGCATCTAGCATGAAACAGACTGTCGCCTCTAAGTGTTGACTTTAGTGTTCACTTTTATACACACACACACACACACACACACACATATATATATATATATATATATATATATATATATATATATATATATATATATATATATATATATATATATATTGTCATCCACAGACTGTTTCGCTGTATCACAGCTCATCACTGTGACTAGACGTCTGGTTGCCTCTAGCTAGGATTGAAACCCGACTGAATTGGCGTAAGTCGGGGATTATATATATATATATATATATATATATATATATATATATATATATATATATCTTGTAATACATCAAATTTTTATAGAAACCTCATGTGCATTTTTCACAAATTATGAAATAATGGATTTTAAAGAATGTGCAGTGATGACCACAATAAAATCTTTATTTTCATGCCAAACAATAATATAAAAAACACCAAAGAAACATTTCACATAGGACAAAAGTATTGGCCCTCTTGCGTCAGTGATCCATTTTGTTTCCTTTATTCTTCATGATTATCTTCATCTTTGATAGTTCTTTACAGGATTACTGCACACATTGATAGATATTTTGCACCATTGTTCCTTCAAATTAGACTTCTTTCTCTTACTTTTTCCCTCAAATATGTCCATAAATTTTTAATGGGGTTTAGGTCAAGTCATTGTGCGGGTTACGGCGATATATTTATTTTGCTGTCATCTAAGTATTTTGTGACAATTCGTGTCGTGTGTTTCGGGTGATTGTTATGATGGAACGTCCAGTGACGCCCCAATGGCAACTTTCGTGCATTTTATTTTATATTATTTTTAAGAATAGCCAATTAAGCTCCCCGTTCAAGAATTTGCTTTAGAGGTCTATTCCTGGGTTAAAGCTGATATTGACGCTTTCATCCCCTCAAGGAAATTTAAGGTCAAACCACACTCCTCCCCTTGGTTCTCCGCTGCTTGCTCTGCCGCCATTGCCCATAGGAACCAATTCTTCCACCTATTTCGTAGCGATATGTCCGACTGCAATAGACGCCTATTTGCCTCCGCCCGCAACGAGTGTAAGCGTATCCTCATTTAAGCTAAGTCACTATTTGCTGCTCGGATGAAGGAACGTATTGCATCTCGCAAATTCGGCTCCAAGGATTATTGGCATCTCTGCAAGAGCGTTCTGAACAATAGCAAACCCTCCATTCCTCCCCTGTTCAATCAGTTTGAGGTCCTGACCACTTCTGCCGACAATGCTGGATAAGAAAAAATATTGTTTCGACGTGGAATTGTCTGACCGTTTCTTTCTCCTGTTGATTTGAATTTTTTTTATTAAAAGCAAGTATCCCAAGCCCACTGCTGGTGGTGGTGGTGGGGGTGAGGAATGGCCGTTTGACCCTCCCCTCATCCCCCCAGCACTGCGTTCATTGAAACTTGAAGCTTGGCGATAAAGGTAAGCCGAAAACTATCACTAATGACCATCCGAATAAAGGAGACGACTACGTACAATTGCTAGCATGAGTGGGTGGGTGTTTATGCCGTATTCACAAAGCTGGCTAACCATATTTGTTTTATATTTCTTTTTTAATATAGGTCAGTGGGACTTTAACTAAGTTAAATCTTATTGTTGTGAATGTGTACAATACAAAAAATATGCCATTCCTATCCCCCAGTACTCTCAACTAGTGTCAGCCCTGCGACTATACCAACTACATTCCCCTCTATTGTTTTTGTTGTTCTTGTCGTCATTGTATATATTATATGTAATAGGAGTAGGTAGGCTTTCCTACCGCCCGGTCTATACTCCTCCCCCTTCTATTGGACATGAGTAGAGGCCCAAACCTTGCTTTGTGTTTAGGAAGGGGTTCCCGGATCTTTCTCTCTCACTGTCTCTCTCTGGCCTCTGTACTGGTGCTGCTGTGTTTCTCCCGTGATGTGTGCAGTCTGTAACATTGCCTGTTCATTCTGAGGGTACACGGTTGGCAGTTCCCTGGATCCAAATCTTCTGTAACCCCTTGCCTTGATCTATCCACTATCTTTCTCCACATCCTTTCCTCTACCACTCCGATCTGATCTTCCTTCAAACCTTCTGTAACCCCTTGCGTGCTAGTGGCTTCCGGCCTTGCTTGGCGTGAAAAGCTTAAAAAAATACTGCTCTTTATCCATGAAACCATTTACTTTCACTAGTTCTCCGGATCCAGAAGAAGCAAAACATCCCCAGAGAAGAATAATCCCACAACCATGCTTTATTGCAGGGTTGGTATTTTATTTTTATTTTGGTTTGTGAACTTAATTCCATTTCCTCCATACATAACGTGAGTTCATGCGACCAAATAATTCTAGTTTGCTTTCATCTGATCATAAGAGTTTCAATATTTACTCCGATATTCTGCATGGCTTCTAGAATAAGCTAATCCGCATTTTATGTGTTTAGCCTTAAACAAGGATGTTTTACTTGGGCGACAAGATCGAAGTCCTGTGCGATGAAGTGATTGTCTTCATCGATACATTCAACCCTGATGACTTTATATCATTAAAATATCCTTTGTCTTTAAGCCAGGACCCTTCAAGACATCCCTAACAATTTTCCTTTATATTATCTCAGAAATTAACTGTTTTCTCCCAGTTCTTAAATTATTTTCAACACAATGAGTTTCGTTGTACTTCTTGATAATGCTACCTATTGCCGATCTAGGAACATTTAAATGCTTAGAAAGTGTTGTATTTCCATTGTCTTGTTTTTAGGCATCAACTATCATCATTCGGAACTTCTTGTCAAATTCTGTACTTTTTGCCATTGTTGCAGAACGAATGAATTATCGCGGTTCGTAGCACTGCTACATCGTCTTCATTACCTTTAGAATGTTATAGAATCAGGTCAATACTGTTTCATTTTCAAAGGGTGTATGTATTAAATATCAAATTAAGAAAAACACCATTACAATTACTATATAGCAATATTAATTCATAATTTCCATAAGGGGCGAAAAATGTTGAACTGCACCAATTTTTTGAAAAATATATAACTACGAATCTAATAGATTGAAACTTCCAAGAAATACATTAATTATTCAAAATGAAAAAAGGAATCAACTACGTATGGCAAATTCAGTTATGACTGGCACACTAATGTACAATGGGAGCGAATAATTCTGGCCACAACTCTGTATATATATATATATATATATATATATATATATATATATATATATATATATATATATATATATATATGTGTATATACACTCACATACACACATATATATATTATGCTTTTTTTTCAAATATCAAGTAATCTCCCTTTTTACTTAATATAAAAAATAAAAATATAATATTCGCAGATCTAAAATAATTTTTTTACGTATATATATACAAATCCCGCTTATTTTAAATGCCATATATATTTAAAAAAAAATTAAAAACTGTAATTCCAGTATAATATATAACTACGCCAACATTGGGACAAGCCGATATTTTTTTTAAATTTAAATTACGTAACTGTCAGTCTATACTCAGTACCTGAAGATTGCGTTTTGCATGAAACTGTGAGTTCTGCTATCGTTGAGCGATAATATATATATATATATATATATATATATATATATATATATATATATATATAATTTTAATTGTTCAAAAATTTCTCTTTTTTATTTTAATTTACTTGAACTTTTTACTTTATGTTATTTCATTATATTGATGTCAATTATTATTATTATTATTATTATTATTATTATTATTATTATTATTATTATTATTATTTATTTCCTTTGATATCTGGCGTTTACACACTTCTTTCCGGGTCCCGCCCAGGGACCTAATGTTAGAAATGGCATCATGACACTTTGCACTGCAAAATAAATAAATAAATAAATAAAAATAATTACATAGATAAAGCCCTTCGTAATGTGTGGGCTGTACTTGTCAGGACCTTATTATTATTATTATTATTATTATTATTATTATTATTATTATTATTATTATTATTATTATTATTATTATTATTTCTATTATTATTGTTATTATTATTATTACTATTATTATTATTTATTATTATTATTATTACTATTATTATTATTTATTATTATTATTATTACTATTATTATTATCAATTTGTAATTGTGACGGTTATAATGCAATGATGATGGTTTTGCTGCTTATAATGACTAGACAGTTTCAATGTATCTATACTGAATATGATCACTCCCTTCTCCCACAATATTTCTGGATCACCTTGTCTAGTATGCTTAATTTCCCCTTTCCTTTCTTTCCCTCACTCACTCTCTCTTTCCCACTCCCCACAAAATCGTTATATTGAATTTTTTGTCTCCATGATATATATACTGGGAGAGGGAGGAGAATGATATCTGCTGTTTTTCATGAATATTATGGGATGTACGTTTGCTATAATGACTAGCGACTCTGAATGTGAATTCAGAAAGTCTTTTACATCACTTTACTCGCAAATACCATTAGAAACGTGTATGTATCCATCGGTGCCCCCATCGGCTATTGGTTAGCTAGCAGGGGCAGATAAAAACGGAAAAAATTCGAGAAGAAGGAAGAAAAAAGAAAGAAAGTAAAAGAAAGAAATGATAAAGAAGAAAAAAGAAAGAAAGAAATGAAGAAAGCGAAGAAAACATAGGAACGCTGACTGAAATAGAGAGAAAAGAATAAAGAAAAAGTAAAAAAAGATAGAAATGAAGAATGTAAAGAGGAAAGAAAGAGAGAAAGAAATAAAGACGAAGGGATACAAGTAGAAATAAAAAAGGAAGAAAAACAGAGAAAAGAGAAGAAAAGAAATAGGAACGATTAAAGAAAGAAAGAAACGGACAAAGAAGCAAACAGAAACAAAAGAAAACAAGAATTGTAGGAAAGAAGTAAAAAAGAAAGAATGAAGAAAAATGATGAAAGAAAATATAAAGGAAAGAAAAAGGAAGAAATAGAACAGAAAGAAAGAAATTAGAATTGAAAGAAAAGCTGAAAAAGGCAAAAAAAAAAGAGAAATCTGATACAAAAACAGGAAGATGGAGAGAAGAACCTAAACAAGATTAGCGCTCTATTCGGCCAAATCAAGTAAAGGACATCCACAGTTACGTTTTCCCACCCTTAAAATAAATAAATAATATCCCAGCGGACGTGGGTGGAAGAAATGAGAGATTCTTTAAAGGCAGACGTCATTCGTGTTGTCACACAACAATTTTTTGTATGACTGGCAGCACCATTTTCATTCGCTGATAATCTCTATATTTCACGATTATCGAAGACAAAATAATCGCCATACATTTTTTTTGTCGGTGCACGAAAGACGATGATGACGGCTGGATTCATTTTGCCATTGTCGTAGCTTTCTCTGATCGTCATGTTTTGCATTTTAGTGGGGGCGGATTTTCCGTCTTTCTTTATGCGTTCGTCTTGTATCCTTCAGAAGAATTTAGCTTTATCGGATGTATTCGTTGAGCCTTTGATGATAAAACTCACTTTATTCATAATTTAAGAACGCCATAAAACCATTCCTTCTGAAAGCAGCACCCCCACCTCTCCCCTTAATTAATATTTTTAAGGTTTGACGCACCAGAATCTTCCTACACTCTTTCTTTTGTTATTCTATAAGGCAAAATAATGCAAGACTTTTTCGTGTTTATAACTAATTCTTTAAAAATTATACTCTATACAAATTGTCTTCTCTGGTGTGATGATGAACACCCTCAGTTGATAATATTGGATGTGTTTGTTTCTCTATTTATAGAGTCGTAAATATTTCTATTCCACGTTCACCTGAACATTTTCCTTTCGATGTGGGCTAAAATATACGCCTACTGCATCCATGTACAGTAAACAAGTAGCCCCTTTTGGAGGTAAACTATTTGTCGTACATATGTACAACAAAATGTTTACCTGCCGTGCAAACCAAAACATTGTCTTCCATGCCACGTGTACCAATAGACAAGGTGGAATTTAGAATCTCGTGGTATTGTTCTCGATTTACAAGTTATGGTTTGACATGACGTCATCATTTTTTTTCAAATCGTCACCGTATTTGAGGAAACGGGTTTAAACATTAAGTTTAGGTTCAAAATTAATTTCATTCCAGTAATCACTGAAATCTTTTTAGCACAAGGCGTTATAAAATTTATAATTAACTGAAACTTTACAAATGGTATAAGGACAAGATTCATGACACAAGCACATTATTACTAAATCATCATGCCATTAAATAAGACCTTCATTTAGTTAAAATGGAAATTGTACTGAAAAATATAGCTATATTATAATGCAATATGTTATAAACTGCAGTACCTTTAGTGTGACTTTCAAAGAAAAATGAAAATTTGAAACATTTTTCTTATAATTTATGCCCAGCAATATTATGATATTATATACACTTTTATCAACTGGTTTATATTTATAATCATGATTTAACAAAGGAAGTAAAAAATCTTATTGATTTTGTAATCTTTTACAATTTTAACAGTTTTTACTTACCTAATACAGTAAAAAAGATGCAAATTTTGCTTATTGTGATTGATAATAAGAATTTATCTAATACAAAAAATATCAACTTCATTTGGATTATTTTGAGGTCAGTTTGTAAGTAAGATCCTTCAGAAATTGGGCAGTTTTGTACATTTTCAGACAGACTTTAAAAGTAAATGATGAAACATTGCAAAGAAATTTGAATCTAAGTCTTGTCTGTACATATCACATCCATTTTTGTAGTTCGTACATATCCCATTCATTTTTGTTGTCTGTATTTATCACATACAATTTGTTTTCTGTTCTTATCCCATTCATTTTTGTTATCTGTTCTTATCACATGCATTTTTGTTGTCTGTATTTATACCATTCATTTTTGTTGTCTGTACTTATCCCATTCATTTTTGTTATCTGTTCTTATCACATGCATTTTTGTTGTCTGTATTTATACCATTCATTTTTGTTGTCTGTACTTATCACATTCATTTTTGTTGTCTGTACTTATCACATCCATTTTGTTTTCTGTTCTTATCCCATTCATTTTTGTTGTCTGTACTTATCCCATTCATTTTTTGTCTGAACTTATCCCATTCATTTTTGTTGTCTGTACTTATCCCATTCATTTTTGTTGTCTGTACTTATCAAATTCATTTTTGTTGTCTGTTTTTATCACATACATTTTAGTTGTCTGTACTTAACTCATCCATTTTTGATGTCCGTACTTATCACATCCATTTTTGTTGTCTGTACTTGTCACATTCATTTTTGTTGTCTGTTCTTATCCCATATATTTTAGTTGTCAGTACTTAACTCTTCCAATTTTTTTGTCTGAACTGATCACATCCATTTTTGTTATCTGTTCTTATCACATCCATTTTGTCGTCTGTTCTTATCACATCTATTTTTGTTGTCTGTACTTATCACCTCCATTTTTGTAGTCCGTACTTATCGCATTCATTTTTGTTGTTTGTACTTATAACATCCATTTTTATTGCCTGTCCTTATCCCATTTATTTTTGTTGTCTGTTCCTATCACATACGTTTTGTTGTTTGTGCTTATCACATTCATTTTTGTTGTCCGTACTTTTCACATCCATTTTGTTGTCTGTTCTTATCACATCTATTTTTGTTGTCTGTGCTTATCTCATTCATTTTTGTTGTCTGTTCTTATCACATCCACTTTGTAGTCCGTACTTATCCTATCCATTTTTGTTGTCTGTACTTATAACATCGATTTTTGTTGTCTGTACTTATCACATCCATTTTGTTGTCTGTTATTATCCCATTCATTTTTGTTGTCTCTTCTTATCACATACATTTTTGTTGTCTGTACTTATCCCATTCATTTCTGTTTTCTGTATTTATAACATCCATTTTTGTTGTCTGCATTAATCACATCCATTTTTGTTGTCCGTAATTATCCCATTCATTTTTGTTGTCTTTTCTTGTCACATCCATGTTTGTTGTCTGTACTTATCACCTTCATTTTTGTTGTCTGTTGTTATCACATACATATTTGTAGTGTGTACTTATCCCATTCATTTTTCTTGTCTGTACTTATCTCACCCATCTTTGTTGTCCGTAATTATTTAATTCATTTTTGTTGTCCGTACATTTCACATCCATTTTCTTGTCTGTTCTTATCACATCTATTTTTGTTGTCTGTAATTATAACATCCATTTTTGTTGTCTGTACTTATCACATACATTTTTCTTGTCTGTATTTATCACATCCATTTTGTTGTCTGTTCTTATCCCAATCATTTTTGTTGTCTGTACTTATCACATCCATTTTGTTGTCTGTTCTTATCACATCTATTTTTGTTGTCTGTACTTATCACATCCAATTTTGTAGTCCGTACTTATCACATTCATTTTTGTTGTCCGTACTTTTCACATCCATTTTGTTGTCTTTTCTTATCCCATTCATTTTTGTTGTCTGTTCTTATCACTTACATTTTAGTTGTCTATTCTTATCCCATCCAATTTTGTTGTCTGTTCTTATCACATCCATTTTAGTTGTCTATATTTATCACATCCATTTTTGTAGTCCGTACTTATCGCATTCATTTTTGTTGCCCGTACATTTCACATCCATTTTTGTTGTCTGTACTTATCAGATCCATTTTTGTTGTCTGTTCTTATCACATCCATTTTTGTATTTCGTATTTATCATATTCATTTTTGTTGCCAGTTCTTTTCACATCCATCTTTGTTGTCTGTACTTATCACATCCATTTTTGTTGTCTGTACTTAACTGTTTTTGTTGTCTGTTCTTATAACATCCATTTTTGTTGTCTGTTCATATCACATACATTTTAGTCGTCAGTACTTAACTCATCCATTTGTGTTGTCTGTACTTATCCCATTCATTTTTCTTGTCTGTACTTAACAAATTCATTTTTGTTGTCTGTTCTTATCACAAATTTTTTGTCTGTACTTATCCCATTCATTTTTGTTGCCAGTACTTTGCACATCCATTTTGTTTTCTGTTCTTATCACATCCATTGTTGTTGTCTGTACTTATCACATCCATTTTTGTTGTCTGTATTTATCCATTTTTGTTGTCTGTTCTTATCTCAATCATTTTTGTTGTCTGTACTTATCACATCTATTTTTGTTGTCTGTACTTATAACATCCATTTTTGTAGTCCGTAATTATCACATTCATTTTTGTTGTCCGTACGTTTCACATCCATTTTGTTGTCTATTCTTATCCCATTCATTTTTGTTGTCTGTTCTTATCACATACATTTTAGTTGTCAGTACTTATCTCATACATTTTTGTTGTCTCTACTTATCACATTCATTTTTGTAGTCCGTACTTATCACATCCATTTTTGTAGTCCGTACTTCATTCATTTTTGTTGTATGTACTTAACAGAATCATATTTTTTGTATGTATATGTCACATCCATTTTGTTGTCAGTTCTTATCACATTCATTTTGGTTGTCCGTACTTTTCACATCCATTTTTGTTGTCTGTACTTATCACATTTATTTTTGTTGTCCGTACTTATATCATTCATTTTTGTTGTCTGTTCTGATCACATTCGTTTTTGTTATCTGTACTTTTCACATCCATTTTTATTTTCTGTACTTATCACATCAAACGCTAGTTTTCCCACCTAGTGCGATGCTGATTTTCTAAATAAATGAAAAATAAACCTAACCTAGT
This sequence comes from Acanthosepion esculentum, assembly GCA_964036315.1. Taxonomy (NCBI): domain Eukaryota; kingdom Metazoa; phylum Mollusca; class Cephalopoda; order Sepiida; family Sepiidae; genus Acanthosepion; species Acanthosepion esculentum. The sequence goes on from OZ038505.1 coordinate 83,891,210, forward strand.
TTACCAAACTTGCATCTACCTCTTTGTTGTGTAAACCAAACCAGTGTCTTGTTTCTCGTATACACCAAACCCATGCCTACCTGTCTACTGTAGAACAGAAATCCGCATTAAATATCGTGAAAAACGTTGTGTTATGCCGCAAAACAGGTCACATCAGCTATTCAATACGACCTTACCGCCTTTGAGAGGCGATAAAGTAAAATTTATTCTATTATATACAAAATAATATGGCATTATCAATACTATTATAAAACACAAGAATAATTCTGAAATATACATATGTCGATATCCTTGGTAAGATATCTTGCTTTTTACTAGTTAACAAATAACTTGTAGAAATCCGAACGCGCTATGGAATAGCAAAATATGTCTTCCAAATGCTAAGTAAAGTATTAAGAAAAATTTCGTTAGAGATATGTCTGTTCAACTCTTATGTAATACCAATTTTTCTATATGGCAGTGAATGCTGGAAAATTTCTTGACAGATGAAGGGAAAACTGAAGACAGAAAAAGATGCTGAAAATAACCATGGACGTAGAGCGTAGTCAACAAAAAAGTGTTACAGAAAATTGAAATAAGAAAGACATTTAAATTCAAAACCAGATAGAGAGAGCTGAAATGTCTTGGAGATTTTTATGAGGTATGAAAGCTTGGAGAATTTGGCACTCACAGGATATATCACAGGGAAAAGGGACAGGTGAAGACAGCGGGCTATCTACCTGACGATCTTATGTGAATGGATAAAGGAACGTAGAAAGGGATAGCAAAGAGGCACGTCTTGCTGTGAGCTTCAAAGGATAGGAAGTTGTGGTGAGTCATGATCGGTCACATCTTGAAGGGACATGGTATATAGAAGAAAAAGACTGACTTCATATGAATTTGTATAAATGAGATTAATTTGAAAATATTTAACCGAGATCAAATTTGTTTTAAAGAATTTAATTTTTATGCTGTTGTCTTGTTGCCTCTTTTTGCTCACCATTCAAATTTGTAGAAACGTGATGTTCTGACTGTATGTATTTAAGAATGTTTATCAGAACAAATCTCGAAAACATAACGGTGCTCAAAGATTTATTTCTCTCGACCTTACTGTACTTTGCTATTTAACTCAAAATGACATACCAGCGCTTCATATATTTCATATTAGGACCATGGATTTGTTCTCGCTGTTTTCCAACAGATGGCGTTTCCAGAACTGCGTGCCTGTAGTTTCAAATGGTAACGCATCTGTAAGGAAGTACTATAAGCTTGAAATTCAGTGTATGTCATTTCGCCGAAGTGTAAACAACTTTGTTTTTCACAGCGTTAAACATGTCGGAGTTCGCGCCAAAGAAAGTGTATTTGCAGGGAATTTTACTGCACTACTTTATTCAAAAGAAATCTTCAGCTGAAGCACACAGAATTCTTATTGAGACTTACGGCGACCATGCACTGAAGGAAAGAACATGCAGAGATTGGCTTAGACGCTTCAGAAATAATGATTTTGATGTTGAATATAAAAAAAATCGCTCTGGCGCACCGAAAAAGTTTGAAGACGAAGAATTGCAGGCATTACTTCATGAAGACTCATGTCAGGCGCAAGTTGAACTTGCAGAATCATTACGATTTGATCACACAACAGTTTCGAAACGTTTGAAAGCATAAGGAATTTTTCAAAAGCAAGGACATCGGGTGCCGTACGACGTCTTACCATGCGTGAATAGCTGCTACAACGGCAGAAAATGAAAAGTTTTTGCATCGTATTGTGACCAGCGATGAAAAGTGGATACACTACGATAACTCTAATCGTAGAAGATCGTGGGGTAAGCCCGGCCATGCATCAACATCGGCGGCAAAGCCGAATATCCATGGTTCAAAGCTTTTGCTCTGCATTTGGGGAGATCAGCTGAATGTAGTTTATTATTAGTTGCTCAAATCGACCGAAACCATGACGAGAGATCGCTCTCGACTACAATTGATGCATTTGAGCCGATCATTGAAGAATAAACGGCCGCTATATGAGCAGATACACGACAAAGTGATTTGCAACATGACAATGCTAGGCCAGATGTTGCTAAAACGGGTGAAAACCTACTTGGAAACGCTTAAGTAGGAAGTCTTACCCGACACGCCGTATTCATCAGACCTTGCCCCGTCCGATTATCATTTGTTCCGATCGATGGTACAAGGCCTGGCTGAACAGTACTTTCATTCTTATGAAGATGCCAAAAAATGGGTTGACTCGTGGTTAGCCTCAAAAGACGTGTTTGGAGTTCAAATGCTGCCAGAAATAGGGGGAAAGTATTGGCTAGCGATGGACAATACTTTCAGTGACATGATTCTTACTATTTTTTGTAAATAAAACATTACTTTTCAAAAAAAAAAAAATCAGCGAGAACTTATTCCGCGTCCTAATAAATGTCATTTACTTTCAAATGTAAGAATACATTTATTTAGTTATCATGTAACAGGCATATTCATGCATTTTTAGTATTCATGCATTTTTAGTATTTTTAAAAAATCGATTTCGCCCCATGCAAAGCAGTAAAGCTTCTAAAGGTCACGGGGTTATCGGATGTGGAAGAATTAGAAACAAAAACATTACCAAGGAGCGAGAAAAAAGATGGCGATTGACGTTGCATTTAAATTTTTGAAGTTTAAAGTTGGCTGGGAAGTATGGAGCCAAAAGTGAGAGAAAAGAAACTGTTATATATAGCATAGTACTTCCGGTTACATTTATCCAGCTCAGCTTTAACTTGATGAGAACCCGACGACAGTCTAATACTGTATTTAAATTAATAAAATATAGGAACCATAGCGAAGAGTTCATCTGAACAATTACCATGAAAGTATTTATTAAAATAATGACACGGATGCAACCTTATGGCGGTGGGAAAGTGACTGAAGCCAAGCCGCCTGATCAGGTTCGATAATATTGCTGATTCTTTTTGGGGGTTTTGAGCTCAAGGTAAATACGAGGAACACAGGACCATATGTGACAGTAATATTCTAAGCGTGGACGAATGGAAGCCTTATAGATATGTGATGTAAATTCTGAAGAGAAAATTGTCTTACACGACACAATGAACCAAGTTTGTTAGCAGCTGACCTACAATGAATTCGATACAGTTTTTCTACTTCATATCAGCTGAGAACGTTACCCCAAGAAGGCGAAACGAGTCACTTTCCTGGAGGTTAGCGTCAGCCATGCTGATGAAAGACAGAGACGGTTATCTCATGTGATTAATGGAGAGAAGTTTTGGAGGCGTTAAAATTAACAAGTTGCGGCTAGCCACGTTTTGAAAGGATATATCGTATAAAAGAAGAGGGAAGATGACTAAATCATTGTTTATCGTGGATAGTAGACCTGAAAGGAAATAAATATGGTAGAACATAAAGATTCGTGCCAGTCGTTTTCGGAACGGTGGGAATGCGGTCTGGGAGAACCCTGAAAAAGGCGGGGGTCGAAAGCGTTGCAAATTAACGGAAGGGTGAGACTCATCCAGATGACGGCATTATTGAAAGCAACTCGAACACCAAGAACAGTAATGAAGTACAGAGGACACTGACTGTCACTTATGATCTCGTGTAGGCAACCCGTTATTACTGACGGGAATAGTCAATGAGTAAATAGGAGAAACATTCACTTCGCCATGACATAAACGCATCAGTTATTCTTTATGAAGCTATTTATATATATATATATATATATGTGTGTGTGTGTGTGTGTGTGTGTGTGTGTGTGAGTGTGCGTATATATATATATATGTGTGTGTGTGTGTATATATATGCGTGTATGTGTATATATATATATATATATATATATATATATATATATATATGTGTGTGTATGTGTGGGTGTGTGTGGGTGTGTGGGTGTCTAGTATTGCGGTTAAATTGAATAAAATAGGTATTCTGGTGAAGACCTCATCCAAACAATTACCATTGATTTTACATGCAAAAATGAGCAAATCGATGTAATTTAAATTTTTTTAAAAATGATTAAAAATACATAGATATTATGCAACATACAATAATATACAATTTTTAAAAATTTCCCAATTCATTTTATTTTTTAAAATTGAGTGAATTGGGAAGTTTTTAGAAATTGTATATATATATTGCTGCTAAAACAATTGGTACATTGTTCTAGGCATTTTGTTTCGCCATAATCTACCTTACACATTTAGAAGTTTATGATTCATCCATTTAATATTGCTGTCATATTTTGTGTGGTACTTCTGTTACGATAATTGTTCACAAAATCCAAGGAAGTATCTGTCATATTATTGGTGCTGAACCGTCATCTCGGTTCCAGTCTCTTTCACACTGCTGGTATCGTAGCTTCTCTATAAATATTTCATGGTAAATATTCTGATGAAATTTCGTCTTTCATACGTCGACTTTACGAATATAAACATCACTTTACAGTTGAAATGGTTAGATGTAACCGTAAGTTCTATGCTAATAGTTTCTTCTCTCGCACTTCTCGCTTGTGGAATTCTATTCCGCCTTCTTGCTTCTCGTCAACTTTTATCATCAAAAATTTAAACGCAATGTAAATCGTTATTTTCTGTCGTTCTTTTGTTGTCCTCTATCCTTAATAATATTTTTCTCTTTCACTCTCAGCCACCACTTGTGTCTCCGTAGTTTTATCGCCTTGCTTGGGGTGAATATAAAAGCAAATAAAAAGATAAACAGATTAAATATATATATATTTCTGTTACTGGCTTCTAATTTTTATTTATCAATGTTTAACTCGACATTCCATGTGTATTATAACTTTATCAAAATAGTTTCTCACGTTTGATATTTTAAAGTTTTTCTTTTTTATATTACAATTCTCAGGAAACTTGTAATATTGTCTATCTGATGTTAATGGAAGCAAAACTTGCATTAATATGTGCATTTCTTTTTAACCTAAAATTCCAAATTTAACTCTTGATTCCAAGTAAAGTTATTTGTAAAATTATTTTCGTTCATTCTAATGTTAAATATTATTATTATAATTGTTTTTATTTTCTTTGATATCTGTCGTTTACACATTTCTTTCCTGGTCCCGCCCAGGTACCTAAGGTTAGAAATGGTATCATGGCAGTTTCCACTGCACAAAAAAAAAATAAAAAAAATATTACATAGATAAAGCCCTTCGTAAAGTGTGGGCTGTACTTGTCTTATATCATTTATTAATATTATTATTATTATTATTATTATTATTATTTGCGTCGGGAATTTTTTGCTAATTTAATAAGGTGTTCCACTTTTTATTATTGGTAGACGATTGCAAATTTTTGGATACAATATCTGATAAACAGATGTTGATAAAAATCGATAGTCTGAAGGAATTCTCTTCACATACTTAGCACTTGATTGTCTTTTAGCCCAAGATTGTCAGATATGTCCGATTTCTTTGTGCCCATTCTAAGGTGACCATAAAATAATCATGACGTTTAGTAATAAAAAAAAACAATGGGAAAAGTCATAAACTTGGTTTGTAGGTAAGTAGAAAAAGTTAAAATATATTTTAATATATTTCTTATCGTTAGTTTATCTGAGGTGGGAGATCGATTTATGATAAAATGATGGGAGTTTTATATGGGTTTTCTTTTCCGGAGTCTGTGGAATAATTATTATATTTCTATTTTAATCTATGAATGATAAGAAACGACATTTTGGGGTTCAATACCGTAAACGAAAGGAAGAAAAAGCTAAGGATCTAGGAAACAAAGCGATAATTTTTTCCTAAAATACATTCGTACACACAAACCAAATATTCAGTGAAAACGCAAGAAGGTAAAAGAGGGCATAAAGAAAATCGAGAATACTGCTAAGTCTGCAAAGCAAGATAGCATCGTATCTGAATTGAATTACGGTAGCCATGTTGAATGGCGTTATTTTTTTTCTGTAGTAATTTACGTGAGCTTAAAGTATAACATGGACCACACAGATTGTATCACATGATTTTCCCAAAGACTCAAAAGCTGGAAGATTTTATCCTCTACACTATAATAGGATCTGGTTAAATGGTGAAGAAATATGCCGTCAATGGTTGATATATTCGACCACAGAAATGTGTTTTGTTTTTGCTGTAAATTGTTCAGCAAAAACGAAATGCTGTAGCGAAAAAGAAAAAATACTTGGAGCAATTATTTATTCATATAAAAGGAACACAGACCATTAGAAAAAAAACTATGACGGCTGGTATGAACTTGAATTGCAATTATCTGAAGGAAAAACAACTGATGCTATTACCGATCAGATAATTAGTCAAGAGGAACGGTTCTGGAGACAAATCTTGATTGCTTTTTATAAAACTGCTTTTATAATATATTGGAATACAAACCTTGAGATTACAAGGTAGAAATGAAATGATTTACAGTACTAGAATGGAATGATTTTTAATGATTGCAGAATATATGGCCACTTTTTTATTCAATTACTAATGGACATTTGAGTTTTTTTTAAGCTTATCACCCCAAGCAAGGCTGGAGACCACTAGCATGCAAGGGGTTACAGAAGGTTTGGAGGAAGAGCAGATAGGAGTGGTAAAGGAGAGGATGTGGAGAAAGATAGTGGATCGATCAAGGCAAGGGGGTTACAGAAGATTTGGAGCGAGAGTAGGTAGGAATGAAAGGTGAAAGGATGTGGAGAAGGGAAGTGGATAGATCAAGGCAACTGGAGATGTCGAATTGACGTTACACTTAAACAGTTGGGGATTGTATTTGTCAGGGAAACAGGAATAAGGAAGGGAGTTCCACAGGCGAGATGTGCGAGACATGAAGCTATTGGAGTAGAAGAGACGTCTACATCTAACAGTTTCAACGGTGAAGGGGTGGGAACGGAATGCCAGCCTCGTAGGACATTTAAATTCATGAGGCCTAGGAACCAGCTAAAGCAATTACAGTAAAAGTAAACCTGAAGAATAATTTATGCCTGGAAGTTGAGATATGGTCTTATTATATATGTTTCTGTTAGATCCAGCCTGTCCATTTTGGTTGTTTTATTCTCTGGCCTTCTTTACGTGTCAGTCGTATTCAATAAACATTTCGGCATTTTGATTGGAACTAATCCACGAAAACATTATTCTCGTTCTGGTTTCCATGGCTTGTTATTCTGTTATGCTTGTATCGAGCCAAATCAGTTCAAAAAATGGAATATAGCTACCTCTGGGCTGGAGACGCACAATCCACACTTTCCAGCTTCGATACAGTTTTAAGGCGTTTGCGCAGCTTTGTAGGCGATGAATTATTTTCCTCACTACAACTGTCTCCCACAGACGAAACGTTGCTAGCATCACCGAATCTTTTGGGGATAATCCCGATTTTGTGATACAAGTCTTAGCAATTAAGCTATAGCTACGTGTAGAAGAGGCAGATCCATAACTTTCCCAAGGAAATTTGTGTGTAAGTGAATATAACAAACCCAATTGGAACAGGGTCTCGGCTATACGATTAAAAATTACCATTACTCATTACACCAATTGTTCATAGCACCTGGTATTCCCACGGGGTCACCCATCTAGGTACCGACCAGGCTCAACGTTGCTTAACTTGGGTACAGGAACCGGTATTTCAACACTATATAGTTGCAAGCCCAGTCTCTCTGAAGTTATTATGCAAATCAAGCAATAGCTAAATGACATTCAGGTTTTATAATAACTCCAATAACTTTAATAAATGTTGGGGCGCACCCACCTTCATAACCACAATAGACTGATCCTATTATTATAAATAGAACAGTAGTTCTAGAGACTGCGAGTAGTGTAGCAGTGTACGAGACGCAGTCTCTGACTGTGCGCTGCTCCTGTCGAACTCTCTGCTTTGGCAGAGAGGAACCCGGACGAGCCTTTGCCGCAGGGCAAAGTCTCGTCCGGGGAGGTAGACAGTCCCTGAACCCGTTTATACGGGTTGTAAATGGGCATATTTTTGGACGAGCCTACGGGCTCGGTAAGCCCACATTAAACCGGCCTTGTGCCACATTCGACCCACGTGGGAGGGTTGTTAAATACCGTAGTGTAGCAGTGTACGCAGTCTCTGACTGTGCGCTGCTCCTGTCGAACTCTCTGCTTTGGCAGAGAGGAACCCGGACGAGGCTTTGCCGCAGGGCAAAGTGTCGTCCGGGGAGGTAGACAGTCCCTGAACCCGTTTATACGGGTTCTAATGGGCATATTTTTGGCCGAACCTACGGGCTCGGGGAGCCCACATTAAACCGGCCTTGTGCCACATTCGACCCATGTGGGAGGGTTGTTAAATACCGTAGTGTAGCAGTGTATCAGTAATGGTGCTCTGCTGTCGAACTCTCTGTTTGGCAGAGAGGAACTCGGACGAGGCTTTGCCACAGGGCAAAGTTTCGTCAAGGGGGTTTAGACAGTCCCTAAACTCGTGTATGCGGGTTGTAAATGGGCATATTTTTGGCCGAGCCTACGGGCTCGGTAAGCCCACGTTAAACCGGCCTTGTGCCACAATCGACCCGTGTGGGGGGGTGTTAAATATCGTAGTGTAGCAGTGTAGTGCAGTGCAGAGTGAGACTTCTGTAGTGATCAGTTACACTTCCGTTTCTCGACCGGAAGATACCGTTGGACTTACCGTTACTATTACTTATTGTTACTACTAACCTACGTTCGTTCTACTACTAATCTCTCTGATGTAAATACCTCTCTGAATATACCAGTATTTTTCCCTACGACTGTGTTTGTTCGTTATTACCATATACTCACGTGGAAACACTCCACATCTCAACAATAAAACATGTTGAAACTGCCCCCAAGTTTAAATCAACCTTTGTTTTGACGTCAAAATCATTCGGTTAAAATTTGACAATTTTATTTCAAAGCAATTTCGAGTTCTTAAGGTTTATGTGATTTGCATAATAACTTCAGACAGAGAGTATATCACTTGAAAATAACCAGTCATTTGAATGGTTGAATTTGTTGAAAAATGTCCAAAGTAAAAATCACGCAAAGTGAGATCAGATGTACGTGTAATTATTTGATACGTTTCTCCTGCTTATATGTTTTTTTTTCTTTAAATTTCTGTGTCTTAGCGAAATATAGCGAAGATTTTGGTACTTATTTTCGCCATTTAAAATAAATTTAACATTTTTATATCAAGACATTCAAGCTAACGTCTTCCTCTCCTCTCTCTCTCTCTCTGTATATATATATATATATATATATATATATATATATATATAGTTATCGGATTTCAGATATTTTTGTATCGTGCTATTCATTTTTGTACCACTTCTTTATTTTTGTTTAATAATAATCCAATCTTAATTTAAACTCTTGACTTTATTTTTAAAAAAGGTTCATATTTTATTAGTTTTACTTTTACTCAAAAATATTTTTCCTCCACAAATGATCGACATAGTTTTTTTTAAAAAAACTATAAAGTATTTTAAATCAAATGTACTGTTTTTATTCATAAATGAAGTGGCCAAATTAAGGTGAGTGTAGGTAAGTGTGTAAGGTAATACTCTTGTCAAAAGCTCAAAATAGTCAGATACCGACTTCTGTTCATATCTATCTAACTATCTATCTATCTATGGCTGTCCTTATATATCTATCTATAGATAGATATGAACAGAAAGATAGACAGATAGATAGAAAGAAAGAAGCACAAACACACACACACACACATATATGTTTCATTGAATAATTTAGACAATTTTGTGTACCTATTTTCGATTGGATCCTTTCATATTCACGGACAAGTTTTTAGTTGTCATTATTAAAGGAAGAGAGAAAATTACCTTATTGATCCATATTATTTATTCCGAGTACTTTCGACATTAGCACAATGTCATCATCATGGTGTTGTTTATTTTAAGACAAAAATAGTAGTGTCCATCATTTTCAAAGACAAAATTCTTGCGTTCATCTGAAAGTTAATAATTTTATTCATGAAGTGAAGAACGCTCAGGTGAGCGCTGTGCGACTGGCTTGAGTGACTTTTCAGGGGAAGTAACCAAGTTATGGCGTTATCGAGAGTTTTTTGTTTTAAAGAAATACTTATTAAACTATCAGTGCAAACCTTGATATTTAAACTCTTTTAAACATTGTAAAACATTTGTACAGTATTCATGATTCATTTTATTATGGTTTGGTTTCAATTTTTTAATATAGATAGCTTCAATTTTTTGTTTATGTTTTTCATGAAAAATTATAAATGTATTTTCAACAAGAATATTTATTTAATTGCGAATGTGGAAAGGTATGCTGTTGTAAATATTTAGAAATCTTGGACGCATCATTCAAATGAAAACTCCAACTCTGAGTCAGTGGGTAATGATGTGATCATAATGTAGTATCTGTTCTGCTGCCACGACTAGCTAAGACTAGCTTTGTACCCGATCTCGCGCAAGCACGGACTGTGAAAATAAATCAATATTTTGATAAATGATCCGAGTATACGCTCTCGGCTCCGCAGGCTTACTGATCTTGTGTCGCATCCGGCTCTAGTGGGCGGGACATGGTGCCGGATTCCACGCAAGCGGGGTCTGGCTATAAATTGGCCAGTAACCCGAGTGTATGCGCTCGGGTACCCCACGTTAAATAAACTGACCTTGTGTTGCACACCGTCTCGGTGGGGGGACAGAGGTAAATAAAGTTGTTCCGCAGTTCTGAGGCTATCGTCATTTTGGAGTATCTGTTCCACTGTCATGACAATCTATGGCAAGCTTTGTGCCCGATCCTGTGCCAGCGGAGGTTGGGTAAAAATTGACCAACATCTTGACCAGTGACACGACTTGTGCCCATCCCGTCTCAGTGCGGAAGCATAGGTAAATAACGATTTTCCGCGGCCGAGCTAACTAGGAAAGTGTAATATCTGTTCCAGCAACAGTCGACCGCCTGTCCACTGCTGCCGGCTATCAGCAGTAGCTCCAGTTAGCCAACCTTTATCATCACCAATTTGCCACAGGCCGTCGTTTCAGTCAGCTCCTGTTGCAGCCACCCTTCAGTAGGCTTCCCACAGCTCCAGCCATATCCAACTCGTCGCTCCAGCCATCCTTGCCAACGATATACAATAAAACGTTCTTTTCAGGACAATACTCTCTAGTGACCACGAAAAAGATCTTCTCAGGACATTCGCTCTCTAGTGACCACAAAAGTGTCCTGCTAGAACAACGCTATTTATCACCCTCTACATGAGCCTTCACTAGTTCACGCTAACATTATTTTTTTTTCTTTAACAAAAAAAATTTGGCGATATTTGTTTTTACTCAAATCTTCGTTTTGTTTGTTGTTGTCTTCTGTCATTCTGTTTGCGGGCCAATATACCACCCACAACACACACACATACACATACACATACATATATATATATATATATATATATATATATATATATATATATATATATATATATAGATAGATAGATAGATAGATAGATAGATGCAACCATAAATTCTATTGTAATAGTTTCTTTTTTAAACATTTCTCATCTGTGGAAATCTGTTTCTAGCTTCTTACTTTCTTGTCAAATAGGATCATCAAAAATTGAAGTCTAACATCAGTTGTCATCTTGTGTCTTTCTGAAGTCAGTTCTTTTATTGTCCTTTCTAGGGTTTTATCATTTTTTTCACTCTCACTAATCCTCTGTCGCTTACTGGTATTATCACCTTGGTTTGGGTGAATGATATTTAAAAAAATAACAAAGTTTGTTTGCTCCTAAGTAAATACAAAAACTGTCTGTTGACCAAATAATTACTGGAGGATAATGTGTTTCAAGTGAGTAGATTTTGTAATAAAGTACTTCAGATTAAAAAACGAAGCAAGATATCGATAGTAAACACAAATCACCGCATATAAATGTAGTACAGGTAATAAATCCGTTGGTATATAATCCTGGTGGATGCTAGTAATAACAAATATTAAAACTGATCCACAGAGAGGTCACAATCAGACAAATACTTAAGAACTGAAGACGGCTGGGTTCAGACCAGCTTGAATTAGAATATGGTAATTTTGTTTTTTGTTGTAATATATATATATATATATATATATATATATATATATATATATATATATATATATATATATATATATATATATATATAGTGTGTGTGTGTGTGTGTGTGTGTTTAAATTAAGATATAGAAATCCCGACAATGTTTTAAAATTCTGACAAATGCAAATATTTCATGAAATAGATTTAATTGAAAATAGATTTGATAATGCATTTTCCGCCATTTAAAGCTTCAGCAAATCGGAAAACGAAAGAATGAAATGAGTGTATATGTCTTTGTGTGTAGGATTATTAATGAATCTCAGTACTTTTCCTCTAAGCTGGCGTTTCTCTTTAATCACAAGAAACGCCAGTTTAGGGAAAAAAAACTACGAGGATTTATTATTTAGGCATACACACAAACACACACATTTCATTCTTTCGTTTTTCGAATCTGAGGAAACATTGAATGACGTAATGCTGTATCAAATATATATGCTCCATTTTTCAGACATTGCATGATGAAAAATTGCTTAGCGTTTTCTTCACATTAACCACTTTGCATGCAGTCATCAAATATATTTATCACAAAGGTTAGGGGTAAAAGCCTATACACTATTTTGTGTAGCTTATTATATGAGGTGGTGCTGAATGTTTCTTGAGTCCACCAACAATTATACGAAGTACCTCATAGACCTACTTATAGAAATACTGATTTGAGAGATGAGTGTCAGGTTAATAAACATTCAGCACCCATATATATATATATATATATATATATATATATATATATATATATATATACATATGAAATGAGAACGAATCGAATATAAAATCAGACGTTTGTAGCATTAATTTAAAAGAGGGATCAATAAAATACTAGCGCAATATGATGAAATATGTTAATACACATGGAAACATGATTGCATTTGCGTAATGTTATTCACGTGTATGAAATGCAATATCCTAAAATGAAGTGTATATATATATATATATATATATATATATATATATATATATATATATATATATACTTTATAAAGAAATTTAAAGCCCTGGTCGATAAAAACATAATTATACTCGTCTGGAAAAACCTTAGGTGTTTGGGCTTGTAAATGAACCAACCCATACCCAAGGGAAAATAAAGAATAAAAAAGAAAGGACTAAGAACATGTAATTGAGGCGAAAACAATCGTCCAGAATCCAAGGTCAGAGTTCAAAGAAAATAAAAATAAAAAAAATAACTAAGTAAAGTGCTCAATACACTTAGTAGAACAAATCTAACTATGAAACGAAAGAGCCTGGGAAACCTACCTAGGTTTCACTTACGCGGATCTAAGACGCCTAGGTAGGTTTGCTTGGCTCCTTAGGTCCATAGTTATATATATATATATATATATATATATATATATATATATATATATATATATGTATGTATGTATGTATGTATGTATATGTATGAATAAAGTAGAACTATATCTTTTAAATTCCTTAAATATTTAAGTGTATTCACTTTCAAATTTTGCTTACATCTTCATGGGTTAACACAAAAAAATTGATATTCGAACATAGAAACTATTTATAAATTATTCTACATAGATTATTAATACAGGTGGTCCAATTAATAGTCTAGAACTCAAATTGAAGATAACAGCTCCCCTTTTTTTAGAGCAAATGTTGGTGTTTATTCATCATATACGTCTTAAATTAGAGCTATTCGTTTTCTTAAGAAACGGTATTAGAAACACTGAAATTTTTTTCTGAACTGTGATGTAATACCAATCTTCTTATATGTCAATGAATACTGGACAATCACCTCATAAACGAAGAGAAAAACTGAGTTGAATATATTCAGTAACTTTGCCGTCTGTATTATCTTGACACAAAGACACACACGGGTGCAAAAAGTTTCTTTCATCCCACTTCTCGCTGGTGCGTCTGTTTTCCGGCTTCTCTTTTTCCATTCATCTTTTATTTTCAATATTTTAAATGCAATATCAATCATTATCTTCTATCTTCTTATTGTTCTATCTCAATAATGTGATTCTTTTTCTCTTATTTTTTCATACTTAGCGATTTTATTGCCTTGCTTTGGTTGAAATGATTAATAATGTACTGAAAAACAGATACAATTTTGGCTTGTAAATTTGTTGGCATAGTAATTATGAGTTCAGTCCCTGTGCAGGGCAGTGTGTACTTAGACTCAGTGGAACCAGGGTGAGCAATAACTGAGCAGTACTGAAAGTAAGAACTAGATGAGATATCACTGAAAATGGGCAGTGAAGGAGAACAGTCTAATCCTGTAGATTAAATAAAGTGTACAGTTCAGAATTCCGTGCTGATTACCCAGATCGATAAACGCCTAATAAAGGTTGGAAGGCACAACAATGATGAGGATAATCGTCCGAACATAGTGTAGATAAAGATAGATTTTGCTTTTTCTATAAATCCATTTCTTTATTCCACTCTATTTCAATATCTTATGCATTGTCTTTAATGGTCATATCCCATTGAGCAACGAACTATTTTAATATCATGTGTGAATAGTTCTTAGAGACTAAAACATTTTTAAAGTATTCTCTTGAAGTTAGTCTTTTCATCAAAAACAATTTTGCAATTTTCTAAGCATAGTAAACAGAAGGAACAATGTCCAAGGATTTAGTGGATAAAGCATTTTATAAGACAGGGGTCGGCAACCTTCTGCTAACTATATGCCGATGAGGGTTTTAAAATCATTCATTGTGACAACAGCATAGGTAATTTTATACAAATCAAGGTCAATATACATGTTTTACAATCTATTTTATATAGTAATATACAGGGTGCCCATAAAGTTGGTGTGCACTTTAAAAAATTTATAACTTTATTTGTATTTGCGATAGAAACAATTTGTAAAAAGGATTAGAAAGAAGTAAATCTATATTTTTTTAAGGTTTTATTGAAATTTTATTTAAGTTTCCACATGTCCTCCATCATTAGCTATACAAAGGGTAATACGATTTTGCAGTTCACGGAAAACATTTGCCAACTGATTTACACCAATGCCTAAAATCACTTTAGTTATTTTAGCTATACTTAAGACTAAACTTTATAACATTTTTTACAGATTATTTGTATCGCAAATACAAATCAAGTTATAATTTTTTTAAAGTGCCCACGAACTTTATAGACACCCTGTATAGTACATATACTTTAGTATATATTAAAATTGAAACAGCTAAATATCTTGTTTGCATTGTAATAGTTATTGGTTCGGATTTCATGATGTCATTTGCGGCTACATACCATTGGAAATTGCTTGGCGTGCCACGTGTGGCACGCGTGCTGTAGGTTACCGACCCCTTCTATAAGAGATCTTTCACACTATAGATCAGACTTTAGTATCCGCTCGTAGATGATGTAACAACACTAGTCTTGTTTTTTTGTGACATTGAATGGGATCAGTTAGCCCTCCCTGCCGCATTGAGCCGTTAGAGCTAGAGGAGAGGAGAGATCAGCTGCCAGCTTCTGGTCATCTATTTGGAGGATATGCCATTGTATCATCTGCATATATATATATATATATATATATATATATATATATATATATATATATATATATATATATATATATATACAAAAGATTGGAGTATATTTTAGGCAGATCCTTGATGTAAAGTACGAAGAGAATTTGACCAAGATGCGGGTCTTCTTTACTTGGAGCAAACATGGAGGCGATTTGAAAAAAAAAAATTCCTCACGTCCCTTTCACATATACTGAAAGAAAAGATATGTTACTCATCGAGTCAATGTCAAATATCAGCTAAAGATTGGACATTGTTAAATTTGGTTCAAAATATTTTGTTAAAAAATCGTCCA
>OZ038505.1:83911994-84066994 GCA_964036315.1 Acanthosepion esculentum
ATCCCATGCAAGAAATATCGGTGATCAAAGCTGGAATTAAAATGGGGCAGATTTAATGATAGCAAACACCAAATCTGTATGGTTTTAAATATCCGTTCCACTGAAAGTACTCTGCCAAGCTTTCTAAAAAACGATTTAAATTTCTAACACCTTTGTTTTGGGACGCTGATGAAAGTTATGGAGTTTAGAAGCTCTTTAATCTTCAAAACCAACCTACTGACTCCTTCAATCATGATGGTTGATAGTAAATGCAGAGAGAAAAAAACAATTCAAGAACCACATACACACACTCAGACACAAGCACACACACACATGCTTATCACACACACACACACATACTCACACATACACACTCATTTACACATTTTTTTTTTTTTTTTAAGCTTATCACCCCAAGCAAGGCTGGAGGCCACTAGTACGTAAGGGGTCACAGAAGGTTTGGAGGAAGAGCAGATAGGAAATAAAGGTGAAAGGATGTGGAGAAGGGAAGTGGATAGATCAAGGCAACTGGAGATGTCGATTGATGTCACACTTAAATAGTTGGAGATTGTATTTGTCAGGGAAACAGGAATAAGGAAGGGAGTTCCAGAGGCGAGATGTGCAAGACATGAAGCTTTATTCTCAGAAAGCAATTTCTCAAGAAGCCATGAGTTTTTTTATTTATCAATCTTACAGATTTTTATCACTTTAAACATTGTTTTAGCGGATGGCCATATTTGAGGTGATGATCCATTTATGTATTTAATGGTATATTTATTTATTTATTCTTGTCTACCAGCCTGAATATTCTAGAAATCTTATTAAAGAAAAATATGGGCCCTCTGGCAGGATTTGAACATGTTTCCCTTTTGTTTTTTAGTTTAGTGTGAAACTTAGAACAGCAACTTGGATTTGAGTCCCTGGCTGCTATTTGGTTTGTTATATATATATATATATATATATATATATATATATATATATATATATATATATATATATATATATATATATGTGTGTGTGTGTGTGTGTGAATTTAGGGAGCATTTTTTCATTCTTACATGTTTCATTAAATAATATAGACAAGTGTTGTCTATTTATTTATGTAAGTTCTTCATATATATATATATATATATATATATATATATATATGTATAGGAATTTTTTACTGCTGGATCAATTGTTTTTTATGAACATAATAAAATAGGCAGCATATATTTACATTACAAAGAGTCAAGGTATGATTGACTCTTTGTAATGTAAATATATAGATATATGTGTGTGTGTGTGTATTTAAGCAGCATTTTTTCATTCATACATGTTTCATTAAATAATATAGACAAGTGTTGTCTATTTATTTTATGTAAATTCTTCATATATATATATATATATATATATATATATGAAGAAATATACTCTTAAGGTGTGGTATATTTAGGGGATACAGTGCTCAATATCAGAGATAGAGCATGTGTAAATATCAAAGTGAACATTGAAGTCTGTTTCATGCTAGACACTGTCGTCAGGCCTGACGATTGTGTCTAGCATGAAACAGCCTGTCACCTCTAAGTGTTGAGTTCAATGTTCACTTTATATATATATATATATATATATATATATATATATATATATATATATATATATATATATATCAGTAAGAATCCAAGTGAATCCTAAGAATATAAAATATTAAAACTGATCCACAAAAGAGCTCAATGTATTTATTATTAGAAACATATAAGTTAGATAATAGAGAAATCCAAAATTATAGCATAACAACAGCTATTTCAACCAACATGTTACTATGTTGGCATTTTTTGATTATATTTCTATCCTGTGTATGTATATATATAACTATATGTATATATATATATATATATATATATATATATATATATATATATATATATATATATATATGTACTCTGCCTTTTCCGCCACTCTCTAAAGAAAATAGCAATAGCTCTTGTATTTAACCCAGAATAATTTTTTTGCATTTCATTTGTGATTTGTTTGTAGATCTTGAAGATTGAGAGCTGCTGTTTGTCTATAGCTGTCATGAAATAAAAATTATTACCTATGGAATTTTAAGTGTCTGATATTCTTTAATAATAATATATCACATATATAATTTTTTTTTAACATATATATATATATATATATATATATATATATATATATATATATATATATATATATATATATAATCTCCAAATATATATATATATATATATATATATATATATATATATATGTTTATGTATATATATATATATATATATATATCTATATCTATATATATATGTTTATATATATATATATATATCATATATCTATATATACTCATGGCCTCTAAGTGTTGACTTCAATGTTCACTTTTATATTTACACACACTCTATCTCTGATATTGAGCACTTTATCCCATAAATATAGCACACCGTAAAATTATATTTCTTCATATATATATATATATATATATATATATATATATAGTTTTCAACCCAGATTATATTATTATCATATATATATATATATATATATATATATATATATATATATATATATATATATATATACGATAAATTATAATTTTAAGGTATGCTATATTTATGAGTAAAAGTAATCAATTTCAGAGATAGAGCATATCTAAAATGTAAAACTGCACACTTAAGTCAATATGAAGTTTCAACAGTCTATTTCATGGCTGAACACAATCCTCAGGCCATGTGTTTTTTGTTTCCGGTTGACTATAGTCAAACCTAAACACAACACGCTACAACTATATAAATAGTCAACTCATATATATTATATAGTTATAGTATGTTGTTTTTTTGATTGAATATAAATTGTCAACCTAAAACACAACATACATGGTCTGAAGATTGTGTTCAATCATGAAACAGACTACATATATATATATATATATATATATATATATATATATATATATATATATATA
This sequence comes from Acanthosepion esculentum, assembly GCA_964036315.1. Taxonomy (NCBI): domain Eukaryota; kingdom Metazoa; phylum Mollusca; class Cephalopoda; order Sepiida; family Sepiidae; genus Acanthosepion; species Acanthosepion esculentum. Next base: position 83,914,930 of record OZ038505.1, read on the forward strand.
TATATGTATATATATGTATATATATGTATATATATATATATATACATAGGTAAGATGAGAAAGAATATCCAATATTCCAACATTCATAACATTTGATTTAAAAGAGGGCTCAATACAAAATAAAGCAATATTATTTATTTTAGGATATTACACTGAAAACATTTCACAACTGCTACATAATTGCAGCCGTGTTTTGATGTGTATCAATGCATCTCATCAGGCGATTGTAAATTTTTGGTGAGTGTATGATTTATTAAGTTTTAAAAGCAGAATACAACCTCTTTTTATGAAAAAAAGAAAAATAATGGAGTCTACATAGATCATAAACCCTTCCAGATTGGAAATTCAAAGGATTAGAAAAATTATCCTGGATCAGGTCAACAAACAGATCAAAAATTGCCTTGGACATATACATTGGATTGGTACCATAGAGGTCATTAATTGGTTTAGAAGTATTAGTAACAAAAGCAGCTGCTCTTTTATCCAGTTTGATATTGTGGATTTTTACCCTTCCATCTCCAAGGATCTCTTCACCCTGGCTTTGGAATTTACCAAAGAATATTCTAACATCTTCAGTGAAGAGATAAATATAATAATGAACTGTAGAAGATATGTTCTCATCCACAATAAAGAACTGTGGGTTAAGAACTCTGATGATTATTTTGATCTTTCAATGGGACCATTAGATTCTGAAGAGTCTTCTGATCTGGTCAGTTTATTTATTTTATATAATCTTACTGCCTATGAAAATGTCACTGCTGATAGTATAGGGTTATATAGAGATGATGGTCTTAAGGTAGTTAAAAATTCCACTAAAATTAAGGTAAATAAATTAAGAAAAATGTTCATAGCGACCTAAAATCTTAAGGTTAAGATAAGGACTAATGTTAAACAAGTAGATTTTCTTGATGTTACGTTAGATCGCGTTAATGATATATTTCAACTTTATATGAAAAATAATTCTAACCCAGTTTATATTCACCCCAATTCTAACCACCCTCTATCTGTAATCAAACATATACCTTCATCTGTAGAACTTAGGATTAGCAACCACTTATCAGACAAAGATGTGTTTGATAAATATAGCGGTGTGTACAATAAAGTTCTAAAGAACAGTTGTCATAAATACACTGAAATCAAGCTTAGTGAAAAAAAAAAAAAGTTCCAATATAGAATAAAAAAAATAAAATACAAGTTCCAAGCAAAATATTGTTAAGGATACTGGCCAATGTAATTGTAGGAATCCTGACCAATGCCCATTGCCAAACAAATGTTTAGCTAAATCTTTTGTTTAATTTTGTTCTATCTCTACAATGGAAATCTGATGGTTGAAAAGTTCTATATTGGTAGTACTAAAAATTCTTTCAAGTCTAGGTGGTATCAACATATATTGTCCTTTACTAATAATACTTCACTTTCTAAATATTTTGGGAGTTTGAAAGATGATAATAAAACTCCTCAGGTGAAATGGAAAATTTTTAAAATGGCATGGACATGTAGATACTTATATGAACCCTGTTTTATGTGTTTATATGAAAAATTGCATCTTATCAGGTTCTTTGATAAGAATCTTTATTATACCAAAGATCTGAGTTAACTGTAAATTGTAAACACAGTCTACCTCTCCTTACAATTCAGTTAGACTTGGAATTTGACAATGCTTTTTCTTAGATTTTATTTGAACTGTGTTGCACCATATATTGTTTATTTTTCTGTTGATAAGATTAATTTGGATTTAGTATAATTTCGTATTAATCTCCTGGTAGTGTTAGTAACATCTTGTACGGATGTATTGGTATTTGGTTGGTATTTTTGACATTTTGCATTGATTGGTTATTGTTATTAACATCGTATATAAAGAATCTTTAGTCAGCAGTTGCATATTAATTTACCAAGTAAGTCTATATGTTTAAATTATTTACTGGTTTCTTAATTTATTTATCAACTATAAATTTTTTAATGTAAGAAACTCACAAAGCATATAACTTGTTTCTGTTAAACTACCACTCTATTTTTTCTTAGTAAATCCCACAAACCTTATAACGAGCCCTCTGTTTTCCATAAAAAGAGGTTGTATTTTGCTTTTAAATTTAAATAAATCATTCACTCACCTTAATTTCCAGTCTCCTCATGAGATGCATTGAAATGCATTGAAACATAACTGGAATTGTGTAAGGATTTTCACATGTTTTTGACGTAATATCCTAAAATAAATAAATAATATATATATATTATATATATATATATATATATATATATATATATATATATATATATATATATATATATATGTACATATATATATTATGTGCACACAAAGAAATTCTCATCACCAAAAATATATTAACATGCACACCTATCTCTCTGTACCCACAAACTCATATATATATATATATATGGTGGTGGCCTGACGATTGCATCTAGCATGAAACAGACTGTCACCTCTAAATGTTGACGTCTATGTTCACTTTTATATTTACACACGCTCTATCTCTGATATTGAGTACTTTATCCCATAAATATAGCACATCTTAAGACTATATTTCTTCATATATATATATATATATATATATATATATATATATATATATATATATATATATATATATGCATGTGTGTGCATGATGGCTGTCAGAAACATAACATCTTGTTATTTTTAATATTTCCGGAAATATTTAAGTAGTATTGATATAACAAATCAATATAGTTTTTAGCACACATGAATGATCAGGCAGTCTCTGGTCAGAAGCAGCATGTCTCTGACTGAGTTTTCTAATTGAGTAACTGAAATATTAACACTAAACCAATTCCTTCTCAGCTTATGTAGAAGTTTTTGGCAAATCCTCATATCATCCAGATCTGTGTGTCATTTTGACAAGTTGAGATTTGGATCTCTAAGACTTGAAATTACAGGAGAAATGAAATAAACAAAATAATGGAGATTGTGATAAGGTACCTGGTTATGATTCTAAAAGAAGACTTTGAAAAGTGATGCAGTTGTAAATAAGTGAGTTTCCAAGGAGAGTACTTTGAAAACAAGACAATTTTAATATTTTGATATGAAAGATTGAATCAAATCAAAGGAATGTGGCCAGAAACATCATAAACCTTTAATTTGGGAAGAAGACGAGCTTGCCAAACTTTCTTAAATGCCTTTGAAATTTCTAAAACCACAGCCGAAGCTTTGCCATTGAGAGACTCTTTCAGCAAAAACAATCAACACTTTGGTGGTTGACCTAGAAAAGCAGAAGTCATATATTTTGCCTGAATGGGGGTATAAGGATAAGTCCCTTATCTTTTCAACCAATTAGATGTTAAAAGAATCAGTCTGGCATTAAGAGACTTTTTAAAAATGTTTTCTTTATAAAAATAAAGTCAGGAGAAAATTCTTGGGTATAAATTTCTTACAACTCACAGAAAATCTGTTGAGTTTCTTACCATCTCATAGTATAAGATGTTTTTATCCAATGAGCCACCACTCAACCCTCTCAACAAGAATTAATAACCCACAGAAAAAACATTTCATACTTAAGAACTTCCACCTGGTTTTAATAAGAGAATAATTGGTATATTTAAATTCTAAGAAAATAAGTAGATTTTAATCTTTCCCTAATATTAATCTAAAATGGTCAAATCCAACAAAAGGACTTAATTTCTAAATTAAATTTATGGAAAAAGAAAGGAAATTAAAACTTGATTTTTGTTTTACTCATGACATCATCAAGTAGGCAACAAAGCCACTAAAATGCAAGGGGTTACTGAGTGCTAGTGACTATGAGAAAAATACTTTTTAACGAGAGAGATCATTAAAAGAACAAGAATTAAGAAGACAGTAGATAACAATTGACATTGAATTTAAATTTTTGAAGATCAAAGTTGACTGGGCAGCAAGAAGCCAGAAAAGAGTTCTACGAATGAGAAATGTGAGAGAAGAAACTATTAGCATAGGCATTTCAACTGTAAAAAGACAAGACTTGTTACAAATTTATAAAGTCTTGATACCATAGAAGAAAGTAATATTTATTTTTATCAAATTCAAAAAATGTAGTACACGATCAAAAGAGATGTGGAAAGGAAGGACTTCACCTATTTTATTAAACTTAGTGAGCCACAATTACTGACCCAAACATACCACAGTACCTCCTTACACTAACACAAAACATTCTTACCATTCTTACTACAGCCACCACATTACATCAGAGTTTTTATGAAGTCCTAACTAGTCCACATATGTAAATCTTTTCTGGTGCTGGGCAGGGAATAAAAATAACATCTTTTTAAAAAATGAAATCACAATGGATATTTACAATGGTTACCATAGAGGAAAGTAATATTTATTTTGGTATAATACGAAAATGTGGCACAAGGCCAAAAGGGGGGGTAGGGTCTTCATATGTCTTCTAATTAAACTTAACTAACCACTATCACTATCTCAAACATAGCACAGTATTCCTTACCCTAAAACAAAACATTCTTACCATTCTTACTACAGCCACCATAATACCTCAAAGTTTCTATGCAGTCCGAACTAGTACCCATATGTACAATGTGACTGTTTTAGAAATAACAACATTTCAAAATGAAACCCCAAAGAAAATTTACAATGAATACAATTTGGATACAAGAAACTAAACAAAATACCATAGAGGAAAATTTATCAGAATAATTACCATGAAAGTATTTAGAGAAAAGGTTCAAGAAAGCTACAATATGGTGGTGAGGAAAGTAACTGAAGGTTAGATGCCAGGTCAGAATTCATAACATTGCAGATTATTCTTTGTATTTTATCAAGATTCTCTAAATATATACAACGAGTACCAGATCAGATGTGGCAGCAGTTTTCAAAGCAAAGATAAATGATACACTTATAAATATGTAAGTTAGATTCTGCTGAGAAAAAATGTCTTGCATGACAAAGGAAACCAACATTCCTGATACTAACTCAGTTTGGATTACAGGATACATATGCAGTCCCGAGCAACCTTTGTCACCCCCTTCTTCCAATGTGTCTTTTAGTCCTCATGCTTGCCTTGGTATCCTAGGTCTGTGGCCAGTACAATGTTCTGTTTCCCTGACCTTTAGGTAGACAAGACACATACACTCAGAGTATCACACCTGAAATTTTTCTGGGTTATTTGCCTCTGTCATTGGAATTTACAGTTCCATCTAACCAACTCAACCGTAAATTGATGAAACCTCAATGCCACTCTAGTACTGTGCTTAAATTCAAAAAAGTGAAGAGCAATATTTATTTGTAAAAATACAAAATGTGGCACAAGGCCAAAATGGGGAATGGGGAAAAAGACAGTCTTGTTCTGTCTTAAATTTAGACTTAACTAGCCACAATCATACCCAAACATACCACAATATTCCTAACATCAAAACATTGCATTCTTACATATCTTTCTTACTACACCCACCATAATACCACTTTGTCTCTATGAAAGTCCTAACTAGTCCCCATATGTACAATTTACTGTCTGTTGCGGGTGTGGAATAAAATAACAATAATAACGAAGAGCTATATTTATTCTGATAACACACACAGAAATGTGGCACAAGGCCGAAGGGAGGATTGGGGAAAGGATGGTCTTCTTCTGTCTTAACGATAACTTAGCTAGCCGCAAACACTGACCCAATCGTACGAACAATATTCCTGACACCAAAACACCACATTCATACATACCTTTCTTACTACAATCACCGTAATACCTCACTGTCTCTATGAAAATACTAACTAGTCCCCATATTTACAATTCAGTGTCTGTGGGGGGAGGGGAATAAAATAACAATTCTAAAAACTAACCTCAATGAGTATTTACAATATGAATACAAAACTATTTAACGTTATTTATAATAATAACAAAGAGCTCATCCAAACAATGAAAATATTTATAGAAAAGTCACTAGAAGCAACTTTGCATCAATGAGAAAGTCACCAATAATATTGCTGATTCTTCTTTGGAATTTGTCAAGGAACTCTAGATAAATAGCAGGTTAATTGGACCATATGTGGCAACAATATTCTAAGCATGGATGAATGGTAGACTTATAGATATGTAAGATAGACTCTGGAGAGAAACTTATTACTGTTAATATACTTTCTATACATGTGTACATGCATCTATAACACATATACAAAGACATTTGTTTATAACAAATTATATGTACACACAAATATATGTGATAAAATAATTTTAATGCATGTATATATATATGTAAATCATATATTTAATGTATGATACAAAAGAAGAATGCAGAAATATTTAAACATTGATTTCTTTTTCATTATTTTAGTTTTTGAAGCTCCTCATTTAATATAGTCCAATAGTGAAATGTATTTGCGAAAATATTTTATTTGCTTTAAAAAGGAAACTTAAAAAAAAAAACCATCAAAAAAGAGACAATAATATAAGAAATAGTGAAAGAAGAAATGGTAAAAAAATGGATGCTAAAAAAGGAATTATAAAAGTAAAAGTGTTAAAAAAGAAGTGGTAAAAGAAAAATTGTAAAAGAAGAAGTGGTTAAAAAATTGTATAAACAAATAATAAGAGAAGAAAAGGTAAAAGAAGAAGTGGTAAAAGGAGAAACGGTAAAAGAAGAAATGGAAAAGTGTGAAATGGTAAAAGACGTGGTAAAAGAAGAAATGGCAAAAGAAGAGGTGGTAAAAGGTGGCATGACCAAAAAATAAAAATAAACCAGAAACTGAAGACAGATTCTCCTCCTGATTTTGCATCAATTACCAGCCATAAACAGGTTTTCTGATTTTAGCATCATTTTAACATGGCTCCCCACCCCCCCAAAAAAGAAAACCTAATCAAGACAAGAAGAACGAGCAATGCCAATCCTTTTGCTAAAAACAGACACAAATGAAGAAAAATTAAGAAAAAGTCACAAATTGAGAGTAAAAGTAAAAAATCAAATCCAAAATCAATGCCATCCAGAATTCCATCAAGCCAAGCCTCTTTCCACCAACAAGGTAATTTTTTTTAAATCAAGAAGCCAAATAAAAAAATAAATTAAACACTCTCCTTTGCTTTACTGATTTTTTTTTTTACTTTTTCTTCTTGTGAGGTTCTTAATTTTGGGGTTTGGCCATTCCTGAAACCTTCTACCTGGGGTTTAGGAGCAAATTGAGACAGAATTAGTAGCCAAGGCTCCTATCAACTCAAGTTCATTGACTTTAGGTAAGGCTTATCTAGTAAGGAGTGAAAGAGAAAAATTGACATTCTGGTGTCAGCTTGCAGAATAGCTTCTTTGTGGAGAAGAAAGGATTGTGATACAGAGGACATTCCTGGTACAAGTGACCTTAAGGGGTTAACTGAAAGAAACATGTTGCTAGAAGGAAGGGAAGAGAAAAGGAAGAGGGAGGGAAAGGAAGTGCAAGAAAAAAGAGTTAGGGATTTCAGAAAGAGAAAAAGGGAGTGATAGGATGAGTAAGATATAGAGGAAGATAGAGAGAAAAATCAGAGTGGGAAGTGAAGAGAATGATAAAGTTAATGAAGAAAAAGATCAAAGGAGAAAGAATGAGAAAAAAGATAACATGGTGAGGCTTCAAAGGAAAGTCTTGTTCTCTCAAATGACTTGGGATTAAATGGCTTCTACAACACACACCAAATGAATTTGTATTGAGTGAGAAATAAACAACAACAACAGTAATAATAATAATAATAATAATAATAATAATATTAATAATAATAATAAGAAGAAGAAGAAGAAGAAGAAGAAGAAAAAGAAGAAAGTGAAATGTCTCAACAGAGAAAAGCAAGAAGATCAAGCAGAAATATAAAATTAAATCAGTAAATGAAATTCCATCAATCAAGAAAATACTTAAACAGAAACTGCAATTAAAGGCACGGAGAACAAGATGATATGAAAAGCACTGTAGGTTCTATCGACCAAATAAGATATTCCAAATGGACCTCAAGAACTTTTACAGTGAAATTGGAAAAGCAGTTATCGAAGTCAAAAAGCCACCATTTATTGAAGAAGTGCAAACATTTTGGGAGAATATTTGGAGCAACCGAATGGAATAAAATCCCAATCCAGATTGGATAAAAACAGAACAAGAAGGAATGAAGGATAAACCTCAACAGGAATGGCAAAATATAATCAAGAATAATAATGTTAGGCAAGCTCTAACAAAATCCCCAAAATAAAAATCCCCAGTAAATGACAAGGTACCCAACTTTTGGTTCTATCATCTGCCATCAATTCATAATGCTCTTGCCCAAACGTTACCAATGCTAATTAAAAACCCCAATAAAATTCCAATTCCAGAATGTACCACTGTAGGTATTAAATATCTCCTATTAAAACAGGTGAAATAGATGATCCAATAAATAATAGGCCAACAATATGTCTGTCCACCATGTATAAATTGAACACGTCTGTCCTGACAAACTGTACTTACTCCTTTTCTCAATGAAAACAACATTCTTTCCTTGGAACAAAAGGGATGTTGCAAAGGTTCATATGGTTGCAAAGATCAACTACTGATAAAAAATGATCCTGGAAAATTGCAGGAAAAGAGGTAGAAAACTTAGCACAGCATAGATAGATTACCATAATGCCTTTGATAGTGTGCCACATTCTTGGATCTTTAAAGTTTTGGAAATGTACAGTCTCCTCTGTGATAGTAAATTTCCTTAAATATGGTATGGAACTGTACCAAAGCCGATTATACGTAATTCACATCAAAGGTACTGCCATTTCCACTTGTTTGAATATCTGACAAGGAATCTTTCAAGGAGACTCCCATCACCTCTTCTGTTCTGTCTGTCTTTAATCTCCCTTTTGCATGAACTAAACAGCAATAACGATGGATACAAAGTAAAAAAAGAAAGTGAACAGAGAGAATTGGATGAGTCTAAAGGTGATTACGAAGGCATTTGGAGTGATTACTAATGATGGTGACGTTATGCCTCTATTCATCTTCCAACAGAACCTCAGACTCAATATGGAGGCCTACATCAAGTGCCTTGAGGAGGGAGTGCTGAACCTGGATCAAGATGATGGCTGTTGAAAGACCGTATATCTGGCAACAGGACTCTGCACTATGCCACACAAGCAGAAGAACCAAGTCGTGGTTGTCAGACAATTTCTGTGACTACATCAACCCTTACATCTGGTCACCTAACTACTCAGATTGAAACCACCTTGATTATTATGTGGTGGACACAGTTGAATGAGAGACCAATAAAACTTGTAACACCAAAGATGAACTGAAGGCAAGGATTATTGCAGCCTTCACCAACTTAAACAAGGAGACCATCCAGAAGAGTTGCAGGAGACTCCAAAGTTGTTGGTTGAAGCCAATGTTGATTTTACTGAATAAATTTACTCTTTAGTATTTCAAGTTACTATTGTATAATTTTGATAAATATATCTGGTAAAATGTGATGTCAGTGTTAATTTAATTTTTGTGTAATTTAGGCTACAATTTATCTCTTACGTCCTGTAAATATTGCTGTTGTCAAATGTAAAAGTAAACTTAAAACAGGAAATAAATAATCATCAGTGCTTTTAAGGAGGCAAGCTTGAATAATGGATTGAGGCATGTATTGAGGAATTGGAGAGCCGAGTTTGAATTCCTGTCAAGTTCATTACATTTACTTATGTGTTATTACCCCTGGAAAAGGTATGTGTCCAACTCTTCTCCCACCAGTTCTGGGGAATTAATAAAACAGACTGGAATCTGTAGTCATGGGTGGCAACCAGTCTAGGAGAAGGAAAACTGAATTCAAAACTGTATGTGGCCCTGTCAAAGCAAAGGATCATTTGCATTGACTTCTGTTGGCTCCTTTTTTAATGCTTCTAAACAAGGTTTTATTGTTTCATGCAAATACAAAGGCTAAGAAAAAAAAACTTAAAAGCAAAAGATATTTGCTTCCTATCCTGAATGGAGAAATATGCAGCTATTTATAAGAAAAGTAAAAGGCTGTACTACCAAAAAAACACTGCTGCTGTTGGCTGATGTGGAAAAATGTAATCACTGCATGGTGCTGCCCTCATAGCCACTCATTGGATTAATGATAGTTGATTCAAAAAAAGGTTGAGGCCACTGATTGCTGGAGAAAATACCTCAGACTGATAATAATAATAATAATAATAATAATAATAAGGGATCCCTGGAAGTCCATGCCTCAAAGAGATACAAAAATTTATTCTATCAAGTACAGCCTACACTTTACGAAGGGCTTTATCTATGTAATAATTATTATTTTTTTTTTTTGCAGTGTCATGATACAATTTCTAACCTTAGGTCCCTGTGTGGGACCCGGAAAGAAATGTGTAAACAGCAGATATCAAAGAAAATAAAAATAATAATAATAATTGTGTAAAACATTTGGGTTTGAATGTGTGACAAGAATTATGATCTTGTGGTCACAATGGAGAAGATAGTTCTGGAGAATAGTAAAGTGAGAAATCCTGTTGGATGTTCGGATACATACAGGGATATTAAAGCAAAATAAAACAGATTTTATTCTACTGGACAAAAAGCAAAAGATTTGCCACCTGACCAAAGTCTTTTTTTCATTTTATAAGAGAACTAAACACAAAGAAAAAGCAGTTGAAAATAATTTACAGTATGAAATTCTGAAAGATAAGGAAAGTCATCATAGTACCAGTGATCATTGGAGCACTGGGATGTTTTACAAAAATCATGGAATTATAAGCAAAGAAACTCATTAACAAGTAAATCTGGAGTACTGAACGGGATATTTACTGTCACCAATTTGAATTCACCAAACATATTAGGTACATATTAACATTTCTAGTCATTTGAGATTAGAAGCCATGCCTGCACTACTTGAATAGACTGGTCTACTTTGGAAAAATAAGGAAATGCTTTTGGGAAATAATTTTTTGCTGGCTAGCATTCTTTAGATTTTCCATAGACTGCACCACTTATCAGAATCCAGAAAATTTATTTATTATTGTTTTAGAAGAAATTCTTATTTATAATATAGATACAAAAGCAAATCGATCCCTGACTTTGAAAAGTTACTGGTCTTTGGAAAAGTTAGTAATTTGGACTGTTATTTATAAAAGTGAAAATTTGAAAATGTGCTAACATCATTGATATATGCATATCTTTTTTACATCTTTTAAAGATCTTTTAAATAATTTTTTTGCATGTGAATTTTCCAAAGCACATGCAAAAACATTTTAGCATCATAATTATTTATATTGAATTAAGAATAAACAAATACAGAGTTTTATTAATTTAGGCAGATTGTTTCTTCTATACAGGTTTGCTTGGTTTGGTTTATTTTGTTTTACGGCATATCAACCTCAATGGGTTATTTAATGCCGACAACAGTTTTTATTGCTGGTAATATTCTGTTTTGCCAAAAATCTGTTTCTGGTAATATTTTTCCTTCAAAGTTGTATTGCTGGTAATAATTTTTTTCAAAAAGTATTGCTGGTAATAGTTAACTATTTGCCCATACCTGGGACCCCAACAGGTACCACCGGTTAGGACGGACCTGGGAACACTAGCAATTCCTCAAAACCTCCTAATCAGAGGCCTTGCTGCTAGATGTAGTATATCATCTTACCCAGGATGTGGATGTGGTTTAACATCTTACCCAGGACAAGCTTCTATACAGGAATCCCTTGATTACTGTGACTAATGTGTACATTAGTAAATATAAAAAATTAATTTTCAATTACGATGGTTAGACTGAAGAATCTTTTACTGCACTAATTCAGTATTATGTATGCACTAATCAAATTTTGGTATATAAAAATTTTAGCAAACTAATCAAAAATACACATTAATTGAAGGATGCCTGTACTTAAAAATGTATATGTATATGTTTGTTATTTTGTAAATTTCATTTGAAGATGGTAAGGAACATGTTTTTATTATTAAAATAAATGAAAAAAATAAAATTATTAATAAAAGCATTTCTTCCATTATTTTTATTTTTCATTTTTTATTTCCTAGAAAGAGAACAGGGTGTAGAAATATGTTACATACCTTCTCTCTGGTCTTGAAAAGGAAAGTGATCAATGCTAGAACCGTAGTCTTTACTCCCTTGTCTTGCATGTAATGTTGTAATAGGCTGTGTTTTCTACTCGCATGTCAGGGAAGCAACTTTTTCTCATTGTGTCTCAGCCAAATTAGTCCTCTGTACAGACAGGGCTTTACTGACTGACTGTTAAGTGTAACATGGTGCAAAAGAGAGATGAAAGTTAATCCAACATATGGAACAATCCCAAAGATCATTGTAATGATGTTGCAAGAAATGGAAACACAAGAAAGAATCAAAATTATCCAACAGACGGCATTGGTAAAATCAGTAAGATTACCTGGAAGAGTTTTAGGAAGATTTGACATAATTTTCTATTCAGTGAAGACTATTGGTTACTATGGGTCAGAAAATAAATAAAAAGAACAAATTTTAAAACATGGGTAACCCAGACTGACCACTGACTCCAAGCAAAAAAAAAAAAAAAATGATCAGATTGTGGTAAACAATGAAAAAATATGAGCTATATTGATTATGTTGTTGTACCTGAAAGGTGTTAGACAAAGACAAAGGTGAAATACTGGAAAATTACCAGTATTTTGTCCTGGAACCAATAAAGATGTTTAAGTATGAAGATAAAGATCACTTGTGGAGCTATCAGTCATTTGAGGAGGACATGTTGTCATTCTATCTCTAGTGAAAACCACCAGACACCTGGTATGAATTTACAAATACATGAAATAATAATAAGAATAATAATTCTATTATAATTGTGCATATTCCATCCTTGTTAGCATGACCATTATATCCTGTCAATCTCAACTAAATCTAAATGGTGCAGACACTCATAACCAAGGATGCCAGACCACTAGGGAAGCCCATGCCTCAACGAAATTCAAAAAATTTGTTCTCACAAGTACAGCCCACACTTTATGGAGGGCTTTATCTATGTAAGATCTTTTTATTTTTTAACCCCTTATTGCAGGTACATTTGTGTTTTTTCAACATCCACAGAGCCCACCTGTGGTTTATACTGCAACTATTCTGAGTGGACCTTAGTTACAGTTTCTGAGAGACGGCATGTTATCTGGCGTGATCAATATTTTGAATAAAGCCGGCATACGTGGTCACGATGACATTTGACTTTGTGCTAGCACAACCAACGAAGGTTCCCAATGGTTCTGTTTACCCAATTTCACTCACAAGGGTTTGGGTCAATCCGTGGGGTATAATTTTTCAAAGATGCTGCATGCTGGGATAACCTTCTCCAGACTGACACCATCAAGAAATTACCTTCCTGACAAATTGGCCATGATGAGGTTCAAATCTTGGTCTCATGGACAGAAAGTAAACATTCTAATGACTCAGCCACATGTCAGTACCTCAAAATAATAGGACTATTCTGCATTTTGATCACATGGAAAGAGGGGAAAAGTGATTATTTGGTTTTAGTGAGAAAATGGAAGAAAGGAGGAAAATATAGCAGTTGCTAGAGAGTATCAGATTAAACTGATAAAAACAGATATTACACATTGATCTCAGCCAAAAGGCTGAGAAGTGGGTATTTTTCCGTGAGCCCACGTCACTACCTAGTAAGACACAAGGTCAGTTCAAAGTGGGTTTAATGGCAATACGAAGAAAAATTGGCAGCGTCTCCTCAGCACTTCCTCTTTTGGGGACACCTCAGGTGCTTGACAATAAACCCAGCACCCTCCCAAAGGAGATGTACTGCCTGGGGGGAAGTTGCCTTAGGGCTTGAACAGTATCAAATGACAGAAACTGAGTAAGGCAAAAATCGAGTTTACATAAATAAAATAATATCATCTGCTGAATTATTTTTAAATTATTATCAAGAGAAATGTTTGCAAGATGCGAATTTGGTTAGAAAGAATGGAAGATGGAAGTGTTTAATGTCTCCTGACTATATCTCATAAATACTGGACTATTTCCATTTTTATTGTATAGCAAAATAAGACATACAAAGGAAGAAGGGAAATTAAAGTTTTTAACAACTGAAATTAAAAAAGTTCTCAATTTAAAATTTCTTCATTTGTACCCCCTTACTTCTTAAAATAACAACCAGCATTCATATTTATGATAGCTATTGCAATATTTTGTTAAAGTTATTAAGCTCAAATATTTTAGCAATGTGATAGGGGAATTTCTACAGATAGAAAATGAATTCAGTAAATATACAAAATTAGAAAGCGTGTGAGACAAGGATGCGTCTTCTCACTGGAGTTATTCAACAATTCGGCAGAGAGAATTAGAACTCCTGTTAGGATCCATTATTGGTGAACATAACAACATAAGCATTAATAGAAGACATAGAAAGGAAACTAAAGAATGTAGTAAAGAAAGTGAGAAGAGGGGACTCAACATAAATTGCTAGGATATCGAATACATGGTTGTTAGTAAAAGGAACAGCCCAACATGGAAATTACAACTTGGAGGTAGAAAAATTAAACAAGTGCAATAATTTAAATGGAAAGTCTTTTAACAGAGCACGGAAAGTGCAACACTGAAATCTGAAGACATATTGGAAAAAAAAAGATGCTTTTTAAAAGCTAAGCAAAGTATTAAGAAATCTGAAGACATATTGGGAAAAAAAAGATGCTTTTTAAAAGCTAAGCAAAGTATTAAGAAATAGGAGAATTTTGCTAGAAACAAGGAAAAGAGTAACAAACCTGTTAGGCAATATGACAGTGAATGCTGGACAATCTCAACAACGATGAAGAAGCAACTTGAAGCAACAGAGATGTGGTTCTCCAGAAGGATGCTGTGACTATATGAGCAATGACCAAGTTTTAAACAAAATGGAAGCACTTCTGCTTAACATCAGGAAAATGTAGTTGAAACTTCTAGGGTGCATAAAAAGGGAAATTTGATTCTCACAGGAGAGAATGAAGTCAGGAGGGACAGAGGAAAATAATCCAAGTTTTAGTAAATGGATGACAGACCAGGGTTTAGGAGGGATAACAAAAAAGACCAAATTTATTAAGAGCTACAAAGGACAGGAAATTATGGAGAACCATGACTGCCAACGTCCTGGAGGGACATGGTACATTGAACTAAAAAAAAGGAGGAGACTGACATTATTTAAAGAATGAAATTAAGAAAGTCTAGAAAGGATTAGTAAACAAAAGTAATTACAGTGATGATTGGAGCACTGGGATTTTGTACAAAAAACCCTTCCAGATACTGGATTACAATCTAAAAGCAGAGCTACTGCAAAAGGATATTCCTGAAAGTTGGATACAGCCTGTTGGTGAAAAAAAAACAAATGATTAATTTATTTTCTTAAGTACTGAAAGGTAACCTGAAAATGAACTTCTTACCAGCAACCAACATTATATGCTGTGTGTAGTGAATAATAATAATAATAATAATAATAATAATAATAATAATAATAATAATGATGATGATAATATTTATAATAATAATAAATGTGGCACATGGTAACATCAACAATCCCTGTTGTTGATGGAGCCCTAGGATTGGTTGGAAAAGATTCCAGTAGACTAATTGAAGGGATTCCTGGAAGCCCATGCCTCAACAAAATTCAAAAAATCTGTTCTCACAAGTACAGCCCACACTTTACGGAGGGTTTTATCTAGGTAAAATCTTTTTTTTTTTTTTTTATTTATTTATTTATTTTTTGTCAGTGGAAAGTGTCATGATGCCATTTCTAACCTTAGGTCTCTGGGCAGGACCTGGAAAGAAATTTGTAAACGCCAGAAATCAAAGGAAATAATAATAATAATGGTGAGAAAGAACAGTTCATAATAGTGACAGTAAACTACTTCTGGTAGTAAGGCCTCTTCTGCGGAGTGTGTAACCAGCACTTAATTGCTGTTGTTCCCAATTCAACCCTGACCAATGGTGGTAGCACCAGTCAGGGTCCCAGCTATGGGCAAATAGTTAACCCCCAAAATGGGGTCAAAACACTATGAAAGTATAAATATATTTTCATTGTTAAAATACCAGCAATATATTTTTGTAAATGAAGTTACTGATGCACCAAAGAAAATTAAATTTTAGCATTAAATGACCCACAAGGTGTTGTTATGACACTAAACGAACAAACAAACTTATATATTTCCAATGAGACGGTCATGAACATTCTCAGTCAGCTATTTCTGGGTCATTTTGCCCATAGTTATGACAAAAAAAAGACATTACAGTCAATGCATTTTTGTAAAAGAAAAAAAAATAGCAATAATCCATTTTTTTTGTCAAAGAAATTACTAATGCCCCCAAGAAAATTAAGTTTTGGCCTTAAATGACCCATAAGGAGTTGATGTGCCGGTAAACAAACAGACAGATGAATTCATAATAATGATGATGCTGATGATGATAGATTTAAAATTAATTATTCATTTAAAAACTATCAAAGAAACAAAGCTATAAATAACGAATAATGATTGATTGCAGTTTTGAGTTTGGAATTTTAAACTTGATTTCAAAAAAGAAAACGGTGCCATATGATTTAAATTCTGGTTTTCTTTTCTCTTTAAATATCTAAAACTGTGGAGACTTTAAATATTTAACTACAAACTAATGAGAACAGTCCAGCTACTAATGTCAAATTGGTGGCAACTTTCTTATACAGATGTTGGATTCTTGGTTTATTTTGAGGATGGTGCAATCAGATTTCTAAAAACTGTCATCCATATTCTCTTTTTAACTAATTTCTTAACCCCATTGATTTGCTTGTGTTCTTCTTTCCTTTCATTTCGTCACAGCCTCATCCTTGTCTTCCATTTGCTTCCTTCTTTCTTCCTTCTACCATAATCTGGCCACATTTGCCAATTCTTCTTTTTCCAATCTTCTTAATAGCTTTTTCTTCATTTCTTACTGTTTTTTCTTCATTTTCTATCTTCATGAATTGCTTGTGATATTTCTAAAATTATTCTTGTAACTTCTTCATCGTTTTCTTTTTTCTTTCTTTTTCTTTCTTTTCTTTTTCTTCCTTCTTTGATTTTCCTTTTCTTCTCTTTTCTTTCTCTAAAATTCTTTTCCATTTTCCTTCTTTTTCATTTTTCTTTTCTGCAATCCTTTTTCTTTTATAGCCGTTCTTCTTCTTTTCTGAAATTGTTCTTGTAACTTATTCATCATTTTCTTCTTCACTTTCCTTTTTTTCATTTCTATTTCCTGCTTCTCTTTCTTCTATTCTTCTACTTTTCTTTTAGTCACTCTTTAATTCTTCTTATTTTTGTTGTTGCTGTTGTTGTACTTCTTCCTTTTCTTCTCTTTTTTTCATTGTTCTTCCTTTCATTCACTCCCATTTTAAATATTTTTCAATGTTTTTCTTCTTCTTCTTCCTCTTTTTCTTTTATATTTTCTTTATCATTTCTCTTTCTTTCTTCTTTCTTCTTCTTCTTCTTCTTCATATTCTTCTTCTTTTCTTTAAGTCCACCTTCTGTTCTTCAATATTTTATTGCTGTTGGCGTTGTATTTCTTTTTCATTTCTTTTTCCTTCATTCTTCTTCTTTTCCTTTTCCCTCTTTTTAAATATTTTTCTTAGTTTTTCTTCTTTTTCATTTCTTTTTCCTTCATTCTTCTTCTTTTCCTTTTCCCTCTTTTTAAATATTTTTCTTAGTTTTTCTTCTTTTTCATTTCTTTTTCCTTCATTCTTCTTCTTTTCCTTTTCCCTCTTTTTAAATATTTTTCTTAGTTTTTCTTCTTTTTCATTTCTTTTTCCTTCATTCTTCTTCTTTTCCTTTTCCCTCTTTTTAAATATTTTTCTTAGTTTTTCTTCTTTTTCATTTCTTTTTCCTTCATTCTTCTTCTTTTCCTTTTCCCTTTTTTTAAATATTTTTCTTAGTTTTTCTTCTTTTTCATTTCTTTTTCCTTCATTCTTCTTCTTTTCCTTTTCCCTTTTTTTAAATATTTTTCTTAGTTTTTCTTCTTTTTCATTTCTTTTTCCTTCATTCTTCTTCTTTTCCTTTTCCCTTTTTTTAAATATTTTTCTTAGTTTTTCTTCTTTTTCATTTCTTTTTCCTTCATTCTTCTTCTTTTCCTTTTCCCTCTTTTTAAATATTTTTCTTAGTTTTTCTTCTTTTTCATTTCTTTTTCCTTCATTCTTCTTCTTTTCCTTTTCCCTCTTTTTAAATATTTTTCTTAGTTTTTCTTCTTTTTCATTTCTTTTTCCTTCATTCTTCTTCTTTTCCTTTTCCCTCTTTTTAAATATTTTTCTTAGTTTTTCTTCTTTTTCATTTCTTTTTCCTTCATTCTTCTTCCTTTCCTTTTCCCTCTTTTTAAATATTTTTCTTAGTTTTTCTTCTTTTTCATTTCTTTTTCCTTCATTCTTCTTCTTTTCCTTTTCCCTCTTTTTAAATATTTTTCTTAGTTTTTCTTCTTTTTCATTTCTTTTTCCTTCATTCTTCTTCTTTTCCTTTTCCCTCTTTTTAAATATTTTTCTTAGTTTTTCTTCTTTTTCATTTCTTTTTCCTTCATTCTTCTTCTTTTCCTTTTCCCTCTTTTTAAATATTTTTCTTAGTTTTTCTTCTTTTTCATTTCTTTTTCCTTCATTCTTCTTCTTTTCCTTTTCCCTCTTTTTAAATATTTTTCTTAGTTTTTCTTCTTTTTCATTTCTTTTTCCTTCATTCTTCTTCTTTTCCTTTTCCCTCTTTTTAAATATTTTTCTTAGTTTTTCTTCTTTTTCATTTCTTCTTCTCTGAAATTCTTCTTGTAACTTCTTCCTCATTTTCTTTTTCTTTTTTTTTCAGTTATCTTTCTTCTTTCTTTTCTTCTCTTTCTTTTTACTCTTTCCTTCCTTTTCATTCTTTTGAATCTCTTCTTTTTCCTTTGCTTCTACCTCATTTTTCTTCTTCTTAATCTTCTTTCTTTTTCCTTTTTTCAATTTCTTGTAATCAACCAAAAATACCAGAATACATTGTGGCCTGACTTTTTGTCTTCTATATTGAGAACATCTAAAAACATGGACTGCAGCAGAGGATAAATTTTTAGTGCAAAATTGCCATCTGCTTATGGCACTAGGAATCTATTTGCATTTGCTCCAAGAAGATTCTTCCAATTTCCCAAATTCCCTGAAGAAAAACATTCAATATAAACTCCAGGAGGGAAACCTTTTAAAGTGTATCATTTTTAGTCGACATTCTAAATATCAGCTTGATAACATTCATGCTCATCCAAATCATTTACCTGATTCCCACTGAAATTGCGGTCTATGTGGGGAATTACTAAACTTACCTTAGCTTAGGAATGTGGGGAATTCTGTGAAAATCTAACACACTACAATTTAGTAATGATATTTGAAACTAGTTTGTTTAATATTTCTCCAGAGTGTGACATTCATGTTTTTATGGTTAAAATGTGCAAGGCTGACAAAGCAAATATTTGCCTGCCAGGACTACAGAAAACACCTTGAGAGACTGGAAAATCAGGCTATAAATCTATAATAAAATTCTCTATTTCTTTCTTACTTTGTTACCTATTCCCATGTGATCACCAAAGTTAAGCAACATTGAGCCTGGTCATAACTAGATGGGTGACTGCTTGGGAATACCAGGTGCTGTAAACTTAGAGGTGTGAACCGTGGAACGGATAATGTTAATCAGAGAGTCAAGTTCCAATTCCCATTGGGTTTATTATATTTACTTATGTTCAAAGACACTTAAGAAAGGTATGAAGCTATATCTATGGGTTAATTAGTAAGATTGTATCACTAAGCTATTATTATCTAATTAAAATAATTCTTACAATCTAAACAAATATTTTTCTGGCTTTAAATAAACTGCAATGGTTGATAAGCTGTAGAAAACAAATCAATATTTCTGACTTTGTCCCCCCACTCCCCCGAAGTGCATGTACACAACTAATTTCCCAACAGAATAAGGTTTGTCAGACGTTAAAAAAGGGTTAGAGCTTACAATAGTATTCAAAACCTAAGAGCCACTCGAGGTAGAGGTTACAGAATAAGTGATAAGCATCACACTTTATAATGGGATGTGGGGAAGAATTACTCAATCTGCAGCTGCTATATCAAGAATTTGTGGGCAAAGGACATAATTAATATTATTGAGACTTCTTTCTTTTTCTTTTTTTTAAGCTATCAATTATAGCTTCAAGACAGTGGGGCCATCCTTATTCAGAATATTAGTGTCTGTGTGCCATCTCCCGGCACAACTTCCTGTCCTTTGTAGCCCTTAAAAATATTTGTCTTTTCCCCATATCTCTGAATACCTGTTCTGCCAGCCATTTACATAAACTTGTTAGGTAGTTTATGTGCTGCTTTCCTTGGTCAGTCTTGTCTGCAATATGTCATGTGAGTATCAAATGTTCCAAGTCTTCTTTCCTCATTATTTACCAGAGAAATCTCTTTCTGCCGTGTATAAGTGTCATTTATGTCTCCATTATCTCTAAAACTTTGTTGTGGCTCACATGTTCCATCCACGATATTCTCATCATACTTCTGTAGAACCACATTTCAGTTGCATCAAGTCTCTTCTTTATGTGTGCAGCAGTCACGGCTATATATGAGGATTGAGGTTACATAAGAGTTCAGTACTCTTTTTTTTGGTTTCCAATGTAATTTTCATGTTTCTTAATATGTTTAAATTTTGGAATGGATTTTTTGCTATGCCAATGTTCCTTCATATTTCAGATCTATCTATATTTCTGAGATAAAGTATTATGTACATTATTTACCAGTGCTCATATTGCAAGTTTTGCTGTTATCATTTCACCTTTTTACCAGAGCTCATATTGCAATTTTTGTTGTTATTATCGCTTTTCTCTGGCACTCCTTATTACTGCTTCCCATATTGTATTCATTTCTATGCTTGGTCGGCTCAGGAGATTTTTGTGGCCTAGCATATGTGCTGATTCCTTAAGTTTACAAATTTTCCAATGGTGTTCTTTGTCTATGATCTCAACCTGATCCCACAGAGGGCAGTGATCTCCCTTCTCTCTCCATATGTGGTCAGCCATGCCTGATTTTTCCACTTCCCCTCATGTTATAGCTTTCTGGTGTTCTTGAAGCCTTACCTTAATGGGGTGGCCTGTCACCCATTTATATTTCTTTCCGCAGCTGCACGGGATGGCGTACACACAGTCTTTAGTCATGGGTCTTACACAAGAGAGATATCTGCGAAGTGTTGTCAAGCTTTTGAAGGTTGTCCTGATGTTATATGGACTGAAGATCCTTTCTATAACCCCTTTACATAAGGCAGGCAGACTGTTTTCTGAGTGTTGTTGTCCTCCTCCTGTTGTAACAGGAGATAACTGATAACTGACATCCATTAAACATGGCACATGGAACTAGAACAGTCTACCTCAGTGAATGAAATAAAGGGTTCAGTTTGACATTCCAAACACCTGAAGAAGGCAGGAGCATACAATGGCCAAAGCATTGTAATAAATATGGCGACAAAGATGAGGACAATAGTCCAAATAATGTAAATAATGCACTACCCAGATATTTACATCTTTGCACTTGGTTTATTTTGGCATCTCCAATTTGTAATTTGCATCGAGGGCTGTCCCTTTTACTGACAACCATAAATTTTATCTTCTTTCATTTTATATTTATTCTTTCCTTCTCACTTTCCTTTAATACTTTCTGTGAGAGTTCTTGTACTTTCCTGTCTGTGTTTGTGTCAGTTGAATGTATAATATTGTTAAGATTGTGGCTGCCTATAATGAATCCTGGTAGAACTTTATTGCTGCATATTGCACTATCAAATCTTAGAAGCAAGTCAATATGCTCCTGTGCCAGATAGGTTATGATCAAAATAGATATGAATAGAATAGATAGATAAATAGTTGTTAGCTGAATCAGGTAATTATTTCCAAAAAGAATGTGACATTCTGTAAAGAACTACATGCACAAAAAGCTGTTGTTAACTGGGACAAGGAATGCCTTGTTAATTTTAATCCCACCAAAAAGAAACATCTCTCTATTAATCACCTCAAAAACCGCTTCCTGGCTTACGTCAGCATGACTGATACTAACCTCCATGTGTGATATGTTATGCCTTCTCATGCTAATCTCAGCTGACATGGAGTACGAAGATGATACTGAATCCATTACTAGGCCTGATGCAAAGAAAGTTGGTTCACTATGTCATGCTAGACAATCTTTCTCTCCAGAAAATAATTTACATATTTATAAGTCTACCTTTCATTCATGCTTTGAATATGACTGCAACATATGGTTTGGTACTCGTCCTGTATATTTAGAGATTCTTGATAAAATCCAAAGAAGAATCAGCATTATTATTGGTCCTCACCTGGTGCCTCAGCTTCAGCTATTTTCTAACTGCCATAATGTAATTTCCCGTGCCTTTTCCATAAATAATTTCATGTTAATTGTTCGGATAAACTCTTCACTATGTTATCTAGACTTTATGAATTTAGACAGTACTAAATTGGAGACAATGTCCCATCAATTGACAGTTGAATTGGCGAGATGAAACCATAAGTTCTATGCTAATAGTTACTTCTATCAAACTTCTCACTTGTGAAGCTGTGGAGGGTAGTATTTAACTTTGTCGGAGTTACCTTCTCCTCAGTTTCCTTAATCCTTCAACAGGGGTCTCTCTCCCCTGGCTATAAATACTGGCTAACCCTTCGCCTCTCTCTCTTTTCCGACTCATGCCTTGGGCCGCCACCTTGCGTGGAGATGAGGTAAAATCTCTCTTTTTCCACTTAGGCCAATATGTGACCTCTCACAGATACAGTGTTTCCCAAATTCTGGGAACGCGCTAAGAACAATACACGTACGTATGAACACTCACAACACACGCACATAATTTCTCCATACAAACTCTACGTAACTGTTCATGTCTTTGTGTAACTCGTTATTAATATATATTTGTTTACATATATGTATCGGTCTTGTTTGTTTTCTTTGTCTTCTTTGGACTTAATTAAAGTCCGACACTTCTCATGTAGCTGGACCTGCCAGCAGGAAAGTTTAACCTTCTGATATCTCTTCACATCTTCACCCCCACTGTCCGCTACAACTTCATGTCACTAAGAGAAATTGAATAAACAAAACGAAGATTTAATTAGAAAATGAATGGCCAGTGATGCACGGAGAGACAAAATGTGAAGGTATAGTGAATGGTTAACCTCAAGTCAGCTGACATTGAGTAAGGGTGGCCAAATCTTCATTTTGTTGGGACAGCTAGCAGACACGTCCAAACTCAATGGTTGGGAAGTGAGACTAGAATGATCATCTCTTTTCCAGAAGTGGGGTCATAAAATTCACATGTGACTGGAACTGTTTTTGATTTCCTTTTACATCAAAGGAAAATTAAATTCTTTATATTTTCATTCTCCCAGAGAACTCTCTTTTGGCTCCATCCTGTCCAGCGAAATTTGATTTTCAAAAATGTAAATATAATCTCAATTATTATCTACTGTCTTCTTGATTACTCATCTTCTATTGATCTTTCTCCTGAATAATGTTTCTATTTTGGCTTATTCTTTAACACTCAGTAACCCCTTGTATCTTAGTGGCTATACTGTCTTGCCTGGGGTGAAATGATGAAAAAACTACTTATACTATTTACATAGATCGGACTGTTGTTCTAATTTTTATTGTCATATTCAAGACATTTCAGCTGTTGTATGCCCCGACCTTCTTCATGTGATATATGGTGGAATTTAAAAACAAACACTTTATTTAGTCCCTGGAAGTAGATTTTTCTAATTCCATGTGCCATGAATTTTTTAGAACAATCTACCCCCGTGGACTAAATAAAGTGTTTGGTTCGAAATTCTAACATATATAACCTGAAGAAAGCCGGAATGTACAACGGTCGAAATGTTGTTAATATGGCATTAAAGATGATGGTAACAGTTCGAATGAGGTGAATATTGTAAATAGTTATAATACCTAATCTCAGAAATAAAAACATTTTGGAAACAAAAGACTGAAATGGAATTTAGAGACCTCTCATGTGAAAGTCCTTTCCTCTAGAATCTGAGCCAAATTTAGCATGTCGCATTTCAAGTATTGTATCTCTCAAGCACTGAATATTTTCAGGAAAGCAAATTTAGCTTTTAATGCAGATAAACTTGTTTAGGGTAATGAGACTTCTTTTAGATTTTGAAATGATTTCAATCTTGGAGAATTATGTACATAAACTCTGCAAGGGAACCATAAAAACTGGCAGAAAGAAAAACACTTGTAATTTCTTCCTTGTGTTCTTGTTTCCATGGATTTGCTGGTTTATTCGTGTATGTGTATATATGTGTGTGTGTGTGTGTGTGTGTGTTGGACGATTATGTCAGCATGTGTGCAACTGAATTTGTTGCTTGCATTATTTATAAAACCACATCTGCATGTATGTGTGCAAATTAAGCTCTGTAATTATCTAGAAGCAAAATCTGGCAACAAACCCAGGAGAATGAAAGGGCAGGGAAACGAAGATGAATAGAAAATTCTAATTAACTATTTTCATGCTATGCATGCAACACACTTAATATAAACAGAATATTCGCAAATGCATCATCAACAGAAGCAGATGCTATATTTAGTCCTTACAATTGAGTAAGACATAAGGCTAAATGAATGAGGATTTTGCTATGCATCCAGGTAGCTAATAGAAGTAAGGTTCAAAATTATTGCTTTTACGAAGATTCGAACAAGTCTAAAAATAATCGAGGTTCAATTGTGTTGCAGCATTGACTTCAATGTATTATTAAGGTTGTATTAGGAAATCTAAGATTTCTTTGTGCTTTGGTAAATTTGTGCTTTGCACGTAGATAAAATGTGATGCAAAATAATCAAGTTTATATGAGAAAAATTCATCTTGAATTCATCCTGTGTTTTTTTTTATCATTTCACCCCAAGGAAGATGATAATGCCTCTGAAACGCAAGGGGTTAATGGAAGTGAAAGAGAATGAGAAGTCTTTAGGAACACGAAAACAAAAAAAACAAAATTCAGGATGAGAAGAGATTGGAGTTAAATTTAAATTTTTTAAGAATTAAGAAATCGTAGGAGAGTTCCACAGGTGAGAAGTGTGAAAAAAACTATTAAAATAGAAGTTACAGTTACATCTAGCTAGATCATTAATAAAACAGTGAGACCTAGTTACCAATCTAGTCGGTCACACAAATTTGTTCCAGTTGAGGCACCAAGGATGAAAACTCTTTGAAGCAATTGCCATTAAATTATTGACTGAAGCGAGTGAGGGAAGCCACATTTTGGCTATGGGAAAGTGACTGAAGTCAAGATGCCAGGTCAGGATCGATTATATTACAAACCCTTTATGGGGTAGATTATTACAAAACAATGAGCATGTTGAGAATTTGAATCCATCCGCAACAAAGAAAAAATCAATAAAGTTTTTTATATCTAAAAATATAAATTAATTTTATTTTCATGTTTTCAAAACTAATTTTTTTCTCAGCATATAGGTGTGTTAAAGTTCCTTTTCTGTAGTTGTTTGTTAAGATGAAAAGAAATGACATTTCTTCACATGTATGTGTGAAAAGAGAGGCAAAGGAGAAAGTGAGGAGGAAAATTGAAGTATCACGTAGCTTGATGAGGAAGAGTGTAAGTGTCACATAGCTTGGTGAAGAAGACGGGTGAATGTATAAGGGAATTTCTTTGAAGCTACGCTAGCTGGTATGAACTGCTGTTATATGTTGCTGTCTCTATCTCCTTACTGCTTTTGTCTGTCTAGAAACTTTATTTAAATACTCTTCAAAGGTATCATGAATCCTGTTTTTTTTTTTTATTGTTGGTGAGAACTTGACCCATTAGTTAAAAACAGTTAAATATCAATTTTCAAATGATTTATTTATTAACCAGAAGGTATGCACAAATCTTTCGACTCAGAAACCATTTTTTTGTCATTTGACGATTGACTGTCTTGGTGTTTACTTCTATCTTTGCTTCACAAGTACTTCTGTAGCAGTTGTTTGGTAGTCAAATAAAGAATAAACACTAGAAATAATAAGAAAGTATGCTAAGTAATAATAATAATAATACAGGAAATCTAAGATGTTGTAATTTTCTTGTTACAAATATATTAGAATACATAATCCATTATATGGTTCCTGGCACAATTCTTATTCAAAGAGATGCTTTTAATGAAACACTTTGGTTGTACCCTAATCGAGATCTTTATCGCTACACCAGGGTCATGTACGGATTTGATGTCAGAATTGTTCTTTTCCTAGTCTGACTGCCTAGAGAACCCAATGTGCCAGGCTATTTAACCTATATCTAGAGGAATGGAAAGAAAAAGGAATTTGATTCGTAACTGTAGGACGTGTATTAGAGCATAAATATAACGATCTCAACTGGAATTCAAAATTGTCCCTCTGATTTCTCATTATGAACGACTAACCAATAAACAACCACCCCATCCTCTCCATTTCTTATTAAAATGCTGTAAAACAATACAGTTATGAAAGAGGGTATTTTAACGAATCCAAAAAGTGCACATGCATGTTTGGTAAAGTCGATATGTTGCCAGAAGTGCGTAGGATCTTCGGAAGTTGATTAGTATTTTAAAAAACATTATGGTGGGTGATATTAATTTTAAGAAAAAAAAAGTGGTTTCTGGACAAGATGAAAATGCTTTACCAATTCTTTTGCTTGATTGAGTTAGAGCCAGAAGACATGGTTGATATCTCCCAAACTGAACTGCATTATCAAAAAATTGTTAAAAAACATTTTCACTTTGAGAAATGAGTTCAACTTCACACTGCTGCAAAATGTGGAAACAAAGAAAAGTTGTTTTCTCCACGTCTCGGCAGCTGGTGTGGAATAAAGAAATCAAAGAGAGAAGAAGTAGAGGTTTAGTTCACGTCTGTTTCTATATCAGTTTCTGATTTAATGGTTGTTTATTTAAAACACAACTAGACTGATTGCTAATACATTCAAAGCAGAACAATATTAAAAGAAGTGCTGCACATATACAATCTACATTTCTGTTCATGACCAGTTCGGTTGCAATTAGTTAATCTGGCCAGCTGTATCTCCAATCAGCCATGTTGATTCTGCACATAACGTGTGCACCCAGTCACCATAATTCATGTACAAGAATGCAATTGATGTTAAATTGATTGCCCAAAGCAGACTATGTTAATAATATTATCATTTTATTCTAAACTGGGATCAAAATAGGTCTATATTTCTGAGATGGGGTATTGCAAATATTTACATTGTTTGGACTGTTGTCCTCATCGTTATTGCCATATTCACAATGTTTTGACCATTGTACACTCTGGCCTTCTTCAGGTCATTGGCCCAGTGCATAAAAGCATTAGTTGGAGTTGTAAGTTCAATACCTGGCTACTGCAGTGGTGAACAAAAACTTAGAGAGTCAAGTTAAAGGGAGGTAACTGAGACATATGGAATAGGCATAGCATGTGGAGCTAGAACAATTTACCCCATTAGAGGAAATAAAGGGTTCAGTTCTAAATTCCGGTCACCTGAAGAAGGCCAGAGCAAACAACAGCCAAAATGTTATGAATATGGGAATAAAGAAGAGGACAACAGTCCAAACAATGTAAATAATGTAAATAATTGGTATCAAAATATTAAACATTAGTTCATATAGCAACTATCACAACCATAAGGGAAACAAATTCATTAACGACAAATGTCAACAGGCAGGTATTTGTTGTTAAAATCATCTCAGTGAATTCTTTTACCTTATATTTGTATTAGGGCAGTGGAAAAGTGATTGGCATCCCAGCTTCAGTCACTTTATCATCGCTGTAATATTGTTTCCTTGTCCACTTTCTATAAATACTTTCATAGGAATTGTTCTGATGAACTTTCCTCTATCGTCTCTAGACATTATGAATTTAAATGCAATACCAGATTGGCAACAAAGTCTCATTATTTTACAATTGAACTGGCTTGATGTAACTGTAAGTTCTTTGCAAACATTTTCTTTTCATGCAGTTCTCACCTGTGGAAATCTCTTCCGACTTTTTGCTTTTCAGTTAACTTTGATCTTCAAAAATTTAAATTCAATGTTAATCATCATCTTGATTCCACTTCTTTTATTTTTCTTTCTCCTTAGTAATGGTTTTATGTTTCTTATTACTTCACATTTAGTAACCCATTGTGTCTCAGTGGCTTTACGGCCTTGTGTGGGGTTAAATGGTCAAAAAGGATCTGAATACTGACAGGAAGTGATATTGACACAGAAAAAAGAGACATGAAAGATATATTCACAGGAGACAAGATAGTTATTTCAAAATTTGTTCGCATCACCTCCAGAACAATTTAACTGGAAATAACTTGAAATAACAATTTAAAATAGTAATCCAAATGGAAATATCAGAATAAACCAAAAAAATAAAACGAAATTCAAAATATGTAAAACAAATAAGTATTGAAACAAACCAGAGAAAATAAGAAAAATCCAAGTTGTAACTTCATAATCAATAATCAAAAAAAAAAAAGAAGCAGTCTTATCGAGTATAAAAGCCTCCAAGAAGTGTTTTAATATTCTTTCTTTTTCTCTTTCAGTTCATATCTTTTATGCGATTAACATTTTGTCACTTTGCTGACTCAAAGACTAGTTTTGCATTATGAATTTTAATTAATAAGGTTAATTATGAACGAAAATAGTGACTAAGTAATTCATATAAAAAAGAATGCAAAATCTAAAAATTAGTAAATCTTTGAAAGCAAGGAGGAAAAAGAAAAAAATGATTGAGACAATTTTCATGCGAAAATGTTAATTTAGTTTCTGAAACCAGATTTTAAATGTAGATTTGTTTTGTGTTATTGGTAAGAAAGTTCTTTAACGCAGGAAAATATTCTAAAAGTGCCAGGCGTAGAACATTAGTCGATATTTTCAATCCAAAACAAATGTAGAACAGTTTTTAACCTTCATCATCATTTTATTAGTACATTTTTCTTGTTCCTCTATGTGCAGAGTATTCTCTCAGTGGGCAATCATGCATCACCATAACATCTCATCATTTGTTGTTCTAATCAATGATTACTACTGCCATTCTTGTTCTGCCATCCATTTACACAAACTTTTTAGGTAGCTTATTCACTGTTTCCCTAGGGCTCTCTCGCCTTCAGTGTCCCTTTGCATGTCAAATTCTCCAAGTACTCTTTCTTCAATATATTTCAAACAAGTGTTAAGTATCTTTTTTTCTGATTTTATGTATAATTATTATATTTTTCTGAATCTCATATAAAAATATGTTTATCTTCATCCACTTTCAATGTTATTATGAATAGACAAAGATATGCTAAATTTGACATATATTTAAAGTAGTGGTTCTCAAACTTTTTGAACCCCCTAGCCTTGATCGATCCACTATCTTTCTCCACATCCTCTCCTTTACCACTCCTATCTGCTCTTCCTCCAAACCTTCTGTAACCCCCTGTGTACTAGTGGCTTCCAGCCTTGTTTGGTGTGATATGCTTAAAAAAACAAAAACAAAAAAAAGTTAGGGTGCACTTGAAATCCTATCAATAATTGTAGGTGCACTGTATACAAATTTCAGAAAAAATATGTTATAATGAAGTCAAATATTACAGAAAAGAAATAATGCAATAAAACATATAAAATGAAAAATTCCTTAAGTTTATTCATTCTTGTGTTTATGAGACACATGAGCCTGGTGAGTCTTAGTGATTTCTTCAATGTTTGGGTGTATATTTGATCAGCAAACTCATTTCCTCCTCAATTCATTGAAGAGTTCCTCTTTTTTTGTACTTAATTTTGGTGAGAGCAGAAAAGACGAACTCCCATATATATGAATGAGACGGGTACCTGAATATAATAAAGTGAATATATTTTTTTTTTTTTATCTGGGTACATATTTCTCTGAAATGCTAGGGTGCACACAGACATCTTCCAGGGTACACCAATGTACCTCGGTGCACCATTTGAGAACCACTGATTTAAAGAAATATATGCTAATGGATCAGAATAAAGTAAAAAAAAGGATGTAATTAAAGCTAAAAGCTCCTACTGCCATCTAATGAATAAAAACAGACCAAACTTTTTACACAATAATAAAAATTGATGAACTTCAAAAATTGGGGTGTCTTCCCTACTGACCCAATTACATGAATCAATTATAATTCTTATGGCTTCAGCTACAAAGCTTCAGCTTATAAAACATTTCGAAGACTAAATTTATAAATATTTAACAAAAGTCTGCATACCACTATAAACCCACATGAACCTACGTTTTCGATTGCATTATTTGTACATCAAACAAGGAAAGTTACTTGAATCAACTTCAAAAGAAGTAAATCTAAAATTTGATACTGTAACTGTGATTAATATCGATGTAATTGTCTCAAAATATTTGACAGATAACTAAATAATTATATGAATGAAAAGAGAAATTAATTTAAGTTATTATTCTGTTAAAGGCAGGCTGAATATAAAATTCCCACATGAGAACTGAAAAGAGATTGTTCTTACATGGTCCCACCCACATGGTCGTTTATCTATGAGGGAGTGGCTGTCAAGATCATAGGATGAAAATGAAGGAGTGATGCTAGAGCTGTGAAACCTTGCAGGCAACACTTCTTATTAATAACTACCTATATGTGTTCAAAGAAGTCTTTAGAAGTAACTAGTAGTGACTTCAGAAATAACTAGTAACAACTCTTGAAAATGGATGAAATTCAACATTGTGGTGTTATCAATTACCTTACAAAAAAAGGTTTCAGCCCATCCACCGCTCGGATATTCTTGTTGACATGGTAGGTACATTAGGGAATGACATTTCAGCTTTATCAACAGTGCAAAAGTGTGCAATTGAATTTAAGAGGGACAGGGAGGTTCTTGAAGAGGACACAAGGGGTATGGATGTCCTGCATCTGCTAACACCAAGTAAAACATTGATTGTGTTCACCATTGTGTTCACCATGTGGTAATATATGACAAAAGATATACTATAAATCAAATAGCCATTGCTAATTGGATATCCTGTGAGAGAGTTGAGAAATATTTGCACAATGAACTTGGCATGATGATGGTTTATATTCGGTTGGCGCTATGTCTTCCAACACCTGATCAAAAGCACAACAGGTTGATCACCTCATGGGTATATCTGACATTGTTTGAGTAGATCCAGCTGGCTTCTTTGAATGTTTCCTCAGATAAGTGTTGGGTTCATGACTTTGAGTCAGAGAAAGAGAGATAATCTATGCAGTGAAAACACTCCTCCTGACCTTCACCAAAGGAGACCAAGGTCATTTCATCTCCAGGGA
The DNA here is from genome assembly GCA_964036315.1 of Acanthosepion esculentum. NCBI lineage: Eukaryota > Metazoa > Mollusca > Cephalopoda > Sepiida > Sepiidae > Acanthosepion > Acanthosepion esculentum. The sequence continues at coordinate 83,946,111 of OZ038505.1, forward strand.
AGGTAATGGAGAGTACTATGCAAATTTACTAAGGCTGTTATGAAAAGCTATTAAGATGAAACACCCAGGAAAACTGACAAGAGGAGACTTGTTTCTCACGACAATGCTCCAGCTCTCAAATCTTTTGTTTCAATGAATGCTGTGGATGACTGTAGCTTTGAACTGGTTAGCCATCTTCCCTATTCACCTGATTTGATCTATCATCTGTTCCACTAGATGAAAAACAAAACACTTAGCTGGGAAACAGTATCACAGTGATGATGATATCATATCTGATATTGATGACTTTTTATCAACAGGATGAAAATTTCTTCATCTTTGAGATACAAGCACTGCAAGACTGATGGAAGAAGTGTGTGGACTGTAAGTGGGGTACTATTTTGAAAAATAAAGCACATTTGGCCACATTGCATGTCATACATGAAAGTATCTTGGTCAGACTATGACCTTTTCAGCTGATCTTCATACAGGAAACATTAGGCATTCATTAACCAATCATTTAGTTTTGGTTGAAATTTATAAAAACTTTCTTTATTTTTCAGAAAAATAGGCTTCTTATGTCCAATGGCAATTATCACATTTTTCTAGTATTGATAAATGTTTTCTTCCTAACTTTTTGTTTATGGTAGTGAGGAGAGTTAACATCTTGATTGTATCCTTATTTCCCCTTCTACTTACATTTGCTATCCATTTTAGTTGTTGCTGCTCCTGGAAAACTTCAAGCAATAAGTTAATTTTAATTAGTAAAGTGTTTTGTAATTTTGTAGTGCCAGTGTGAAAAATCTGATGACATCATTTTTAATCATTGATCTGAGAAGGCCGTTCTATATTAGCTGACAGTTTACACATTTCTGAACATGTCGTCCACCATGCATGACATCCACATGATTCAAGATCTGACGAGTCGGGGTTATAGGTTAATATTTAAGTTTTGTAGCATCTTGGGGTATACTCAAAAGGAGCCCAAGCATGGTATATTCTGTATCCTATTTCCTTATCTCATATATATTTATTATCATGGATCCATACAACGATGTATTTGAACAGTTTAGTATTTATTTATTCCACATGCCCAATTTCCTGGATGGATTCTGAATATGTGGCATTATTATTTTCATTCTAGTTACCGACCATAATTCCTCTTTTTGGTTAAGAGGTGTTTACCAGTTAACAAATAAACAAACGATAATTAATATATATAATCCTGTACACATTCAAGAGAATAATAATTGTACATATTGTTGTAATTCATGACCACTGACTAATCGAAACTTTCTGATTTGTAATGCACTGTATAAACATAAAAATCTGAAACATATTCAAGCAAATTTTAGTTTAAAAATTGGAAATTTAAAATATTTGCTCATCGAAATATTTCCTTGGATTGAGAATAATTCTTTTTGTTATTTTAGAAAATGGATAGAGTATAAGAAAAGCTAGTGGACAGTGAAAAGGAGAAAAACATGGGTATTAATAAAAAAAAGTCAGATGTCACTAAGTTGGCACTGAAATACAATTGTAATTAATGTTTCATTTTTTTCTACTGACGTAATTCGTTCTGTCTCTTTGTAAACAACTGATTAAAAAGAAGGATTGTTCCATAAATTGTTCCATAAATATCCTCACTGAGAAGCAGTTATGTACAGAATGTATTGTCATTAGCAAGAAAAAAAAACAAAAGGTGTGAACTAAAAAAAATACCCTACTAAATTAGACATGTATTTCAATACATGCTTTATTTTGACATCTGCTTGTAGTTCATGCTTTGTGTTGTCATTTTTGTTAATGACCATACATTCTGTACATAAATGCTTCCTGAAAAAAATACCCCTTCTAAATTAGACACATATATTTCTGTAAATGATTTATTTTGACATCTCATGCATATAGTTCATGCCTTCTGTTGTCTTTCTTGCTAATTACCATACATTCTGTACATAAATGCTTCCTGAAAAAAAATACCCCATTTAATTAGCCTCATATATTTAATTACAAGGTTTATTTTGATATATCCTTCTTGTAGTTCATGCCTCATGTTGTCTTTCTTGCTAATGACCATACAATCTGTACGTAACTGCTTCGTGAAAAAAAATACCCCTCTAAATTAGACACATATATTTCAATACATGCTTAATTTTGATATCGCCTGCTTGTAGTTCATGCCTTATGTTTTCTTTCTTGCTCATGACCATATATTCTGTACAAAATTGCTTCCTTAAAAATTACCCCTCTGTATTAGACTAATATATTTCAATACATGCTTTATTTTGACATCATCTGCTTGCAGTTCATGCTTTGTGGTGTCTTTTTTGCTAATGACCATTCATTCTATACATAACTTCTTCCCGAAAAAAAAAATACCCCTCTGAATTAGACTTGAGTGCCAGTGGAGTAACGGATAATGCCTTGCATTTAGGAATTGAAGAGTTGATTTTGAATTCCAGTCGAATCCATTACATTCACTTACGTGCTAATACCCTTGGGAAAGGTATGAATCCTCTTCTTCTCCCTCCAGCTATGGGTAAATAAAAGGAAGACCATGTTTTATAGCTTTGGATAGCAACTGGTCTACCTTAGAAAGAAATGGCAACTTACTGCTGGGAAAAATCTGCATTGTCAGTCATCTGTCGCAAGATACATTATCTCCTTAGCGTGTATTATGCATGGCACATAGCTGAAATTAGACTCTCATAAAGCAAGAGCAGGTGACAGGATCCTAGCAGTCATCCTAATGAAATTTGCTCCCGAGCTGGCTCCTGTTCTCTCTAAACTCTACAACTATTGCCTCACTGCTTCCTGCTTTCCAGCTTATTTGAAATCCTCTTCTGTAATTCCTGTTTTTAAGAACTCTGGAGAACCTCCTGACACTTCTAACTGTCACCGTATTTCCTTCCAGTTTTTGGCAAAGTATTTAAGGCTTTAATCAATGCTGAAGTGGTTAAGCATCTTACCTCTCACGACCTAATCTTTGACAAACAATATGGATAGCATTTTGCCCGGTCTGATGTGATAATGGCCGTCACTAAATATGTATATCAAGCTCTTGATAATAAGCTCAAACTGTAGCTCTAGATATCTTGAAGGTGTTTGGCATGTCGGTCTTCTACATAAGCTTCAGGGCTACCATATTACAGGACAATTATTTCATTTAATTCTATCATTGCTATCAAATCATGAAACAAAGTTTGTTCTGAATGAGCTCATCTAGAGACTTTCACACAAACACTAGTGTCCCCCAAGGCTCTATTCTGGGTCTGACACTGTTTTTGATCTTCATCAATTATCTTCCTGACATCATCAGTTCCCAAGTAGGCAGTTATGCAGATGACGCTACCATTTACTCCTGTTTCAATAGTTAACCTGGGCGTTGCTCTTGTAAAGGACATCCAATCTGTGATTAACTGGGGCAGAAAATGGCTTGTAAATTTTAATACCTCCAAAACTAAACTGCTCTCATTAAACCAGCATAGAGAGACTGTCATACTCACCATAACTGATGCTTGATTCCTGGAGAGCATCACACTGTGCCTTCTTGGCCTCCCGTTTTCAACTAACTTGAAGTGGAACAACTACATTGAATCAATAGCTGCATCTACTGCAAGGAAAGTTGGTTCTCTGTGTCATGCCAGAAGGTTTTTATATGAAGTGGGGGATAACAAAATCAAGCAAGTATGGAAATTTAAATATCTAAGGAAGATGGAAAATGTGAAACTGAAATTAGGGGGTGCATTGGAATAATGAAATATTCCTTCTAAAAGTTAAGCAATGAATTAAAAACATGAAAAATTTTGTGTGAAACAAAGGAAACAGTACTGAACTCTTATACAATATCAAGACAGTGAATGCTGGACAATCTCTTTACAGATCACGCCAGAAGGGGCCAGAAGGTTTTTCTTGTCAGAGTCGATCTTGCACATTTACAAATCTACCATCCAGCCATGCATTGAATACAGTTAGTCTGGTCTGGTGCTCCTGCTATTCATTTTGAAGTTCTTGACAAAATTCAAAGAAGGATCTGCAATGTAATCATTCCTGACTTGGTATCTTGACTTCAATCACTTTCTCACAGATGCGATTTTCAACGACAATCTTCAAATATTTAAATGCAGCATCAATCACCATCTTCCGTTGTTTTGAATCACATTCATGTTTTATCCTTTCCGCAGTCCCTCTATACCCAGTCTTTTCACTCGCTTTCACTCCCTGTAACCCTCTGTGTATTAGTGGCATTCCCAACTTACTTGGTGAAATGATAAAAAAAAATGATGACAGAAGATTTGAGACAGAAATCTTTACGATACATTGGAAGGACATAAGTAGCCTCCCAGAAGCTAAGTAAAGTATCATGAAACATGAAAATGTCTTGAGACAAGGAAAAGAGTACTGAACTCCTATGTAATACCAATCTTTGTCTATGGCTGTGAAATCTCATCAATTTCCTCAGAGGTGAAGATAAAACTTGAATCAACAATTCCAAACATTTCCTTAAATTTTCCGCAAAAAAGAAAAGAGGAAACAAGTTTTGAGAAATAACATTTTTTTCTGTTTCCAAAATCTTTGTTTGGGTTTCTATTGTAGTATTCTTTTGTTACCAACCCTCTATCCATTCAGGACCTTGGTGATCATGACACAACACAATTTCCTGTCTTTTAGAGCTCTTTGTAAATGTTTCTCTTTTCTTTACTTCTACTACTACATGTTCTGCCATCTGTTTACACAAGCTCATTAGATTGTTATGTTCTGTATTCCTCTGCTCCTCTTGTCTTTGAATTAAGAAGTAACATTTTTATAACAATGGCTTTCTTTTACAAGCTCCACAAGTTAACCAAAGACAAGAGATAGATTCTTACTTTTACCAAGTTTATTTGTGTGTACGTGTATACAATGAACCTGACTGGAATTCAAAAAGAGACATCCTGAATAAAAGAAATGATAAAGGTACCATAATGTTAACCTTGAAAAGACAACCCCTTCGAAAAAATGGTGCCAGTAAACTCCATAACCGACTGCAGTTACACAAACTGGAATAATGTTGAGTCAGTAAAATAGTGTGGCAAATATTTGATGCAAAATTTAGCACGGCAAGTGTTTTTTTTTCACTGTTCCTAAAAATGTTAAAACATTTGCAGGAAGCATCTTTTTTCAGAGCTTCATTACTAACTTCCATTAGAAGTTTCTAACTGGAACATTAACAGGGGGAAAAAAAGCAACTAGAATGTAACAGCTTTTTGTGCACTTTATTGAAAAGGTAGAAGCTTGTATCACTCTCACGAATATTCCGTGTTGAATATCTGCAAGGGGGGGGGGAGATTACAAGAGTAGAAATGAGAGAAACAAAAGTAAGGTAGACAAGCTATGAACAGAGATTCGTAAATTTTTTTCCAGTCTTTTTTCTGAGGGCATATACAGAGATTTGATTATTTTAAGATGCGGCTATTGCTATAATATAAAGACTAATATTCTTGGTATGAGACAATAAAGAATTTTTTAGTTTTCTCTCAATGAGTGCTGTTTTAGTACCAGTACTCATTAAGAAAAGAAATTTATTCATATTTGTTTATATTTGTTTGTGTCTAATGAAAATAATTAGTAATATATAATAATTTTGAGTAATTATAATAATTTTATAATAATTCTTTCTACTCCTTCTATGTGCCATGTTCCTTCAGGACGTTGGTGACCATAGTTTACCACAATTTCCTGTTTTGTATCTGAACAGGGATTACAAGAGATAGGAAACAGATTAGGAAATGTAACAAGAAAGACAAGCTCGGTAATTTTTTTCTGTTTGAATTCCTTTTTCTGACAACCATTTACTCAAGCTTGTAAGGTTGATTATGTGCTGCTTTCCTCTGTCCCTCTTGTTTTCACTATATCCTGTGAGTATCAAATTTTCCAAGCCTGCTTTCTTCATTATGTATCCTAGAAATTTCTACTGTATATTTCTGATGCTAAGTATAAGAGTCCATTTTGTTTACATTTCCTCTAAATTTTCCTCATTGCTCACATAGTCAGTCAATGATATCCTCAGCATCCGGCTGCAGAATTGTATTTTCCCTTTACTGTAAGTCGCTTCTTCATGTGTAAAGATATTGTCCAGCATTCACTGTCATATAGGACGACTGATATTACATAAGAGTTCAGTATTCTTTTCTTTGTTTCTCATAAATTTTTCATGTTTTTTAATCCATTGCTTAACTTTTGTAAGGCATATTTCACTATTTCAATGCACCCTCTAATATCAGTGTCACATTTTCCGTCCTCCCTAGATATTTAAATTTTGGTACTTGCTTGATTTTGTTATCTCCACTTTGTAGTTTGTATCTGGGGTGGGGGTGGGTCCATTTTCTGACAACCATACATTCTGTCTTTTTATAATTGATGTTTAGTCCTTTCTTCTGGCTATCCCCTACTGTATTCTGTACGAGTTCTTTTAGTTTCCTTTCTATGCCTGCTATCAACACTGTGTCATTTGCATATTCAATGGTGTTAAGATCGTGACCACCAATAATGAAATCTGGCAGGATTTCTAATTCTCACAGAATTGCTTCCATGTATAGGTTGAATATGTCCGGTAAGAATACACTTGTGTTACAATCATTTCTATTTTTGTGTATTATTTCAATCATTTTATATCTGTGTTCATGCAGTTTGCTGACAGTATAGGTTTTAGATTATTCTAATATCCTTTCAAAATATGTTTACCTAGCAGTTCCTACAGTTCTTTGTGATGTATCTAATCTAATGTTTTTCCGTAATCTATAAAATCTAGGTGTATATCCATTGTTATTGCATTGCTCTTTCTGAGCATAAATATCACAGTTATAAAATATATTGTTGATAGCCATGAATATTCTTGGGATTGAAACTGGAGTGTTTTCCCATTGTCTTCTCCACAGTGAAGTTATTGAGACACCACCTCTACTTACTGACCATTAACACATCTAAAGTTCTTCCACTTACTCAATTCATTTACCAGATTTATTTAACTTTTACAGTGAAACTGTCCTAAGAGAGCTAGGTTCGAGTTTATTATTGTTGGGCACAGCCTTAATATAAGATAGGCAGATCACACTATAATAATAGCATAAACAGAAAGAAAACTATTGGACCCCCTAAAAAGGGTTGTAAATTTTTTCTTTCAATCATTTCACCCCAAAGTGAGAGAAAGGACTGGGTATAGAGAGGAATAAGGAGAGTACAAAAAATGAACGGGATTCAAGAATATAGAAGACGGTGATTGATGTTGCATCTAAATTTTTGAAGATTGTAGTTATCAGAAAAGCAATCAAAACAAGAGTTCCACAGAGGGGAAGTGCGAGAAAAGAAACTGAGTAAAAGTTGCGGTTGAATCTAACTATATCAGCAATAAACGGGTAGAAACCAAGATGGCAATCTAGTAACAAGCTTAAATTCATGCCACCAGATAATCAGGGAAGAAAGCTCATCAGAGCAGTTTCTATGAAGATACTTGTAGAAAAGACAGAGGGAAGCCATGTGAAGCAATACTAACCCTGAATTATAAGAATATAGAATGTATGGCCGTGTTTTAACAGATAGCGGTAAATTTTACACTGTTCTCCTTAAACTAAACAAACTTCAACAGGAAGACTTAGAAACAAAGAAATGATTTCTCAGCTGCTATGTAATATTAATCCTCTTATATGGCAGTGAATGTTGGACAATCTCCTCACAAAGAGATTTCAGACAAAAGATAGAATGATGCTGAGAATACCTAAGAGAAAGTCTGTGAACAAGGAAATTTTAAGGAAAATAATAAAGATGCTTTTACTTAAAATTAGAAAGAGAGGCAATTGAAATTACAGTCACATATAAGGAGGAAAGAAGGCTTGGAAAATCTGATACCCAAAGAACACAGTGAAGGCAAAAGAGACAGAGGGAAACAATGATTAATTTAGCTAACAAACTTGTGTAGTTGAATGGCAGAACAAGAACTAGAAGTGATGGTGGAAATACGAACCTTACAAAGAAGCTGTGGAGTGCCGTGATCACCAACATACTGAGGTGATACAACTCAAAGAAGGACAACAAAAATAGTTATTGGTTATAATATGAAAACTAACCTTTATGCATAAAAATATCAAAAAATCTATAAATGATTATTCCATTATATTTTGCATAATCTATAAAAGGTAGGTGTATATCCATTGTTATTGCATTGCTCTTTCTTGGTCCAATAGTTTTAGTCTTAGTTTGGAACAAAACGACAAAATTGATGCACAAAATGAAAGAAAACAATATTTTGCCTTTCCTACATATCATGCTACACCATGTTGACAGCAACTTAAAACTTAGTGTCCACCAAAAATCAACAAATAAAAATGATTTCCTGAATTTCCGTTCCTATCATAACAACAAAATAAAATCGTGAATGATTATCTACTTAAGGGCAATCAGAATTTGCAGCCCTCATTATTTACACAAAGAAGTGAAGTACATTAAAAACACTTTCAAAATGCCCCAGTACTGAAACTATTTCAAATTCAATGTCAAACGAAAGGATCATAAAATATTCCAAGAGGCCACTCCTGACAAACCCAATGAATCAAAAAAATATTGTTCTACCCATTAACACTAACACAACTACAATTGAAAACAATTTATCTAAACTCAACATAAAATTTATCACAGCTACACCTAAAGAAATAGAAGACTTAATCAATACAAAACAAAACAACTAGCCAAAACTTGAAGGAGGTATTTACTCTATCATCTGTAAGGATTGCCAGAAAGAATATATTGGAGAAACCTCAAGAAGTTTAAATAAAAGATTATATGAACAGAAAAGTGACATTTTAAAAACCCACACGTTAAATGCATTAGTTTCCCACCATAACAAGACTGATTGCAATTTTGATATAAAAACTGCTACTCTAATTAAAAGAAAAAACAATTCACTAAGACAAAAATATTTAGAAAGTGCTTTAATTGCTAATTCATTCAGAATAAATTTGCACCCAGGTTCTTATAACCTTTCACCGTTCTTGGTAGATCTTCTGTTATCGTAATGTGGGATATTTAATAAGGAAGATGATGGAAAGTTCCACGTTTTGCTCTTGAAAGTGCCAAACTTCTCTTTCTGACAAGAGCCAGATCAAATCATTGCTGACACATCTTGGCCGGGGCTACTCAATATTCGCTATTTAGTTTCAACCATGTTTGAAAGCGTTTACCCAACGCTGTCAGTGATGAAATTGTCTTCCATCTTTCATTCCCTATCCAACAGATATAACATTCCTAGCCTCTCCTTGCTCTTCAGCTATTTTCATGGTAGATGTCTGGATGAACTACATTCACTTAGTTCCACAAGTCAAGAATTCCTCAGAAGAAGGGCACAGCATGCCACATAAAACTGTGTTGAATCATCTTCATTTCCTTCACATTCCATTGATGAAGAGCAAATTCCATTCAGGAAACTTGTTTCCCCAGAACAGTTGCAGTGTGGATTAAACTCCAGAGAGGATGCTTCCTTAATCACTACAATCTTAACCTCTTCAAGTTGAGTATCAACCGTTATCTATCATACATATCCTCACAATATGCAGCACTTTCTCTCTTCCTATATGCCCTTACAAAAACCCCATTCTGTAACCCTCTACCTTGAGAGGCACTTAAACCTTGTGCTGGATGAATAGTAGTATAAAAATTAAATATCAAAACTTGATAATTTTTAAAGGAGACTGAAATCAGGAAAGCAACTTGCCACATATTTGCTGTTCTGGGTATGATAATAAACTACATCTAGCAGCAAAGCCTTTGATCAGGAGGTTTTGAGGAACGTGGACCCATTTCTTAATTGCTGTTGTTCCCAGATCCACCTTGACCCGGGGTGGTAGTATCTATTAGGGTGCCAGCTAAGAGCAATAGTTAACCCCCAAATAGGGTCAAAACACTATGAAAGTATAAATACATTTTTATAGTAAATATACCAGAAATTCATTTTTGCAGAAAAAAATTACCAGCAATACATTTTGTAAATGAAATTACTAATGCTCCTATTAAAATTAAATTTTGACATTGAATTACCCATAAGGATGTTGATATACTATTAAACAAACAAACACACACTGACAGAGTCCCCAGTAGTCACAAGAATCAAACTTGTTAATGGCTATATGATGCTTTATTGTTTGGTGATAGTCTTATCGACAAACAATGACTTAGCCTCAGTGAAGATATAATTGCTATTGTTATGAGTGGACACTAAACCGGCATCTGTTGTGATTAAAGCTATCACATTGGTATTATTGGAAAAAGTGATTCCTGTGGGCTAGAGTAGCTGAACAGGATGGTATGAACCAAGGAGAAAATTGGGATTTCATCTGGTATCTATGAGATGGAACAAAAACCTCAATGATAGCTATCAGACAAGAAGAAACTTCACAGGCAAATTTTCAGTATGATGACTAAAGATTTCACTTCAGTGGCCATCACAAAGAAAAACATGAAATGATTCGCAATCAGTATTCTAGTAACAGAAAGAAGTCTTGTGAATAGGGTTAGGGTTAAGGGGGTTCATGCCTAATAGATTAGTCAAAGGAAATATCCACAGACACTACAGTGTGGGGTCCGAATTTACAAGAGGGGACGTCATTGCAATACATGACAAGTGCCAGGAGAGGAGTTAAGGGAGAATTACCAGTAATAAGTCAGGGGAGGAGAAGCTGACACAAGTTGCCATGGAAAGGGGGCCCACAGAAAGCAAAGTGACAGCTCCAACAGTCCAGAGACAAAACACACATGCAACCTCTGCAACAGAGATTGTCACTCTCGCATTGGCCTCTACAGTCACGGATATCAATGTTCTAGCCAAACAGAGAACTAAGATGCTACACACGGTCAACCACAACCAACAGAGGCCTACATGCCAGCAATACATTTTATAAATGAAATTAATAATGTTCCTATGAAAATTAAATTTTATCATTAAATGGCCCATAAGGCTGTTTATATGCCACTAAACAAACAAATAAACCTACATATTTGCAATGAGATAGTCATGAAAATTCTCAGTTAGCTATTCTTGGGGTATCTTGGATATATTTATGAAAGTGGTCTCCTGTTGGAACGCATATGAGCCAGGACTTCATCCAAGGCTTGACCACTGTGTTAAACACTATGGTGTAGGCAAGGGCATTGATCCTGAGGCCTTATGTGGTGGCATTATCAGGCTTCTGTTGCTCACAAGATCATCACTGACAATGTAATCTTAGTGTACATCGTCGTGGATACCTGCATGGGGCCTGTGCAGAGCCACATGATATTATTCCTGTGTTCTTATCAGAAATCTACTAGACCATGATGGGTTCCTTGAATTGAAGGAAATATTGATTGTAATCAGTTTGATCTTTGTGATTAATTGGCAAGAATCAGGTTAAGTGCATTAACAAAAGAGAATATTTTGAAGAAGAAATATTTATTGCTTAAAATAAATGACTTTATCATAATTAGGCAACAGATTCATTATTGTGCATATGAGTATATATATATATATATATATATATATATATAATAGCTGGCCACTTGTATTCAAGGATATCCATCTACTAGAGCGGCTAGCCAATCCCTATTGCAGACGCCCGCTCAGGCACATTTGTGTTTATTCAACACCCACAGAGCCCACCTGTGGTTTATACAGCAACTATGCTGAGCAGACCTTAGTTACAGTTTCTGGGAAGAGAGCGTGTTATCTAGAAGGATCAACAATCTGAACAACACCAGCACACTCAAACCCTCGGTCACGATGACTTGTGACTTCGGTACATATATATATATATATATATATATATATATATATATATATATATATATATATATATTATGAAATGGACTAAATCTGACAATTATTTTAATATATTTCTTGTTTATATGTTATTTTTATAGACACAAATATTTATGAGATATGAGCGTTCAAGAGATATCATCGGCTTTTCGGTGTTATTTACAGCTGAAACATATTTTGGATTGTGATGATAATTCTTTTTTTGTGAGAGTATATTATATAACAAAATTTTGGAGGCAACAGTGATACAGGTTTTAATATTTAACACATAACTTGGGGATAAGCCATGTATTTATATCTTTCCAAATGGTATTTGTGTTTTAGGTAACCTAAGGTACTCAACTAGAATTTGAACTCGCCTCTCTGATGTATCATTCTGAACTGCTATTCTTTAAACTATTCACACATCCACGAGAGAGAAAGACAAATAGTCAGATGCTGAGGGAGGAAAAGAGGTAGTAAACTAATTTTGAAAAGTTTATACACAAACACACACACACACACACACATATATATATATATATGTATATCATAATTATTTCCTTTTTAAAAATATGATTCCATCACGACACAGAAATTTCTATGTTTCAAAACTGAAACTAAAGTTGTAAATTTAATTAAAAAATTAAACTTAAAATCCAGAGTTTCGTTCTATTGTCAAGCAATGTTAATAATAACTTTCTAAGAAATTTACTTAATTTATAAGCGCAAACAATCTTTGAGTTGTTAAGGTTAATGAAAATTCAATCTATTTTGATTAGGGGTGATTGGGTTTTAATTTCCCTAGACAAATTATATATCAAATATCTGTTACTTATAAAGTCAGGTTAAGTTTAGGGAAGGTGGGAGTGCTTGCTCACAAACACAGACATCTGTTATTCAGTGTGTTGTCCGGATTTTCGATGACAAAAAATATTGGTATTTTTATTTATCTGCTTAATTCATATTTTCATTACACAAAGATTTTCTAAAACGGTCATTTTAATATGAGTAAGTCATATTTTATAATATTTAAATTTTATTCCTAGAGATTTAAAGTACCATTCCTCCTAGTAACTAATAAACTATATGGTATTTTTACAAAAAATTATATTCGAATTTAATTACTAATTAATTATAACATATATATTCTACATTGGGTGCATGTGGAATGAATTCAAAACAAGGAAAAACCAATATCAAATGTCCTTTGATAATAATAAATACCGAAATCAAATTTCCCTATCTAAATATTTCTGGCACTTAAAAGGAATGAATAAAACAACAATGGTAAAATGGAAATTTATAAGAAAAGCTAGAGTTAATATTTAACAGCCCCCCCCTCTGACAAAGGATGTATGTGGCACAAGGCCAAGTTTAAAGTTTGTTCTCTTAGCCCGTAGGCTTGGCCAAAAAATCCCCGTAGAACCCGCATAAATGGGTTCGGGTTTGTCCACCTCCCAGGACCAAACTCTACCGTTTGGCACAGTCTCATCCGGGTTCCTCTCCACCAAAGCAGAGAGTTTGACAGGTGACAGTACAGTGACGGTGCACTGCTAAGAAAAGCTACAGTTTGCGGGTCATTAAATGACCCATGTCCTTTGTCCATACATGAAAAATTATGCATTATTAAGTTTCTGAAAAATAAAAATTTACTAAATCAAAGAAATGAAAGAGCTATTTTTATAGGCACTGTCAAATATTTTCTTAAATAATAATTAATTTCTGACAGAATTTCTTCCTTGTTTAAGAAGGATTATTTGTAATGTGGAAAAGTCAATCATTAAAATTAATTGACACAAAATGTCTGTTGTTTTTAATTAATTTATCTATCTATCTATATATATATATGTGTGTGTGTGTGTGTGTGTGTGTGTGTGTGTGTTGAGTGGGTAGGTGTGATGGTGCAGAATTTTTTTTTGAGTTGACTCATTTTCAAAAAGTCAATATTTACATGACCAAATATCTGATGGGTGGGGAATGCTGAAGGAACTTTAGCAGCCGTGTGGCAATTATGTAGAACTACAGGGTACATTTGCTGCATAACATTTTTATTTCATGCCTCTAGGCTGGTCTTCTTGGTCAGGCTGAGAAATTTTCACCACCCTCCTCTTGTGTAGACAATGGGATAGAAAGAGAAATATATTTAGAATAGTAACCTTGCGAGAGTCACAGAAGTTTGTTTATATTGCCTCTTAGACAAATGTGTAGCATTATCAGTTTTTAATGCTTGCATTAGAGTAACTTTTAACTCAAAGACTAATATATGTGTGTGCGTGTGTGTGTGTGATAAGTTTTACTTGTGATGAACAAGTCACCTACTTTTATGTTCGTTCACATAAAAAAAAGAAGAAATAAAGTCAGGAAAGCCATAGAAAGTCTGTTAAACCCACTTACTAAAAACCTCTTAACAATAAGTGAAAAAAAAAGAAAAGACTCATCTTTATTTTAGAATTCATATATTTTTTCCCTTTAACTCTTCCTGATTGGATTTTAAATTTTTTTTTTTTCAGCCAATCAGATAAGTTCGTCTTTACCATTGGTTGTCATTTATGCATCTTGCTTCATTACATTTCACTAAAAACACATTCACTCACATTTTAATGTATTTATCACGAATGCTCTCCCTCTTTTTTTATATTGCTTCTTTTATTTTTAACTCGACTTTTAAGTTGGTTAATTTACTTCGATAACAAAAGGTTTGTTTTTTTCCGTCTAATTATTTTTCATCTTTGTACAATCTTCCAGACATCAAATGTACATTTCACTGGAAAACTTTTATTTAAGGGACACATAAGTACCTTTCACCATTTATTTTTTAGTGGCAGGATATCCAAGTACACTTTTAACTATTACTTTCCAAATTCTGAGAACCTATTCATCTTTCAAACGAAAGCAAACAAGATTCATCAGTTTCATGTTTAGATACAAATTTATTTATGGCCTGCATATAATGTAAAACTGAAGATGCGGTTTCAAGTCAATGTATGTGCTTTTTACTGGGAAGGTTCTAGTGACTATATGTATTTGCCTATAGATAAATTCTGTGGAGGTAGTAAGTAAATTGCTATTTTCAAAATGCAATGATGAAAATAATACGATAACCACACTTATCTGCAGTCATTTATATATATGTGTTATGCTCTTCTAATCATGTTTTTTAAAGCATTTCACCCCAGGCAAGGCGAGAGTGTCACTAGCATGCAAGGGGTTACAGAGACTGAAAGTAAGAGTAAAGAGGGAGGGGTTAGAGAGAGTGAAAGTAAGAGTAAAGAGGGAGGGGTTACAGAGAGTGAAAGTAAGAGTAAAGAGGGAGTGGTTACAGAGAGTGAAAGTAAGAGTAAAGAGGGAGGAGTTATAGAGAGTGAAAGTAAGAGTAAAGAGGGAGGGGTTACAGAGAGTGAAAGTAAGAGTAAAGAGGGAGGGGTTACAGAGAGTGAAAGTAAGAGTAAAGAGGGAGGGGTTACAGAGAGTGAAAGTAAGAGTAAAGAGGGAGTGGTTACAGAGAGTGAAAGTAAGAGTAAAGAGGGAGTGGTTACAGAGAGTGAAAGTAAGAGTAAAGAGGGAGGGGTTACATAGAGTGAAAGTAAGAGTAAAGAGGGAGTGGTTACAGAGAGTGAAAGTAAGAGTAAAGAGGGAAGGGTTACAGAGAGTGAAAGTAAGAGTAAAGAGGGAGTGGTTACAGAGAGTGAAAGTAAGAGTAAAGAGGGAGTGGTTACAGAGAGTGAAAGTAAGAGTAAAGAGGGAGGGGTTACAGAGAGTGAAAGTAAGAGTAAAGAGGGAGGGGTTACAGAGAGTGAAAGTAAGAGTAAAGAGGGAGGAGTTACAGAGAGTGAAAGTAAGAGTAAAGAGGGAGGGGTTACAGAGAGTGAAAGTAAGAGTAAAGAGGGAGGGGTTACAGAGAGTGAAAGTAAAAGTAAAGAGGGAGGGGTTACAGAGAGTGAAAGTAAGAGTAAAGAGGGAGGGGTTACAGAGAGTGAAAGTAAGAGTAAAGTGGAGTAAAGTGTAAAGGATGGGAATAAAGATGAAGGCATCAGAAGATCTTGATTGACATTACATTTAAATTTTTGAAGATTATAGTTATCAGGCAAGCAAGTAAGAGGAAAGGAATTTCACTGTTGGGAAGTGTGATAGAAGAAGCTGTTGGAGTAGAAGAGGTAGTTACATTTAATTGTTTCAGCAGTTAAAGGGTGGGACGGAAATGCCAACCTCATAGCATGCTTAAATTCATGAAGTCGGGGCACCAGTGAAAATAGCTCATCAGAGCAGTTGCTATGAAAATATTTGTAGAAAAGACACAGGAGGTCAGTGAGAAAGTGACTGGAGTCAAAATGCCAGGTCAGGACCTATCTATCTTTGAATTTTGTTGGGACCCTTCAGATACAGCAGGGTCACCAGACCATATATGACAACAGTATTCCATGCATGGATGAATTGTAGATTTGAAAGTTGGATGAGAAAAACCTTCTGGCGCGACACAGAGAACCAACTTTCCTTGCAGTAGATGCAGCTATTGATTCAATGTAGTTGATCCACCTCAGGTCAGTGGAAAACATGAGACCAAGGAGGCGCAGAGAGATGCTGTCATGAAGTTGAGCATCAGCCATGCTGCTAGGAGGCAAAGGAGGTTTCTCTATGGTGGGTAAACGAGAGCAGTTGTGAAGAATCTTCTTTTGTGCTGTGTCTCTTGACGTCATGGACCATGATAGCTTTTGCCTTCAATATGTCTTGCAACTTTCCAAACCGTCTTTCCTCATTATTTCTTTTCCAGAAATTTCAACTGTCTCTTTGAAAATGGTTGGTTCCCTGTACCGCTCCTACAAATATCTCACTGCACCTGTTATCCTCTACGTTCAGATCTTGTGGTCCATGCTTGCAGAAAACAATGGCCAACAATATTTCCACAGCAAGAACTCCTCCTCAACAAAAGATTGGAGCATGTTAGCATATGAAAAGGTTCTTATGCCAGTTAGCTCCAGAGTGAGAAAGACAAAAGATTTATGTGGGAATTTTATTTTATTCAATGGATATTTGCTCGCGTGTTTACAAGAGAGCCAGACTAGGGCGAAAATAGAATACTGCTGCTATATATGGGTAGGAGCAGCCCAGTCTTCACTCTCCACTCTTGATAGTCCAAAAGTGTCTCCATGTTTTTGTAGGTGACACATTATTTTCCACTCTGCTGTCCCTGACAAGATATTGTAAGCCTCTCGCTGCTCTGTTGCTATTTCTATGGTGAGTTTTCAGATAAACCACAATCCTTAATTCCACCTGTCCTATCCTTCATGGCTAAGACCCACCATGCCGTGCACATTGTTGCAAACCACTCTCGTTCCAATCGTATTTCATTGGTGAGATGTAAGTTCCACTCAAGCAGCTTCATCCCATGAACTGCTGTCTTGTGAAACTGACTCCCAAGTGGCTGCTTCCCCAATCACTACAATCTGAAGTCTAAGTTTGACTATTATTTTCTGCCTATATCCACATAAGCTGTACCTCTTACTATGTAACTCTCTACCTTTAGTGGCTTTCGGGCCTTGTACAATGTGTACAACACTGGAAAAAAAGAGTAAATGTCCTTTTTATATTTATAAGAAATCTTTTTTATTAACCACATACTCTATCCATGAAATATTCAGCAAGCTTTTGTCGAATCAGATTTCTGTTGACTCGTCATCCTATAGGAAATTATCCTGTATGACAATTAGGTGTCGACATGTTGGGATTGAGTGAAGATGTTTAAAGATATCAGAAGGTTTGAATGATCAGAAGACTTAAAATTGTGCGTGTCCAATGATCTTCCATCCACAGCAATTAATAAAAGACAAAAGTAATGATTCGAAACATAACAATTGAATTTATTAAGTATTTGATGTACATGCATATAAACTGAAAGGTTTGACAGAGTTGTGTCTCTTTGATTAGGAAATATTTTTACTTGAGCTCATAAGGGTAGATTAATTATTAAACTGTAGTTTAGAGGAAAGACTCTTTTGCATGTTAGAGATTGTCTATTGGACAAGTTGGTAAGAGTTCAGAGATTGTACTTGCGTGAAATGTTGTAAAGTTCTTTTACATCTGACTGCATTAGTCAAGACGGGAGTTCTTTAAGGGTCACATTTTGGCAGCAGAGGTGAGACGCACAAGTGAGTAAAACGAGAGGGCGAGAATTACTCGTGCTTGGTTTTTATAATCTGTTGTACCACGTGACAGGCTCAGTCTTAGTTGGCGTGAAAACAGACCTGTCATGTGTAGGTGATT
The DNA here is from genome assembly GCA_964036315.1 of Acanthosepion esculentum. NCBI lineage: Eukaryota > Metazoa > Mollusca > Cephalopoda > Sepiida > Sepiidae > Acanthosepion > Acanthosepion esculentum. The sequence continues at coordinate 83,964,154 of OZ038505.1, forward strand.
TGATTGGTCGAAACTGACCAATCAGCGAGCTAGATTGAAGGTAATTGACCAATGAATGCTTGTTGTATATTTGTAAGTATGATGGTGATGAAAATCACAACAGGAAGAGTGCATTTCCCAGCGGGAGTTAACTGGCTGTCGTGGAAGATTCCACAGACCAACCTTCTCTGTGTTTCTAATTAAATTTTCCTGTTTCTTAATAGTTTTTTCAGGATTTGGAAGCCTTTTTTTAAAAATCCAATGCACCTTATAATTCCAGTGCCACATTTTCTGTCTTCTGCTAAAGCATTTCCACACTTGCTTGATTTCCATTTCAAACTTCACATCCTTGGCTGTCCTTTTGGCTGGCAACTATATATTCAATCTTTTTACCATTTATGGTTAGTTCTTTCTTCCTGCTCCCTTTTACTTACCCTTTCTGGTAATTTATGGAGTTTTATTTCTGTTTTTACCATCACCAGTCTTTCATCTGCCTGTTTTATTTTGTTAAGATTGCACCAGCAATAATAAATCCTGTTAGGACTTTTAGTTTTGTCAGGATTGGCTTACTGCATAGGCAAATTATATCCGATAAGAAGGCATATGATTTTCATTTTTGTTCACGCGTTCAATTCTAGTTCAATCCAGATTCAGGATGTTTGTTCCAATCTAATGAGGAATAAATGCAAAAAACGTACCCCCTCTTCAAGTTTATAGAAAAATTGTAGAGATGAATTTTGTCATTTTTCCTAACCAATAAAATGAATGACTTTTCATTTTCATCCACCATATTTTTCTTCTTTCTTATTTTGAAGTCAGAATGCTATAATCACTTGACTGTATCCCTTTTGCATGTTAACACCATTCTTACTTTTTTTTTGCCTTATTATGGTTGCTTTGCCTATATTTGTATAATGAACAGACAACTTAAAAAGCTTTATTCTGCTAAACTAAATCATTAGTAAATTAAACAGGGTGGTTTGTACGAGGTTCATTCAATAAATAAGGTGAATTTTTTGGTATAAGGACTTCTAATACAGATAGAAGCTTACTTTTTTTATTTTTCAACGTAGTCTCCCAGCACTGTCACACACTTTTCCCATCTGTGCGCAAGCTTCCGTATTCCCTCAGCGTAAAAATCTTTGGACTGGAGTCTCAGCCAGTCGCTCACAATACTTTTGACTTCATCGTCACTTTTAAACTTCGTGCCTCTCGTGAACACTTTCAAGGGACCAAACAGGTGAAAGTCTTGAGGGGCAAGGTCTAGGTCATAAGGGAGATGAGGGAGCAGTTCCCAGCCCAGCTCGTTGATGGTCTGCACAGTTTGGGCTGCTGTGTGAGGCCTTGCGTTTTCATGATGCAAGATGACTCCTTCTGACTGATGACCCCTGCGTTTGTCCCAACAGATAAGCTCAAAGTCCTCGCAATATCATCCACTGTCACCCTTCTGTCAGACTGAATGAGGTCATTGACTGATTCGATCACCTCAGGAGACCTCACTTCTGTAGGCCTCCCAAGCCTGTTTTCATCCTCAACACTGCTCCATCCTTCTTTAAACAATTTAGCCCACTTGTAGACATTTCTTTGGCTGAAACTTGTGGCATCATACACAGTTGACATTCTCCTATGAATTTCAACAGGTTTGCACCCTTCAGCAACCAAAAACTTGATAACTGACCACTGTTCAATCCTGGAGCATGCTTCTTGGTCAGCCATTTTTGTTAATCGCCAAAACTCTCAAAGTTTTTTTTTAATCTGCAAAAGAAATTAAATCCATGTGAAAAAGAAGTAAAACAAAAAAAAAATACAAAAGAGTAAGCTTCTATCTGTATTAGAAGTCCTTATACCGAAAAATTCACCTTATTTATTGAATGACCCTCATATTAAAATTAATACTGGGTGGTTAGTATTGAAACAGCTAGGATGGGATAGGATCATTATTGCCACACTTTGTCTTATATATATATATATATATATATATATATATATATATATATATAGGTCCTGATCTGGCATCTCGTCTGCAGTCGCTTTCTCACAATTGTGAAGGGTCTTCCCTCTGTCTCTTCTACAAATATTTCCATGACATCTGCTCTGACAAGATATTTTCACCAGTTCCCAGACTGCATGAATTTAAGTGAGTTACTAGGCTGGCATGTCGGTCCCACCTTTACACTTTTAAATGTAACCGTCTCTTCTACTCAAACAGCTTCTTCTCTCACAGAACTCCCTTCATCTTGTTTGCTTCCCTGATAACTCCAATCTTCAAATATTCTAGTGTAATGTCAATCGACATCTTCTGATATCTTGACCTTGTTCCTCATCGTTCTCTGCATCCTTTCCTCGCTAACGTTTTCCACAGTGGAAAGGTTATACTGAATCAGTTTCTCAGTCTGTTGCTAGGAAAGTTGGTTCACTGTAAGGTACTAGACCTTTTTTTCTCCCTTGAATCCATTTTGCATATTTATAAGTTAACCGTTCTGCTATAATTTGAATATTGCTGCCATATATTGTCTGGCTCCCCAGCTATATATTTAGAGATACTGAATAAAATCTAAAGAAGAATTTGTAATCTTTCTGGCATCTTTGCCTCAGTCCCTTTCCAACCACCATAATGTAGCTTCCCTGTGTCTGATCTATAAATACTTTCATGGTAATTCTTCTGATAAATTTTCTTCTATAATACTTCATGAATGTAAGCACAGTAATAGATTGGTGTTTTTTTTTTCTTTGCTTGGAGTAAAATGTTTCAAAAAGAAATGTTATTTTTTAAAACTTTTACATCCAGTTGTAATAGTCTTAGTGGACATGAGTTTAGCAAAAAATTATCAGAGTTTAGAGCAGTGGTTCCCAACCTTTTTTACATGGTGGCACACTATTAAATTTTCGCGGCACACCTATCACAAAAAATAAATATTTTCCACTCATAAAGCCTTTTTGCAATAAAATAATAAAAAACAAAGAATATTATATAAGAAGAATTTTTATTCACATAAATCAACATATCCTGTTTTCAATATCGGTTATAAAATAATAATGGTGAATGTCAGTGGGACAGTTGTGCCTGGTGCTTCTTGACTACTGCTGCAATATTTGGGCGAATGTGAGAGAGACACACTCTTAACTCTTCTTCAATATTTTTAAGTTTTTCACGTTTTTTATTTTTAATATTGTTTAGGTAAGAAAATCCCAGTTCACATAGGTACGAAGTTGAGAATTGCAGTAAGATTTTGATGGCTTTTTTACTGAGAGTTAGATACTCTTCCATAACAGAAATCCAAAAGGCATCCAATGGCAGTTGTGCATACTTCAATTTGAGACCACAATCACTGGAAAGGCTTGCTAATTCTTCCTCTTCACATAACTCAAAATTGATAAGGTTGATGACTGATAAATCTAGAAATTCGGCCATTTTGAATTGAGCGGGGTCATCATGATTAAGAAATTGAATGTCTTTATTAAACAAAATGAAATTAAATGGCTTCTAGGTATTATCTCTTCGTGGCACACCAGTAATCATTCCGCGGCACACTAATGTGCCATGGCACAGTGGTTGAGAACCACTGGTGTAGAGTGATATCATTACACTTAGCTCAAATTCAAGACTGTTGCATTCACTTTCACACCTCTACACTTTCAAAAGTCTTAGATACATTTCTTCTCCGATCAGAGTTAAATAGCAAGATATATTCCACTATTTATCTTTGGATGGTATCCAGACTAAGAGAAGGAAATCTGTGAATTCCAAACTGTAGATAAGGCCAATGAGAAACCTATCTTTCTCAAGAATACATGGCATTTCCCATATAATAAGGAAAAATAAGCTGTGAAGATTCAAGATCATCTATGTTCTAAAGAGACGTGGTATTTTACAAACAACAGTCTTAATTTATTTAAATTTTTTAGGTGAAGAACTGGCAATTCATAAATTTTGCTAAGTAATTCTTTCATCTTATTTTTCTTGCTTTCTATCATTTTTCTCAGTCTGTCATTTTGTTTTTCATTAGTAAGATGAGACTTTGTTAATATTAAAGTCGTTTTTACTTTGTTCTGAACAAAACTGTGTTTATACTTAACATTTTTATTTTATTTCAAAGTTGTTAAGACCGAAACCAAAGCAATGAAGAAAAAAGCAATTTTTAGTTAAATACAATAATTGTGCTTTTCTTTAAATCCAACGAAATTGCAATGAAATGCCATTTAACATAAACATTTTACTACCAGGAAACAGTATCCGGGAAAAAAAAAGTCTGCAAGTTACACCAATTGTCTTGAGACATAATCAAATTTTTTGATGAAAAAATAACGGGTAAATAAACATGTATCATTGTGCAATTGAAACAAACACTAAAGACAGATTGAAGCAGGAATATTAGCAACAGCCAGACAATTGTAGTCTATCCATTTTACTCAATCCAACACCACCATTTTGTTATCTATTTTCTATAAATATTTTCATATTAATTATCCTGGTTATCTTTCCTCTTCGTTACTTTGAATTAATGAACAGTAGCAGTTAGGTGCCATAATTTAATTGTTGAATTTCTATGCTGACAATTTTTCCTCTAGCAAACTTCTCACTCGTGGAATTCTCTTCCAGCTTCAACTATGACCTTCAAAAATTAAAATTCAGTGTCATCTACTGACTTCATGGATCTTGTTTTTTTTAATGTCATTTCTATTTAGTAACATTTTCCATTTCTTTCACTTTCAGTAAACCCTTGAATCTTAGTGACTTTATCAAGAGAAAAGATATTAAATTAAGACAAAAACATACATTACATTCAAAAGTCACATGACAAAACTCATCATCCATGTTCTAATGAACAGAGCACACAGCAGAATCAGCCCAGAGATAGGACAAGAACAGTGCGGATTCGTTAAAGACACTGGAACAAAGAACATAATATTCATGCTCAGAATGTTATTAGAAAGAGTGATGCAGATGCAGAAGGATGTGCACCTATGTTTCATAGACTACGCAAAGACCTTCGACAAAGTACGCCACAAGGATCTGATAGAACTGCTCAGCAACCTCGATATATTCGGGAAAGATATCAGAATAATCAAGAACCTACACTGGCAGCAAACAGCATGCATGCGCATAGGGAACGAGTTCAGTGAATATACAAAAATAGAAAGGGGCATAAGGCAAGGATGCATATTCTCACCCAACTTGTTCAACCCATAGAAAGAGGGAATCCTGAAAGAATTGGAAACCCAACTGGGATTCAGCATTGGTGGCCACAATCTTAACAACATAAGATATGCAGATGACACAGTGCTGATAGCAGACACGGAAAAGAAATTAAATTACTTAAGAAAGTGGATGAGAGAATGTGGTCTGGAGAAGGAAGCAGAGGGAAGGAAATTGTTTTGCGCTTCAAGGGATAGAAGGTGGTGGAGAGCCATGATCGCCCACGTCCTGAAAGGACATGGCACATAAAAAGAAGAAATAATTTTTCTCTCTCTTATTGGCAGCTTTTAACCAAAGTGAGAATTCTGGGATAAGCATGACTAGCCATAGAGTTGGAATTGGGGAGAAGGAGATGGGTAGCACCATCTTTCTCCCACTTCTATTTTTTGTGGATGGGGGCTGGTGGGTCCTACATTTACAACTTCTTTTTAGTTTTTCCTTTAAGAAAGAAAAAAGAGAAATACCAACTTTTTAAAACTGTGTTTGCAAATCCCCAGTCAGTCGGTAAACATGTAAACAAAAAAACTTCATTAAATGCTGTGATCCCAATCAAATTAACATTACATTGATAATTATTATTCTTATAGAACTTCAATATTTTTATTCTGACATTTTTTACCATAAATTTTACCCTGTACAAGGGCCTCAAAATTTAGGGGGTTACATTAGTTTGTACAGATAGGAAAAGAAGATAATAATTAACCCTAGACATGAACAGTTAAAAATTGTAGTGATCAGGGAAACATCCTCTTGGGAGTACGGTCCACAGAAAATATTTATAGAAACAGCAGTGAAACCCTGTCACGATGGTGAGAAACTGATTAAAGTCAAGTTGCCAGGTCAGGACCATGTCACATTGCAAACTGTTGATGGGACTTTTTCAAGAATCTTAAGATATATCACCAGAACTCCAGACCAAACAGGGCAGCAATATTCAATGCACAAACTAATCATAGATTTTGGAAAGATAAAGAAAATAAAATGTTTAGTCTGATGATTAATTTTTGTTTAGGTATTCAGAGTTGGGAAGAGATTGATTTTGAACAAGGACATTGAAGTTCTCACAAAGTATTCCAAGAAATATGACACAAGATAAACCTTTTCAGAACAGAACAGAAAGAATGATCTGGAATTGGGATGAAATCAGCGATGGCACTGACACTGAATCCATTATATAAATTCAGGATGCCAAACTAACAAATACTAAACACTTCATATACCGAGGTATATGAATCAATATTAACAAATTTAGTGATAAGGAAATTGAACATTGAATAATCTGCACTAAATGTGTAGTTTTGCTCAATGCCACATGATGCTGCAAAACCAAAATATTAAGCTAAAAATTCATGTTCTTAAGTAGCTTTGTCAAATGAAGACTTTTATATGAATACCATCTAAGTATTGTTTATTATAACAGGTATAACAATTTAGCCATCCCTCCACAACATAATGGACTGTTCCTATCAGCAGTGGCAGCAGCAGGAGCATAGACTTGTGTCCCCTTCTGCCCAGAGAGGATTGTGCCTTTAGATACTATTTAAACTGCTGTGATTTTTTTCTCTTGGAACTTTAATTTTGACTTGGGATTGCTTCGGCAATTAGTTGGAGATTTGTCTCCAGCTAAGCTAGTTGAACTTTCTGCCTTTGAGCACAGAGGAACCCAGACAAGGTTATTCTGAAGGGCAGAGCCTTGTCTGGGGAGGTAGACAGCTACGTTTTTTACAGGGTCTATGGGGAATTTTTGCCCGAGCCGATGGGCTTGGTTTTACCCTGCTTTAAAAATAGCCTTGTGCCACATCCTGCCTCATGGGTGGAGAGGTAAATAACCTTTAACTTTGACTTGGGAATTAGGAATTAGTTGGAGATTTGTCTTCGGGCAGAGAGGAACCCAGACAAGCCTATGCCAAAGGGTAGAGTCTCATCTGGGGTGGTAGACAGCTACCCAACCCTGTGTGTATGGGGTCTATGGGGAATTTTTACCCATGCATACGGGCTTGCTTTTGACCCACATTAAAAAACGGCCTTGTTGCCCATCCTGCCTCGTAGGGAGGTAAGGTAAATAACCTTTAAGTTTGACTTGTCATTGTTAGTTTTTTGGGGGTCCATTCCTTCCACTTCATATCATGAATATATTTCTGGACTTTCAGGATAATTCTATAACATTGGGTGTTTTGTAGGTTCCCTATGAATGTGTGGTATATGTGGGTTTGAGTGCTGAGTGATGTGTTCTTGTGGTAAATAGATGAATTGTATTCGATGAATGGGTCATGATTGAGATTAACTTGGACTAGGATAGTTAGCAGAGACCAGCCTTTCCCTGCTTCCCCCATTGGCTTTGTGCCATAATTACTGTATTTTCAGTAATAAATAGTTATCTTTGACTTGTCTACAGGAAGTACGGACATTTGAAACCAGACCTGCACTCTTTGTATTGAGTGTGTCTATGTTGCTCAGAAATATGTAAACTAATACGAATAATATGTAAATATCTTTCAAACATCGATTTTTCAGATAAATGATTAAAAATGAGTTCAAGTGAATGAACCCTGTAGATCTTAGAGAGGACCATCCTTCTTTGAACATGAAATCACTAACAATGAACTGTACCAAATAATAGAAACCAGATCATTTGAGTATATTCAACAGCAGCAACTGCTAGAATTGATATCATATGTAAATTGAAAAGAAAATATTAAGTTAATGAAAATGTTGACATTCCAATTTACTTCAAACAAAAGATTAAAAAGGAAACTGGAAGGAACAATAAGAGAATCCTATTTTCTAGAAAAATTGTTTTAATGTAAAGATTTTATAAATTTCATTTGGAAGTAGCACTAGCTGCTCAGTGAATAAATGCTGAATGTTTCCTTATAAGGAAATGGCTAATATTAACATTACCATTAGAGATGAGGAGAACAGCTACTACACTTTAATCCGATCACAACAGCCAGGCAATGAAAAAAAACATTACTCAGGTAACACTTGCTACAGTGTCAATTCAGGCTGAATATTTCTTTATAAGGAAATGGTATAATATTAACATTATCATTAGATCACATCCTGTTCATCATTTTGAAAATCTCATGGACCTTATTGAAAATGAAGTCTTTTCAAAAAGTCATTCATGTTTTGACAATGGGTCTACAAAGTATGGGATAATCAAGAATAGAGAAAATTATGAAATCTTGTTCTCTTTAAAAGAGGTTGGCAAGAAACCCAATTATGATGAAAGAAATCTGGTATTTTGCACAATAAAATTCTGTTTAAGTTTATTCTTACAAGTTCAAAGAAATATGAAATACAGGTTTGCCATTTAAAGCAATTACTTTGGAGTATTTAATTTTAAAATGTTGTAAATGCCAAGTGTGTACATATGTAAATCAAGATGAAATTGAGTGCACAGCTAAAAAGATCTTTCCTTGCATAGTGAGCAACATTGGACAGAAGGGATGCTGGTATGGACAGAAAAAGAGAAAGATGCTTGTTTGGACAAGAAAGAGAAAGATGCTTGTATGGACAGAAGGAAAAACAGGATCTCAAGTGAAGCCAATTTACAAGAAAGAGAAATTTAATGTTTTTAGAAGGGACGAATGCCCAAAACAGATGATAACACCAGCAATTTAAGAATGTTTACATAGATATATGTATATATATATATGTGTGTGTGTGTGTGTGTGTGTGTGTGTGTGTGTGTGTATATATATATATATATATATATATATATATATATATATATATATATATATATATATATATATATATGACTGTATATGGGTGAATATATATATATATATATATGCATGTGTTTATATATATTTATATATATGTATGTTTATATATATGTGTGTGTGTGTACATATATATATATATATATATATATATATATATATATATATATATATATATATATATATACATGTATATGTCTGTATATATATATGTATACCTACATATGTATTGTTATAGATCTGTGTATAAATAGTAAATATGGATATATATATATACATATATATGTGTGTGTGTGTGAGTGAGTGTGTGTACGTGTACATATATATAAGTGTAGTCTATATATATATACATATGTATATATATACATATGAATGTGTGCCTATGTGTGTGTATATCACCAGAAATCACACCAACACCAACAGTCTATTGCATATGATGATTTTGTAATGGCATGCTTTGAATGCCTGACCTGCACTAGAGTGTGCAAGTCCAGGCTGGGCCTGACAAGGCATATAAAAAGACACATTCGAGATGATTCGATATGCCACATATGTAACAAGAAATGTAGATCAATGGATGGATTTATGAACCAATGTCCTTCAAACAACAAATAAATGCAGTGTTTGTTGGTGGGTGGGTGGAGTTTAACAGAAGGGCTCATGCTCGCTTTGTGAGTTGACAGCCACTATATATGGGCACGTGGCCAAGTGGCTAGAGCGTTTGCTTTCTGACAATGAGATCCGGGTTCAAATCTCATCACTGTTGATTTGTAAGGAAGGATAGTTCCTGATGTTATCAATCTGGAGGGAAGTGATCCCAGCATGCAGCACCTTTGGAAAGTGCCTGTAAACCATACCAAGGGTTGACCCAAGACCTGTGAGTGAAATTGGGTAGACAGAACACTTGGGGGCCATCGATGGCTGTGCTAGCACAAAGTCACAAGTCATTATGACCAAGGGTTTGAGTGTGCTGGCCTTGTTCAGATTGTTGATCACGCTAGATAACATGCTCTCTCCCAGAAACTGTAACTAAGGTCTGCTCAGTATAGTTGCAGTATAAACCACAGGTGGGCTCCGTGGGTGTTGAACAAACACAAATGTGCCTGAGCGAGCATCTGCAATAGGGATTGCCTAGCCACCCTTAGAGATGGGTATCCTCAAATCCATCTGATCAGCTGTTATTATTTATTATGTATACATATATATATATATATATATATATATATATATATATATGTTTATACATATGTGTGTATGTGTATGTATATTGGTGTGCATGTATATTTGTATATATTTATATATGTTTGCATATATATATGTATATATATGTATGTTTATATATATGTGTGGATATTTATATGGGTTTGTATATATATATATATATATATATATATATATATATATCATGTCTCTCTCCTCACTCACTTCCTCACTTCATTAATTTACATATGCTTAGTACTGCCCGTCAAAAATGTGTAAATTTCTTTTCATTTTTTGTTTCAATCTTTGGAAGTAAAGTCTGATCATCCGCGGCCCTTTAAAAGGGCTGTGGTGAAATAATTTATTACATGGAACCTTAAGTTGGTCTGTTTTTATTTTTATTTAAATTATTAGCTCTGATTTACATTGAGCTCTCTGGATTTTATCCTCCTTGAGTCCACCCATACAGATTACCTAGTTTTTCGTAAACTAAATATATATATATATATATATATATATATGTGTGTGTGTGTGTGTGGCTGTATGTGTGATAATGCTTGATATATTTTTTATATATCAATAACAATTCGAGAGGAAGAAGTATGAAAAAGTTGTAAAAAATTTTATTTTACTAAATTTGTGTTTATGTTGATAAGACATATGAGAAAAATGTACAAGAAGTTGACATTGAAAGAGCGGCAAAATGCATTGTGGTCAGACGAGTCTGAATTTGAATTTCTTGTTAGTAAGACAAGAGTATATGTGAGAAGAAAGCCAGGAGAGTGACTGAATGATGAATATGTGGTCCTGGCAGTTAAGCATTGTCGTTGGTCTGTTATGGTGTGGGGGTATTTTGGTGGAGAGTGGGCTGGAGATTTGATTCCAGTTAAGTTGGAACTGTATGAACAATATCATTCAATTTTGCAAGGATATGCAAAAAATCATCTGGTTTACACATAATTGAAAAAAAATCACTTTTCAACATGGCAACAATGCAAAAGACTCTTTTAAATTGTATTAAAATAAACTTGATTTAAAGAAAAGTAAAATTTTGGAAATTATGACTTGGCTTCCTCAATCTCCTGACCTCTCTCCTGTATTGGACAGATGGAAGAAAATACCCAAAGTGTGCTTGAAGAATGCTTGGTAAGGTCCACAATCTACTTTTTTTCAAATGTTTTCGAAAGAAGACCAAGAGTTTGTAAATCTTTATTTAATGCAGGTGGTTGTTTTATTGACAAAACCAAAATATGATGCTGTTGTATGGTGATTTTTTAGAGTTTTCTCTAATTAAAATCAAGTACATTGTAGTCACTGGAATTTCTTCTACATTAAAAAAATATATTTCATTATAAGTTGTTTTATAAAGAAATGCGTATACACTGCTGGCCAAAATCTTAAGTTATATAAAAATAAAGAAAAGCTTCAAAAGATGAAAATAAGAAAAAGAAATAAAAAGTTAAAAACTGTTTTTAGCATTTAATAGGGAAAATTAGAATACTGGTAAATTAGGTTAAATACATAGGTTAGATTGAACAAGTGTGAGGTCACCTGTCAGGATTGAACCCACCACTCAGAAGTGATCATCAACAAAGAACACATCAACACACATAAATCACACACACACATGAATATATATATATATATATACACATATATATACATATATATATATATATATGAAGAAATATAGTCTTAAAGTGTGCTATATTTATGGGGTAAAGTGCTCAATATCAGAGATAGAGCATGTGTAAATATAAATGATTGCATGATGATTGCATCTAGCATGAAACAGACTGTCACCTCTAAGTGTTGACTTCTATGTTCACTTTTATATATATATATATATATATATATATATATATATATATATATATATATATATATATATATATATATATATATACAGAAATATAGTCTTAAAGTGTGCTATATTTATGGGGTAAAGTGCTCAATATCAGAGATAGAGCGTGTGTAAATATAAAAGTGGACATGGAAGTCAGCACTTAGAGGCGACAGTCTGTTTCATGCTAGTGCAATCGTCAGGCGACTAGTGCTGTTATTTTTCTCGGCTATTTATATAAGGGTCAGTGGTGCATTATGGGTAGTCTATTTTGGCGGTTACTTTTACCGGAAGTGGTTTATTTGTTTATTTATTTATGTCAAATTGTTTTGCTTGTTTTTTGTTTGTTTTTTTATTTTTATTTTTATTTTTTATCTTATATATTTATTTATTTATTCTTTTATTTTGATCGGTGTTTTTGGTTAACGTAGTAAAAATTTGTTTATATAGCTTATTGTTGGTAGTCTATAATGGCCGTCATTACCGGAAATCGCTTGTTCGCTTATTTATTTGGGTCAAATTGTTTTGCTTGTTTTTATTTATTTTCATTTTTATTTTTTATCTTATATATTTGTTTATTTGTCATTGATTAAATCTGTTTGTTGAATTTGTGGTTTTTTCTGACTATTATTTAGGTGGGAACAGTTTTTAATTTATCTATTTAGGTTGGTTATCTTTATTTGTTTTTGTTTTGTTTTGTTTTTTAAACGGCTAGTTTATCGTAATCGGTTGTTAGTTTATTTATATATTTGGATGTATTTAGATCGATTTATTATACTTGTTGTTATTTATTTGTTACACTATATCTTTTTGGCTTTCGGTTTTTAAGTAACGTAGTATATTATCTTTTATTAATGTTTTTTTTTTTTTTTTTTTTTTTTTTTTATTATTATTATTTTTATTTGTATAACAGTTATAACTTTCGTCCGTTCTTTTGTTTTGATTTTGTTTCGTATATTCTAACAGGTGTGGTTTTATGATTTGTTTGGAGTAATTTGTTTTGCTTATTTTATTGTTGTTTGTTTATATATTTATTTATTTTTCTATTTTAAGTTACGTAGTAAAAATTTGTTTTCATGTCTACATTTTGAGATTAGCTCGGATCTTTTATTTAATAATTTATTTTCATCTGGGAAGGTAATGATAGCTATTTTTTCCTCCAAGCAAAGTTTGCAGGTTTTTGATAGGTTGTTGTAGGCTGATGATTTTTTCCTTATTTTCCAAGATATTTTTGGTGTGGTGTGTGTTTTGTTTTTTATTTCCCAGATATACTTAGAAAGCATTGTGCTGTTCGCATATTTACTATTTGTGAAAGACATTTTGTGTACATAATTTCTTTGTTTCCATGGTCCTTCGGTTACTCCTATATATACTTTTTCTTCATTATCTGCTGATTTTGTCGTGGCTTGGTAGATTACGTTGTTTTGTAAACAATTACCGTTTAAGGGACATTCGTTTTTTATTCTGCAGTTGCACGTGGGTTTAATTTGTTCGTGTGGTTTGTTAATAATTTTTCTGTTGTGCTTTTTTATTATTTGTGCCATGTTCTCGGTGCAACTGTAGCTGATTTTTACTGTGTTTTTGTTGAATATTTTGTGTAGGGTGCTTGATTCCGGGAAGTGTTTGTGTAAAAGTTTGAAGAATATTTTTCCTATGTTTGTTTTTACGTTTTTGCTGTACGGTGGGTTGAACCATATGATATTTCTTTTTCTGTTGGTCTTTTTTGTGTTCTGTGGTGAGTATGTGAGTGTTGCTGGGAATCCGCTATCTTTTAGGGCTGTTTCGTAGTCTTTCTTGGCCTTGTTAAATATAGATTCATCGGAAGAATTGTCGGAAAGCCTGCGGTTAATCGATTTAGGTATCTGTTTGATTATAGAAGGCGGGTGGTTGGAGTATATATGTATGTACTGTGGTTTATCATTCGGTTTTCTGTATGGTTTGTGTGTGCCTTTTCTTAGGTTGAAGGTGACATCTAGAAAATCTACTTCGTTTAGGTTAGTTTTTATATCTATCTCGAATCCGTTATTTTTGAAAATTTTAATTATTGCTTTTCTAGTTTTATCAGTCTTTTGTTTGTTGCAGTTTCTTAAGATTATGAGACCGTCATCTCTGTAGAGCCCTGTGTCATTTCTATCTATTATTTTGCTTAGTTCGTGTAGTAAGTAAATGCCTACGATTTCGCATGTCTCTGCACCGTCAAAGCTTCCCATTGTAGTGTCAAATATCCCATCTTTCTTTATCCATGCTTCTTCATGGTGAAATAATAATGATTTACGTGAGTGCTTAATGATGTCGATTTCGTTTGGTTTTATTATTATTTGTTCCTGAGCTAAGTTGATGGCCTTATCTAGTGTACGTTCTGTTATGGATGGGTAAAATTCTTTTATGTCTAATTGTAGGAAGTGGCAATTTTGTTTGTTATTTATGCTGTTGAACCAGTCAATGGTTGTTTTTGTGTTTTTCCACTGGTTTACTCCTAACTTCTTCCTAAGTTCAGAATTAATTCTTTCTAGTATTGTTTTACTTATTTTACCTAGTTCGCTTTTGGCTGGGTTTATGAGTCTGCATGCAGGGTTGGTTTTGAAATTTTCCTTGTGGTCTTTTAGTGTGATAAAGGCTTGCGTCTAACCCCTCCTACGCACAATAAATTACTAAAGAACAACATAACCAAAACATACAAAAAGGCACCCAAAACAATAGAACACGATATAAATAAAGAAGCTAAAGCAATCGCTCAAAAATTAGACCTAGATGACCGAATAAGTTGCATGAGCAAGACGCAAGCCTTTATCACACTAAAAGACCACAAGGAAAATTTCAAAACCAACCCTGCATGCAGACTCATAAACCCAGCCAAAAGCGAACTAGGTAAAATAAGTAAAACAATACTAGAAAGAATTAATTCTGAACTTAGGAAGAAGTTAGGAGTAAACCAGTGGAAAAACACAAAAACAACCATTGACTGGTTCAACAGCATAAATAACAAACAAAATTGCCACTTCCTACAATTAGACATAAAAGAATTTTACCCATCCATAACAGAACGTACACTAGATAAGGCCATCAACTTAGCTCAGGAACAAATAATAATAAAACCAAACGAAATCGACATCATTAAGCACTCACGTAAATCATTATTATTTCACCATGAAGAAGCATGGATAAAGAAAGATGGGATATTTGACACTACAATGGGAAGCTTTGACGGTGCAGAGACATGCGAAATCGTAGGCATTTACTTACTACACG
This sequence comes from Acanthosepion esculentum, assembly GCA_964036315.1. NCBI lineage: Eukaryota > Metazoa > Mollusca > Cephalopoda > Sepiida > Sepiidae > Acanthosepion > Acanthosepion esculentum. The sequence goes on from OZ038505.1 coordinate 83,979,353, forward strand.
AACTAAGCAAAATAATAGATAGAAATGACACAGGGCTCTACAGAGATGACGGTCTCATAATCTTAAGAAACTGCAACAAACAAAAGACTGATAAAACTAGAAAAGCAATAATTAAAATTTTCAAAAATAACGGATTCGAGATAGATATAAAAACTAACCTAAACGAAGTAGATTTTCTAGATGTCACCTTCAACCTAAGAAAAGGCACACACAAACCATACAGAAAACCGAATGATAAACCACAGTACATACATATATACTCCAACCACCCGCCTTCTATAATCAAACAGATACCTAAATCGATTAACCGCAGGCTTTCCGACAATTCTTCCGATGAATCTATATTTAACAAGGCCAAGAAAGACTACGAAACAGCCCTAAAAGATAGCGGATTCCCAGCAACACTCACATACTCACCACAGAACACAAAAAAGACCAACAGAAAAAGAAATATCATATGGTTCAACCCACCGTACAGCAAAAACGTAAAAACAAACATAGGAAAAATATTCTTCAAACTTTTACACAAACACTTCCCGGAATCAAGCACCCTACACAAAATATTCAACAAAAACACAGTAAAAATCAGCTACAGTTGCACCGAGAACATGGCACAAATAATAAAAAAGCACAACAGAAAAATTATTAACAAACCACACGAACAAATTAAACCCACGTGCAACTGCAGAATAAAAAACGAATGTCCCTTAAACGGTAATTGTTTACAAAACAACGTAATCTACCAAGCCACGACAAAATCAGCAGATAATGAAGAAAAAGTATATATAGGAGTAACCGAAGGACCATGGAAACAAAGAAATTATGTACACAAAATGTCTTTCACAAATAGTAAATATGCGAACAGCACAATGCTTTCTAAGTATATCTGGGAAATAAAAAACAAAACACACACCACACCAAAAATATCTTGGAAAATAAGGAAAAAATCATCAGCCTACAACAACCTATCAAAAACCTGCAAACTTTGCTTGGAGGAAAAAATAGCTATCATTACCTTCCCAGATGAAAATAAATTATTAAATAAAAGATCCGAGCTAATCTCAAAATGTAGACATGAAAACAAATTTTTACTACGTAACTTAAAATAGAAAAATAAATAAATATATAAACAAACAACAATAAAATAAGCAAAACAAATTACTCCAAACAAATCATAAAACCACACCTGTTAGAATATACGAAACAAAATCAAAACAAAAGAACGGACGAAAGTTATAACTGTTATACAAATAAAAATAATAATAATAAAAAAAAAAAAAAAAAAAAAAAAAAAACATTAATAAAAGATAATATACTACGTTACTTAAAAACCGAAAGCCAAAAAGATATAGTGTAACAAATAAATAACAACAAGTATAATAAATCGATCTAAATACATCCAAATATATAAATAAACTAACAACCGATTACGATAAACTAGCCGTTTAAAAAACAAAACAAAACAAAAACAAATAAAGATAACCAACCTAAATAGATAAATTAAAAACTGTTCCCACCTAAATAATAGTCAGAAAAAACCACAAATTCAACAAACAGATTTAATCAATGACAAATAAACAAATATATAAGATAAAAAATAAAAATGAAAATAAATAAAAACAAGCAAAACAATTTGACCCAAATAAATAAGCGAACAAGCGATTTCCGGTAATGACGGCCATTATAGACTACCAACAATAAGCTATATAAACAAATTTTTACTACGTTAACCAAAAACACCGATCAAAATAAAAGAATAAATAAATAAATATATAAGATAAAAAATAAAAATAAAAATAAAAAAACAAACAAAAAACAAGCAAAACAATTTGACATAAATAAATAAACAAATAAACCACTTCCGGTAAAAGTAACCGCCAAAATAGACTACCCATAATGCACCACTGACCCTTATATAAATAGCCGAGAAAAATAACAGCACTAGTCGCCTGACGATTGCACTAGCATGAAACAGACTGTCGCCTCTAAGTGCTGACTTCCATGTCCACTTTTATATATATATATATATATATATATATATGGTGTATTCAATGTATGAAGGTCAAGCAGCTCTGTTCCTAGGAACCGAGCCATCCACACTTTTTGAAGGCCCGAATACAGAGACCTGGTGCACTACATACCACAAGGTTCCCAAACGACCATCCACAGGTTTTGAATTCAGAGTTGTCTATCTCCTAGCCCAGTTGCCATCCAAGTCTATAGAACCCAGTCTGTCCTGCTATTTACTCATATATATATATATATATATATATATATATATATATATATATATATATATATATAAAAGATGAGTGAAAGATAGAATTGTTTGATCACAACTGAAACTGTCATGATTGGAGAAGAGAAAAGCCAACCCTGTCCACCAGGCAATAGACCTTATTCCAGTAGTGAATCATGTAAGGTCTGGCACTGCTGTTCTGCCTCTGAAACTGGATGACTCCATATTATCAATGGAAACATTAATTATCAGGCCTATCAACAAATTATGGATCAGAATCTCCTGTCATCACACTTTACATCCTTTGTTAAAACAATTCCCAGATATTTAAATTGTGGTACTTGTTTGATTTAGGTATTTCCAATTTGTAATTTACATGTTGGGATGTTCCTTTTAATAACAATCAATATTTACCTCACCTGCCCCCATGAGGCAGGATGTGGCACAAGGCCGTTTTTAATGCAGGGATAAAAACGAGCAGATAGGCTCGGGCAAAAATTCCCCGTAGACCCTGTAAAAATGGGGTTGGATAGCTGTCTACCAACCCAGCCGAGGCTCTGCTCTTCGGCATAGCCTTGTCTGGGTTTCTCTCCGCTCAAAGGCAGAGAGTTTAATCAGCTCAGCTGGAGACGAATCTCCAACTAATTGCTGAAGCAAGGATATTTGCCAACCGCCCCCTGCGGTCAGGTGTGGCACAAGGCCGTGGGGTATCCGAGCCCGTAGGCTCGGGCAAAAATTTCACATAGACACCGTATACACTGGGTTGGGTAGCTGTCTACCACACCAGATGAGACTCTACCCGTTGGCATAGCCTTGTCTGCGTTCCTCTCTGCCCAAAGGTAGAGAGTTTGACTAGCTTAGCTGGAGACACATTTCCAACTAATTGCCAAAGCAAGTCCCCAGGTATATCCTGTGCTCACTCTATATATCTACTGATATAGTCAGTCCACATAGACGATAGGGAGTGTGGGACATTCCATTACAACAGAATCATACATTCTGTCTTCTTACTTTCCTTCACTACCTTCTGTGGGAATTCTTGTGACTTCCTTCCTGCGTTTGCTTTCAACACAGGCTAACTGAAAACTTTTGGCCTATAGTGTATGTGTATTTATAAATGCAACATAATTTATTAAAACATTTTTGATTCAACAGTATGGGTAAGAAATTCTTGTTCAGATTTGGGTGAATTTTTCCTGGTGCTGGATCAGTTGGTTGATGTCAGATGAAAGCTTGTAAAAGACCTTGCTGAAATTGTTGGAATGGTTGATTTACGTTCAGCCATTGTGAGTCATTTTCAAAAATTATGGTAGAAAGTAGAGAAATAAAGGTAAGTTCACATAATATGGTATATATTCACACACACACACACACACTCACACACATACATATGTGTAAACACACACACTCATATACATATATGTACATGATGAAAGCAAGTACAATGTCACATGTCAAAGGTTGTGGCAGAAAAAGTGTGAAAAATGTTATTACATAATGCAGTAAGCTCCTGGGGTTTTGAAATTTAAATCTTCTTCCAAATTCCTATAACTTAATTATCTATCTATCTATTTATCTCTCTCTCTCTCTCTCTCTCTATATATATATATATATATATATATATATATATATATATATCTATATATATATATATAGATATATATATATTATAAACAATAGGAATTTGTGTGTGTGTGTGTGTGTGTGTGATTAATAATTATTTTTAATAAGGTTAGAGTTTATTGTTCCTCCAGTTGAGGAAATATTGGATCATGAGAAATGTCTCTGCCAATATATTTATTTGTCTCTAAGAGAATTGGAATGCTGTATGTCAATACGGTTACTTTTTGATTAAAAAAATTCTGTATATTTTTCAATTACAAATCTTTCTGACTTTCAAATTGTTTTTATATTCCAAGGAAATTTACTCAAAATATTAGAAAACTTACTGCATATTTTCCTGTAGCCATTTAATGTTATTCTGCAAACCAATTCTAGTAAATAGGATAATGTTCTCTATTAAAGAAGACAGAATAGCTTTCTATATAACAAACATTCAGGCCGTGTAATGAACAGTTGCTCAGAATGAGAAATTTTTTTTATTTTAATCGTATCACCCCAAGCAAGGCCGGAGGCCACTATCACGCAAGGGGTTAAAGAAGGGTTGGAGGAAGAGCAGATAGGAGTGGCAAAGGAGGGGATGTGGTGAAAGAGAAAGACAGTGGTTTGATCAAGGCAAGGGGGTTACAGAAGATTTGGTGCAAGAGCAGATAGGAATGAAAAATGAAAGGATGTGGAGAAGGGAAGTGGATAGATCAAGGCAACTGGAGATGTCGATTGATGCTACACTTAAACCGTTGGAGATTGTATTTGTCAGGGAAACAGTAATAGGGAAGGGAGTTCTATAGGCGAGATGTGCGAGACATGAAGATATTGGAGTAGAAGAGACGTCTACATCTAACAGTTTCCACGGTGTAGGTGTGGGAGCGGGATGCCAGCCTCGTGGGGCATTTAAATTCACGAGGCCTGCGGACAAGCGAACGCAGCTCCTCAGAGCAATTACCGTGGAAGTACTTGTAAAAAAGGCAGAGCGAGGCAACATCGCATCTGTGAGAGAGCGACTGCAGACGAGATGACAGATCAGGGCCAATCACGTTGCCTATCCGTGTTAAAATTTCAGTTGATTTCATTATAGTTTATAGTGGTATGAGGTTAGGCTTAAAATGAACAGCCGATTTACTGATGCCAAGAAGTTTAATGGAGGTTGGTAATAACGAGGAAACACACGGGTTTAATTTTAACCAAAAGAAAATAAAGAATTTATTCACAAATTTACACGCTTGAAGTTGTGTCAGTCGCTCATTTCAGAAAAATAAATCAGAAATATAGTTTTTCAATGAATTGTCATAAAGAGGAAATGTTCATACAACAGGTTAAATGATCTGACACAAAAGTCGTCCTTTTCTCACTCAGCTGGTCAATCTCTGTGAATCGAGGTTTTCACTGATTCAAAGAAAATTCCACATAGGCTTACGAATTTCTTTCTGTCTTTTTACTCCACTTTTCCAAATTTGAAGGTGGTCAGTAAAAGGTTTTATTATTATTATTACAAATTCACTTACGCAGAAACACCCTTAATAAATGTATGAATCCATCTATTCTCCTCCTCCCAGCTATGGGTTAAAAAGCAGGAACTGTATCTGGAAAAATCACTCTTAACTCCAAAAAATTTGTTAATGCAATATTCAGTCAAAACAAATTATTCTTAATTTTCAAAATATGTTTTTGATTTAAATAATCAACAAAAGATTGTTAAGAAGTAAATAACAAATTGATTTGATCAATCACTCTGTAAGATAGACTGAAAAAGAAAATGAGGTAACATGGTGAAATGGCCTTGTTTTTTCCTTCAATGGGGGATACAGGTTGTTACTCTGACGCATGACACATTTTCTTTATTAAGATTTGTGATTACACAGGCTGATGGTTGGAGTCCACATTGTTTAAAAGACAAGATTTTTACTTAAATATGGGTATCCACTAAAATATGACACTTAAAGTAATAAGAAAGAAAAAATATGTATGCTTATATAATATATTTTCTGTTTATACATTATTTTAATAGATACAATTTATTTAAGTAAATTCTCTGTTTTTTAATTAAACACTATTAATTACATTTACCAGCCTGAATATTCTAAAAATTTCGTAGCAAATATGCATTCTCCAACAGGAATCAAACCTGTGTCCTACACAGAACCGTCATTTGATCTGACATTAGGGATTAAGTCCTACAATTATTTAATATATTTTCTATTTATATGTTATGTGAGAAAAAAATCATCAGAGATTTTGGGTGTTTAAAAGCATTCATTTTGAGTTTCTTAAACAGACGCTTCTCTATAGCTAAATTGTATAGCATGTCAGATCAAGTGATGGTTCCATGTAGGGCACAGGTGTGATTCCTGTTGGAGAACACATATTGTCTATGAAATTTCTCAAACATTAAAGCTGGTAAATGTAATTAGCAGTGTTTAATTAAAAAAACAGAGCATTTACTTAAATAAATTGTATCTATTAAAATAATGTATAAACAGAAAATATATTAAATAATTGTCGAACATAGTCCATTTCATTGTATATATATATATATATATATATATTCTCTGTATTTTTATTATTTATAAATATATATATTTATATATTTAATATTTACATACACACACATATATGTGTGTATCTCTGTGTGTATTTGCGTGTGTATATAAAAAATTAAGTTTATAAATATATATATTTATAAATAATAAAAATACAGAGAGTATATATATATATATATTTACATTAAACTTTTATTGACTTAAGAAATTCTGTCTTAACATATTTACTTCCATATGCAATGTGTTTATCCATTGAAAGTAAAGTTTGAAGTATAGAATTGCAATATGACAGCAAGAAATCATAAATGATATTTCTGAAATAATGCAACTTTCATTAAAGTCTAACAACCTAACCTGTTAAGCTCGATGTCAAGTCGTTTCCTATTTACAGAGTTTGCCTTACAATTACTCCCAAATAAATAAATAAGGAGAGATTACATCTAGCCATCTGAACTGTAAATGGATGAGATCTTCAGGCCAGTCTAGTACTGCAAATAGATACAAAAAAATGTCACTCCTTCCTTAAATCTTTGTACAAGAAGCTACATAAAAAAAAAAATTTGTTGCCCAGCATTGTTGTATGTAACAATTTGAATTTCATTCTGTATTCATTTTATTTTATTTTCTCACTAAGTTTTTTTCGTTTGTTTTGTCTTTTTTTCATAAATAAATTGAATTTATTTTACCCCTTTTCCCTCTTTGGAAACTTTGAATATTATGTCTTTGGTGATTTTTTGGGGTTCGTACGTGCATTTAACTTTATTTTTTAATCGTGGCTCAAACACCGTTGGCGTGTCCTCTTCTACAAGAAGTGAATGTTGGACTTAAACTAAATTAAAACTTTATATTTATATTTCAGATTCTCTATCCATACACCCTCTGATGCAAATGCTTCTTCTCTAGGCATCTATAGCAATTCATATGGGCAGGCTTCTCCCTTTACCCTCTCCCTGCAATATGTCTTGTACAAGCTATACATACATAACTCACGCCATGGCTCCCAGGTCAGCTTGACTCTCCAGTTGAGTTTCCAAGCCCATTGTTGTTTTCTTTGTTGTTTGTTTTTTGTTTTTTTTTAATGGGAGTAGGTAGGTTTTCCTATCACCAGATTAATACTCCTCCCCCTTCATTTGAACAGGAGTAGAGGCTCATCCCTTGTTTCCTACTTAGGAAGGGATTCCCAGATCTTTTCCTTTTCTCTGGCCTTAGTAGTGTTGCTGTCATGAATCTCTTGTGAAAGTCTGGTTTGTGGCAATGTCTCTTCATACTGAAGTTACCAGGTTGGCAGATTTCTGGTTGCTGCTCCTGATGGTAGTTCAGAGCCTGAACTCTTGCATAGCCTCTTGAGAGACTGCTCAAAAGTTGCTTAATATTGGGGTTCTTGCAGTGCCATGTTGTGTGGGGAAGTGTGTCTCTGCATGCACCTCCAGTGGGCAACCCCGAGGCCACATTATCTTTTAGTCTGCACCAGTTCCTTTCTGCTTGTGCCACATTTGAAGACCGACTGCTACTATTACTTTAGGCCTTTTCATTACCAACATTACATAACATGACCACAAGCAACCAAAAATATAAACCTAGACCAGCTCAAAAAATCACCGAAACCCTTTAACATTTCCTTCTCTAACATCCATGGTATTCGTACCAACTTCTGCAGTGTGGAATCGTTCCTCTTTGATAAGTCTCCTGATATACTAGCTCTCTGCGAGACTAACCTTAACTCGTCAATCCCTTCCTTTGATTTCTCGATTCCTGGCTACCTTCCTCTCCTTAGAAAGGACTCTAAAATCCACATGCAAGGCCTGGGAGTTTATGTATGCAATCACCTCTTGCTGGTTAGGGAACTCTCTTTAGAATCTCCAGACCATTCATATATGTGTCTCCATCTAGCTCCCCTCAATTCAGTAAGTTATCCCTTCCTTTTCTACCATTCCCCTTTCTCTCAAAACTGTTGCGTACTCGATAGCATTTCCGAAAATATAGGCAAGGTTATCTCTCTACATCCATTTGCAAATAAATTCATGTTTGTTGACTATAATACCCACCGTGCCATGTGGCTTAAATCCTCTGTAACTGACATCGCTGGCATCCAAGCTCTTAACTTTTCAGTCACTAGATTTTCACGCAAGTGGTTGACTTTCCTATGCTTTTCCACAGTAACCCAGACAGTACCTTTTCCCTTTTCAGTCTGTTTCTTGTCATGCTCTACAGCTCTGCTCACTTGGCAACTCTGATCATGTGGTAGTGTCTGTTAACATCTCCTTCCTCTCCCCCTCCTGACATGAACTGCATACTAAAAGAATATTTTTCTGTTACCAACCCGCAGACAGGGACTCATTCCAGGATTTCCTTTGCTACCTCCTTGGAATGTGATTTTTAATCAACTCGGACAAAAATGTGTGTCTTCTCTTAGGTAAAAGCTGTCATCGAGGCCTTCATCTCAGCAAGAAAATGCCAAGTTAAATCACACATATCTCTTTGATTCTCCCCTGTTTGCTCTGCTGCTATAGGCCACAGGAATCATTTCTTCCCTCTGTACTGGAGTGACGTTTCTAATTGCAACAGATGTCTCTTTGCCTCTGCTTGTAATGAACGCAAGAGTGTCCTCAATGAAGAAAAGTTACTGTTTGCTGATAGAATGAAACAATGTCTTGCATCTTGCAAGTTTTGTTCTAAAGATTATTGCTGGTTCTGCAAGAGTGCGTTAAACAACAGCAAATCTGCAATCCTTCTTCTATTCAATCAGTTTGAAGTCCTAACATCCACAGTTGATAAGGCTGAATGCTTTGCTTGGAAATTCTCATACAGCTCAATAATTGACTCATCCAGGGTACTCACATATGATTTTCCCTCTATAATAGATCCATTGAGGATATTAGACATCATCTCTAAATTAAGCTCTCATAAAGAAAGTGGTGCTCACAGGATACCAGCCATATTCCTGGAGCAGAAAATAGCTTTTGAATTTTAATGCATGCAAAATGAAACTGCTGCCATTTACTTACCACAGAGAAACTTCCCTGCCTCCTATCAGCATGGTTGAAACTCAACTGTATGAAAGCACCTCATTTCATCTTTTTGGTATCACATTTTCCACTGACCTGAGGTGGAACAATTGCATTGAATAAATAGCTGCAGTTGGATCACTGTGTCAGGCCTGAAGTCCATCCTCCACATCTACAAATCTACAATTCATCCTTGCCTTGAATACTGTTGCCATATATGGTCTGGTGCCCCTGCTGTTCATCTCAAGGTTCTTGACAAAATCCAAAGATGGATATACAATGTGATAGATCCTGATCTTGACTCCAGTCACGTTCTCACAGATGTGATGTGGCTTCCCTCTGTCTTTTCTATAAATATTTCCATGACATCTCTTCTGATGTGCTATTTCACCGGTGCCCCAACTGCATGCATTTAACCTTTTTACTAGTTTGGCATCTCGGTCCTTCCCTTTTACTGTTGAAACAGTTAAATGTAACTGCTTCTACTACTCCAAAAACTTCTTCTCCCACATTTCCCAACAGTGAAACTCCCTTCCTCTTACTTGCTCCCCTGACAACTATAATCTTCAAAAATTTAAATGTAATGTCAATCGACATTTTCTGATGCCTTGATCCCCGTTCTTCCTTGTATCCTTCTCCGTTCCATTTTTTATCCTTTCCTCAATCCCCACTATATCCAGTCTTTTCCCTTACTTTCACTCTCTGTAGCCCCTTGAGTACTGGTGACACTCCTACCTTGCTTGGGGTGAAATGGTTCTAAAAAAAAAGTATTTATAGAAAAGGCACAGAGAGGTAACTTTATGGTAGTGGGAAAGTGACTGAAGCTGAGATACCAGATCAGGATTCATAACATTGCTGATTCTTCTGTGGATTTTATCAAGGAGCTCAAGATAAACAGCAGGGCACCAGGCCATAGGCGACAGCACTATTCTATGCATGGATGAATGGTAGACTTATAGATATGTAAGATAGATTCTGTATAGAAAAACTGTCTTGCATGACACAGTGGACCAACTTTCTTAGCAGCTGACCTAGCAATGGATTCACAATAGAAAAATGCATTTTATAATAAAGTGAGGAAAAGATGAAGAATTTTGTATAAAATGATGTTGCATATATATTATTAAAGGAAATTTATTTTGATATAACAATATTTGTTTTAATCAATTCACTCCAAGCAGAAAAATAATGTGCTCAACATTTAAGGGGTACTGGGAGTGAATTAAGAAGGAACTGGAAAACCCAATCCTAAACTGGCAAACAAGGCATAACCCTCTATTCTTGTTCAAAAGACCAGGGAAAAGTATGAACCTGGATGATAGGTGATTCTATCTTCTTCTAGTGAAGAGCAAACAAATATTTAGTAAATAAAAGTTCAGAGATTATGCAGAAACATAAGAAGTCCAGTGACATTCTTTTTCACATTCGATTAGTTACGTTTTTATTTATTTTTCTCTTTTTTCCATCTTTTAAAAATGAACACGTAAATAAATATATTAGGTTGAGTATTAAATAATTTTTGTTTTTGCGAACCAATTGTAATGATGAATACGTCAACCTAACTACTAATCATTTAGTGGAATGAATATGTATTTCACTAACATACCTTAGATTTTTGTATTATAGTGCCAGTGTACACAGTGTTTTAAAGAATACATCTTTTAATTGCACCAATGGAGAGATTGAAAATACATTTATATCACATAAAATTAAATGTGTTCATGCAAGTGTATAACACTATGGAAGCATTGAGAAAATATGTAGTTCTTTATTGTCAAAGAGTCATAACTCACTGGCAAGTATAAAATAGGTTTGCAAGGTTCTGTTCTGGAGAAATGTCTTTGAAAGATTAACCTTATCTGGGTGGCAGTCATTGAATATAACGTTGCAGCCAAAAATGTTCAGAATGGCATTGTTTTTGTCAGAAAAGTAGGTATAAGTTTTTATCAAAGTTGTTTTTTATTCTATAATTTTCACAGACAATAAATACCATATTATCTGTTATCGTCTGAGATTTTGCTGTAATTTGAGAGGATACTACAAAAGTTATGGATGATTTAGTGATTTACTGCAAAACCCATGGTGGCCAAAATGATCAGAACGGTTGCTTTTACTCCGTGTTTTAGTATATTTAACTGGCGAACTCTAATTATAGAATTATAGAATATAAAACAACTTTGATAAAAAAGTTATGGATGATTTAGTGATTTACTGTAAAACCCATGGTGGACAAAATGATCAGTACGGTTGCTTTTACTCCGTGTTTTAGTATATTTAACCGGCGAACTCTAATTATAGAATTATAGAATATAAAACAACTTTGATAAAAAAATGTACCTACTTTTCTGACGAAAACAATTCCATTCTGAAGATTTTGGCCGCAACTGTAGATGATAAACTTATAAAGTCATAAATGGAAAGCAGATATTTAAGAATTAGTAAAGATGTTAAACCCATCTCACTCTATAATTTGCTGATAAATAGGAAAGATAGGTTCAGTCATTAAGATGAGTGTTTTGAGTTTTAAACAATCTTTGAGAAAAGAACAAAGTAGATTATTGATAAATCAAAAAGGAAATAAATTATTATTGTTATTGAGCTGCAAATTGGATTAAGAATCCATTTATTCTTCAACTTAGAATATTTTTAATGGAAACATCGTAGGAAAAGAAGTTTAAATAGTTGGGAATTATGGGAAATGTGACTGGCAAACCTGAATGCACATTGGAATAGTAAAAGATGCCTTCCAAAAACTAAGCAAATGTTCCTGTTTTTTAGCATTTGCTTAGTTTTTGGAATAAGAAACAAAAAAAAAGAGTGCGGAGCTTTTATATTATATCAGTCCTTCTATGTGGCAGTGGAAAGAGGAAATTTCCTCAGAGATGAGAAGAAAACATATCATTTGTCAGTGCATTGAATATTTCTGCCACACCTGGGTTGTTCTTTTTGCTATATATTTAGAGATTCTTGACAAAATCCGAAGAAGTATTGGCAACATTATTGGTTCTAACTTGGCATCTTGGTATCAATCACATTTGCATTGCTGTAACGTAACTTCCCTGTGAATTTCTATAAATATTTTCATGGTAATTCTTCTGTTAAGCTTTACTCTTTGATACGTCAACTTCCCAAATTTAAAAAAAAAGTAATAAAAGTAAGCATAATGTTAAAAGCTAATAATTTCTTTTCCTCTTTTTCTTGCTTGTAGGACTCTCTTCATGGTCCTTGCTTTCCTCTCAACAACAATCATCCAAAATTTAAATCCAATGTCAGCCTCCTCTTTTGTCTCCTTGAATTGCATTGCCCTCTAAGTTTTCTTCATTCTCAGTAATCCCTTGCGTCTTACTGGCAATTATCACTTGATTTAAGGTGAAATGCTTAGAAAAAAAACATTGATGTAACAGAAATGTTGTTCTACAGAAGCATGCTGAGAATACCATGGATGGAGCAGTTAATAAATAAGGAAGTTTTAAGGAAAATAGAAACAGAATCATACACTACTTGGTGATTGCTAATCAATATGAAGGAAAAACAATTTTGAATTTATTAGAAGGATCTTTTTTTTTCTCAGAAATGATGGACACACTTTGAGGCTAAAATATGAAACTGCGCAATAATTGATGCAAATTGAAGGAAATTCATGAAAATGAAATTAACTCAAGTTCTTCTATTTAAAAAGGAGAAAAAAAAGGTATAAATAGGATCAGATCAACGTCTCAAGCTTTATGAGAAATATGGCACCCTTAATGACTTGTTGGAACATCACCATGTTCATGCTGAGTCTCTTGAATATTTCCATGGCTGTTTGGGCCTGCTTTCCTATTTAAAGAAAATCAAATCATCTGAATTCACTAAAACCTGAGAATCTGTGGGATATAGCTATATGAAGATGGAGTTTTTTAACCCCTGCAAAGAACATGGCTGACAGTAGGAAGTATTTCTCTGGCTTGGCTACACCCACATCTGGAATATGTAAGCAGAGAAACCATTGAAGAGGATAATTTGCAAAGTTTGCAATAGAAGCCACAGATTTCCTGGGGATTTTAATTTGAAAAAGGTGCAGTGTTGTTATTTTTTCTATTTTCAGTTTATTTTGCTTATCATTGCATAAAACTCTGGGTCAGGTTTAACACCTTACAGGGATTACAACATTGAAGGGGAAATTAGAATGGAAGCTTTAAAAAATAATCTGTTTATCTTTCTAAATCTGTACAGACATAATTGTTCTTACTATTCAATTTATGTATATAAATATATCTGTATATGTGTGTGTGTGTGCGTGTGCATGTGCATGCATGAGAGGGCGTGTGTGTGTGCATGTGGCTGCGAGTCGTGTTTATATAGAAGTATATTTTCTATATTAATATAAATATCTTTAATTAATTCCATTAAATTTGAAGTAAAGAATAATGGTATTTATTTATGTTTGTCTAGGCACAGAGTAGATATATAAAAATATAAGTTTAGTGCAAAGCTTTCCTGTATTTTTATTTAAGAAAAAAAAAGTTTCTGACAAGGCATTTGTTGTCTTATTTTCAAGAAAAGATCTTTTGTACAAACCTAATATCTATCTATCTATCTATGTCTGTTTATTATCTATCTATCTATCTATCTATCTCAATATATACATACATATCTATCTATCTATCTATCTATCTATCTTGTTCTGTTCATATCTATCTAGCTATCTATGTCATTCTGTTCCTATTTATCTATCTCATTCTGATCAGATCTATCTATTAATCTATCGTTCTGTTCATATCTATGTCATTCTGCTCCTATCACTTTACTTGTTCATATCTATCTATCTATCTATCTCAGTCCTTTTCATATCTATCTATCTATCTATCTATCTATCTATCTATCTATCTATCTATCTATCTATCTCAGTCCTTTTCATATCTATCTATCTATCTATCTATCTCAGTCCTTTTCATATCTATCTATCTATCTATCTATCTATCTATCTATCTCAGTCCTTTTCATATCTATCTATCTATCTATCTATCTATCTATCTATCTATCTATCTCATCCTTTTCATATCTATCTATCTCAGTCCTTTTCATATCTATCTATCTATCTATATATATATATATATATATATTTTTTTTTTTCAAGCATGCTTCATTGAATAATATAGACACATTATATCTACTTTTATACTTTTTCTAATTCTCTAGTTAGTTTCTTGATGTTAATTTGGAATTCATCAAGGAAGGCAATCTATTTTGCTTTTACCCAAGTACTTATGATCTATTCAGAGATCATCCTTAGGGGTGAATTGTGAAGATGGTGAAATTTGTAAACATGCAGGAAAGTGCAAAGTTAAAATTATTTTAAAATTGACCATTGTAGCTATGTTGTTATTTTTTGTAAACAATCAACCACAAGATAAGGGAGCTAATCAGAGATGGTAAAAACACAAATATTGTTAATTGTTCGTCAAATATATTTTAAAACTTTGCTACTCGTGGTAATTATCAAGACGTCTTACATTCTTATTGTTGAATACAAGTTCTAAAGCACAATATTTAAATATACATTTCTCCCCCACTTCACAATACAGGAAAATGCTTGTTGACAACAACAATATACTACCTCATGAGAAAAACAAAAAAAATCATCAAATTCTTGAGGCCCTTTATATTAAAAGCAGCCAACCAAACCTGAATGAAATTTATTATTAATAGTATAGTAGCAATGTTTTAAAATGTACTTAACCAACATTTAATGCCAGTTGGGATCCTGAAGGTAACATCAATTAGCTAATTGACAAACCTATTACTTATATTAATTATAAATATATAAGAAGATATCAACTGTCAATATACCTCATAACACTCTGGAGCGGGTAGAATGGAGCTCAACGTGTTTTAGTGGACTCAGCAGTTTTCAATCAGCTTGTCTGAATCTTCTTCAAGGAAGTGAGATCTAAAAGGTCAGCTAATCTAACAGTGATCTCATCCCACAATCCTTACTCTTGCTCTGTATGTGGCCTCCTTTGTAAATCACTAGCGGGTCTTGAGTGCCACTTAAGAATATCGCACAAAATTTCATAACTGAATCAATTCAGTTGTCAGATCCTCATACGTCAAAATTGACAGGAGAGTCCATCACATATATATATATATATATATATATATATATATATTAACATGTTTGTCAGATTCAACCAGAAAGTTATAGGTTTTTAATTTTTTATTCTATTTTTCAATTTAACAACTATGTTTTTTTCAGATTTTGTTCAAGTAATTTTGACTGTCTTTGTTATTTTTAAGAATTGACTGATTTTAGTATGGCAAATAAGATTTTGTAGGCCAATTCACGGCTTATCTTGCAATGCTTGCTTAAACCAAGGTTTGTTGGTGTAGACATAGTTTTTAAAATGGTGCTGAGTACTATCTGCAATATTGAGCAGATTTCCACCATATATATATATATATATATATATATGCACATTTCATTAAAAACGACTGACAAGGTGCTTTTATTTAGTTTTTTATATAATTTCTCGTGCAATCTAATAAAGTTTTTCTTTTCAGAGGATAAATTACATAAAAACTGTCCGAATGTTCTTTTTATCCGAGCGCTTTCGGCTATACATTTACCCATTTTCAAGGATTATATTTCAACTGTTAGAATTAGAAATAGAATTGTTATATGTATGTTTTATAAAGTGATTTTAATTTTTTTTTTTTTTTTTTTCAAAACACGGTCAAGATATTATGTCCATAATACTAAATAAAAGCACCTTGTCAGTCGTTTTTAATGAAATGTGCATGAAAGAAGGATTGCTGCCTAAATACACAAATATATATATATATATATATATATATATATATATATATATATATTACAGTAAAGTTCACTCAATGTAATGGGTTGCATTAGGAAGCAGTTTGCATGGAGAGCATAAGATAGAAGAAGATAAGAAGAACAGATATAACCTTTTTACATTCAGCTTTTTTAATATCTTACTTTGTGGTTGCATTTCCTTTCTTTCTTCTTTTCTTTCTTTCTTTTTGTTTTCATGGTTTCCATCCTTTTCTTTCTTTCTTTCTTTCTTTCTTTTTGCTGTTTGTTCTTTCTATCTATATTTATTTCTAATTGCTTCTTTCTATTTTTGTTCTTTCTTTCTGTCTTTGCATCTTTCTGTCTTTCTTCCTACTTGCTTCTTTTGTCTTTCTTTTTCACTTGTTGTTTCTTTCTTTCTTTCTTTTTGATTTTTTTTCTTTTTGTCTTCATTTCTTTCTACTTGTTTCTTTCTTTTCTTTGTTTCTTTTGGTCTGTCCTTTCTTCATTTCTTTCTTAATTCTTTCTTTCTTTCTTTCTACTTGCTCCTTTCTTTCAGTGTTTTCCTCATTCTTTCTTTCTATTTGTTTGTTTCTTTGTTTTGCTGCATCTTTCTTTCTTTTCCACTTTCATGTCAAGTGTCACTTAACAATTTTCAGCTGTTCCTAGATTCATTCTCACAGCTTTTGAATTATTCCAAGAACCTTCATTAACCTTTTATTAACATTGACAGAACCATAGGCACCCAAGATGGTTCTTCCATTACTTAAACAAAGATAAAAGATATTTTTTTTTTTTTTCAGATTAACAACACATTTTCCATTTTTGTTCATGATATTCTGGCATCTCTAAAACAACTTCTTAATTATATTCTCCAAGAATCTTTCACCATTTTAAGAAAAAAAACCTTTTCTTGAGGTCTTTTGCAGTCTTTCTGATTATTAAATATATTTCATTAAGATAATTTTGTTAAGACCAATATAAATGGTAACATAAATGTGTAATATCTGCTGAATTTAACATGAGTGAAAATTCCCCTGACAATTTCTAGCAATTTTTGTCTGGTCAGCAAATAAATATACAGTGTTGAATTATCTTAGCAGTCGATTAAATTGTGTCTCTTCCAAAGTTCTGGGTGCTTTTTGTCAATTTCCACTTTCACTTTACAGACATGGAAAGAATATTTCAAACTATCCTTTGTTTCTCTGGATGTTCTTCATACTCCTCAACCCTCTCAGAAATACCGCATCTACATGGTATCACCTCTTCTGGATGAAATTGGGTTTTTGCTCACTTTGTCGTTGTACCCTTTTCCTACAATCTCTTTTTTTCTGTGCTATTGGAAAATATTATTATAATATTTTTATTATAATAGATTATAATAAAAACATGTTACATTGATAAAGGATAATGCCAATAGTAGTTCAGCAGAGTTTCAGCATAATCTTCTGTTTGTGTAAATTCCATTTTGGAAAGAGTTTCATTATGGTCAAAAAATCTGTGAGCCGATTGTTTACAATTGTCATAAAGGTTCCATTTCTTCTGACAGGAAATGGATCATTTAAATTTAGAAAATACAGCATCAAAGACACTTAAAAATCTTGAACTCCTTAAATTTCACAGAGTTCCTGTGAAACCAATTGATCAATTTTCTTTGTTGCTGAATCCCTTGAGATGGTCCAATATATTTAAAATGCTACATCCATTATCTTAGACATTTTCTATGAAGACTTTCTTTTGGGTTTTGTTTAACTAGTGTTTTCAGATGTTCATTGTCAATTGCCAATGAACATTTTAGACCACCATTATCTTCTAAACCCATATCCCCACTGTGGATCTTCAGAAACCAGTGCTGCATTCTTCAATCACAAGGAATTCTTCATCCTATGCCCTGTTAAGGCTAACAGCAATTTTAGAAATATTATGACCAAGTTTAAACTTATGTAAAAAAAAATAAACATATCTGTACTTTTCTTTCACGTTCATAACAAGAGGTATATAATGTTTTAAATTAAATTCTGAAAAAAGAGATTGACATAAAATTATAAAAGAGAATACTTTTATCATGAGGAATGAGTCATATATTTTTGTGCCACTATTATAATAATATATTTTAACATAGTTCAAAGGTTTATTCTAAAATCAGACATTATTTTCTGAGCAACCTAATAACATATGTGGAAGCCAATCATCACAGTGACTAACATATTCAAAGGCAGTGTAAATGCTTGTTTTTTTTAAAAATTTACTGTATATTGGCTATGTTCCATATTTTATAATGTGGATTATTCTCATGAATTGATTGCTCATGAATTGATTGCTACAGAGCTCATCTGCCCTACATGCTTGTGTATAAGAAAACTGTGCCATAAACAACTTTTAACACATTTGACCATAAAAAATATCTTCACCATCAAATGCACTTGCAACAGCTTTCACACAGATGCAGTGTTTCAAGTCTCTTACTCTTTCATTGATAGTTCTATGAAAAATGGTCAGATGAGCATTCCATTCTTTAGTTCCAACAGTTCAGACCTTTACAGCTAAGACATAACATGCTACTTGCATGGATTTAAATCACTCTTATTTCTCTACTGTGTTCCAAATGTAAGAAATTTACACTCAGTCAGTTTTTTCCAATAACTCCCACTTAGAGGAACAGGTCTCCACATGGGTGCTTCCCTGAAGACTAAAATCTTAACCTCTTCAAGTCAAGGGTCAATTTATGATTCTAATCTTCACTTCCTACCATCTTCTCTTTCATTCATATCTCACACATCATTATCATTTTATCAGGAAGCATCTACCCTGAGTAGATCTTGAACCTTTCATTTGAATTGCTTTTCAATTATAAAAAAAGCATAAACTCTTGCTTATTTTCAAAGTTAGAATCAATAAAGAAAAAGTGTAAATTTTAACCAGTTTAAAAAAATGTCTACTCATATGAGTGTTGCCATATTGAAATCATACAGGATATTTTTGAATTAAATTAAAACTAAACGCTTCTAATGCCATCTGATGAATAAAAACAGATTTTTTAATCTTCCCCCAAAATTTATTCTTTTCTAATTTTTTTTCCTGAAAAAATGAACCAAGATGCTCATTTGGCGTTATTTATATCACCATAACAGAAATATTAATAACAATAGGCTTCTAATTATAATATAAGGACTCCCTTTTGCTTTTTCAAAAAAGAACCCAATTAAATGTCTTCATTTATCTGTTCAAGAGTTGTTTAGATAATTGAGTTTATTCTTTGTGTTCTTCATATTGTTCATCCTAACATCTCAGCTAATCCGCTCCATGGGATTCGTCTGTTGTGTGATAAATCAGCAAAAAACATGGGTACACTACAATATAAATCAATAGCAGAATGATAGAATGAGCTCAGATGTCTGACAAACTCTTAGAAGAACAGAAACTCTTCTCAAATATACTGACAAGGCTGTGAATATTTGATTCCCATTCACCAAAAGAGGGAAATATTTTATCATGTTAAAAAGTCTTTCAAATACAACAAATTGTCATATTCAGGTATATTTTGTAATTTAAAAATCATAAGGCTTACAAAATGTTCAGCCATTTTGTTACTGCATGGGTAAATTAGTAAATATTAAAAAAGGATGCTTTCATAGTATCACAAGTAGATGACCACTAATGCAATAATAAGAAGGACTACAAAATATTTTAGTATTTTTTATGGCATTGGTAATTCAGTAAATATTAAAAAAGGTTGCTTTCATAGTATCAGAAGAATGGCAGTAATGTTTAGAAAAGAGTGATAATGAATCCTATTTGTATAATGTAAAATTTTGAGATGACAGGAAATTGTTGAAGAACAGAAATCATATTTGAAGTTTAAAATTTACATAAAATGCAAATAAATGACTGAATCAAGACCTATAGAGAAGAAATAAGAAGTTCTAATTTCTTTCCATTTAAAAGTAAAAAAGCAAATCATGCCTTGATGTTTGTCCCAATAGCAGTACGAGAAGGAAAACTTCAAATAAATTTCAATGAACCCACCCCATTTTATGTGTCAGAAAAGGATTAGGCAGAATTTAAATTCATGTGATGTCTCTCCTCAGTTCCGTATGTGACAGCTGTGATTTCTTAAAAGTCATCATTTTATGATAGGTTGTCAAAGTATACGTAGATAAATGGACTGGCTTTTCAAAACTAGGGAATGACTTACATGACCCGACTTCCTACTGAGAGGAGACTGTCAGAAAATATCTGGTTGGATAGTGAAACTGTTCCCCTTCAGGGGAATAATGCTCTATCAGAGTTACAACTCAAGAGTGGTTAGCTGAAGGGAAGTGAGAGGAAGAGAGACCAGACTTGTCAGTTTCTGTGACAGAGGTAGGAAGAGTTTCATCTCTGACTATGCAAGAGGGCAAACATCATTTGCTTGTTTTATTATTTCTTGTCTTGTATATATCAAATTTTAAAGACAAGCAAATCAATTCTGATTGTAAGCCCTTATTCCCCACATCCAAACATTTATTCACTTTCTTTACCACTTCTTTGTCCCTTAACTATTAAAATCTGTTCATCTGAAGAAAGGCAATAATGCCACTAAGGCGCAAGGGGATACTGGGAGTGAAAGCGAATGAGAAAACTTTAGGAACTTGAAACCCAATCCTAAACAGAAAACAATGAATAAACATCTACTTCTTTTTAATAGACAAGGAAGGAGTGTGAACAGGGCAATAAGTGACAAATATTTTCTAAGATCAATGGTTAAAAATGGCTTTCAGCAATTGAAGCCAGTGGGTCTTAGAAAAGAACATCCTTCTTTCAATATTGTGGACTGGTGCTCCAGAATCATGAACAAAGAACTGAAGCACCAAATAACAGAAACAACATCTCTTGAGGACATTCAACTGCAGCAACAGGTAAAATGGATATCACATGTGTTACAGTTTTTGGGTACCGTAGTGTACTAGTGAGACAACCAAAACGAGCTGACTCATTTTATAGTTCATCAATAGAAGTCTAACCAATCAGAAAGCTCAGAATATTAAATACGACGTGTATAAAGGAGGCCATGTTTTTTTTCTTCCAAATATTCACTGCCAACCTCTGATATCGAAGACTGAAAAATTACAGAACAGCTGCTGGTGGTATTGGCGATATAGTCAGATTCAGTAGAGTGTCTGACCCGTGAGTGTTAATCTTTAACGTTGTTTCATTGAACAGATTACGTACTGCGCTGGATTCTATTTTCATAGACTATGGTGAACATGGTATATAAGATGTAACTCGATGAGAAAATAATCAAGATGTTGACATTTCACATGATTTCAAATAAAAGGTTAGGAAGGAAGACTCATCAACAACGGAAAGAGTGATAAAAGCTATTGGACTTGATAAACCCATTTTCCTGAAAAATTGTTTTAAAAGAAACATTTTATAAGTTTCACCCAACAGTATATATAGTCAATGAATGCTGAATGTTTCTTTATAATGAAACAGCTAATATTACCAGTATCGGTAAAGATGTGGAGAACAGATACTACAGTTTGATCCCAACCTAATGAACAGGGAGTGAAGAAATGTGTAACTCAAGTTACAGTTGATTAATGCCAAATGTTTCCTTATACCATTACAATGCTCATATGAGATACGTGGAGTATCACACTGTGTCCATTTGGTTATCATCAATGACTGTAGGACTACCAGAATGTTTACAGTCTGCCAAATCAAAATTTCCGTTCTTGAGCCTAGGAAATTATTTACCAAAATTATTCTCAAGTATGATACAATATCCATAAATGGCAAATATCTCTTTTGCTGTTTACACTTTTTATATCGTTCATGACAGTTGTTCTTATCTTTATTGTCATATAAACAACATTTAGGCCATGGCATGCTCCAGCCTCCTTCATGTGATATTCAGAAAGTATTTGAGATCTTTCTAAATGTTATGTTTTTTAAATCAATTCAACCCAAACACAGCAACAATGGCATTAAGAACCAAGGAGCTTCTGGGAATGAAAAGACTTTGCAAGGAACAGGAAACCCCTTCCTAAACAGGTAAAAAGGGATAAACTTCTACTTCTGTTCAAAAGACAGGCGAGGAGTGTGTTGAAGCTCTCTACTCCTATTGAGGAGAGGAAAAATAAATGATTAATAAATAAAATTTCAGAGTCCAGGCAAAGGCGTTAGAAGTATACTTTATAAGGAAGCAGAAACCGAATCCTAAGGAGAAAACAAAGATAAACTTTTACTACTGTTCAAAAAACTAGGGAGCTGTGTGAAACTATCTCCACCTATTAAGGAAAATAAAAATAAATGATGAGTAAATAAGATTTCAGAGTTCAGCCAGAGACGTTAGAATTATAGTGTTTGAAAAATAAAAATCTAAACAGCAGACACGGGATGAACCTCTACTCCTGTTCAATAAGATTTGGGAGGGGTGTGAACCAGGTAATAGGTGAACATATTTCAATCAGGTTTTATGGTGCAAGGGCAGATAGTAGTAACAGAAAGATTGTGCAGCAACATTACTCCGTGTGGAGTGTGCTGTTATGCTTAAAAAAAGTTTTCAAGAGTTCAAGTGTAAAAATCCTGGTGCATCGAAGAGAGTGAAGGAGAGAGAGAGAGAGAGGAATAAAGAGAGAGAGAGAATAGGAGAAAGTAAATGTAAGTATGTATGCATGCATGTATGTATGTATGTATGTATGTATATATTAGGTCATCCCATAAGTTCTGTCTGAATTTTAAGGTTTTGTTAAAATGAACAAAATTTAAAAAGTATTTTATATATAACTTTAAAAATCAGATAAGATAAGTTGAATCCACTACCTTGGTCTGATTCAACTTTGACTATTAACCTGTTATATATATATATATATATATATATATATGATTAATACACGTAAAGGGTTTGTCACTTAGCTGACTGATGCATCCCGACTCCAGAGATTTAGAGACGGACCATCCAGGAATTACTCTATCCACTCGTCAGCGGATATCAGCAAATAACAGCTTATACTTCACGATTTTTCTTTTTTATATGCACTTTTCCTTGGTGCAATATTTTTTTCATTTTTAGAGGGCACATGGAACAGTGCATAAAGGCATTAGTTAGATCCAGTGACACGACCCAAAGTGTGAGAGTTCAATATTTGGTTAAAGCGGTGGAGAATTTTGGGAGGGGGATTAACAGGAGATAACTGATAACTGACATCCATTAGACATGGAACTAGAACAGTCTACCCCAGTGAGTGAAATAAAGGGTTCAGTTTAACACGCACAACACCTGAAGAAGGCCAGAGTTTACAACGGCCGAAACGTAAATAATATGTCGACAAAGTTGAGGACGATTGTCAGAACACTGTAAATAGTATATATATATATATATATATATATATATATATATATATAGCAATATAAAAGTAGACATCACTAGTATTAGGTCATCTGATAAGTTCTGTCCGAATTTTAACTTTTTGTTAAAAGGAACGAAATTTAAAGAGTATTTTATAATGTCTAATGGAGCTGAATATTATTTTTTTGTTTAGATGCATTCAAACTGATCAAATTTTATTTCAGAGAACAATAAAATTAAATTTCTTTTGATTAAAACCCTGCTAACATAGAAGTACCCAAGAATCATTTGAGGCACATAATGCTTTATGAGTTCAAGAAAGGAAACTCAGCAGCTGAAGCGGCTAGAAACATTCACTCAGTTTATGGAGAGGAATGTGTGAATGAAAGAACTTGCAGAAGATGGTTTGCAAAATTCAGAGGTGGAGATTTCACCCTTGAAGATGAAGATCGAACCGGACGTCCAGTTGAGTTTGATGAAAAGCTTCTTGAAGCAGCCCTTGAAGAAAATCCTGCTTTATTAGTTGAGGAATTGGCAGTGGTTCTCAGTTCAAACCATGCAACTGTTCAATATCATCTTCAACAATTTGGAAAAGTTCCTAAACTTGGAAAATGGATGCCTCATAAATTGTCTGAAAACAACCACAAATCCCTAGTTGACATCTGCTCTTCTCTCCATTCTCGCCAACTTGTTTCAACTTTTTTGGATAGACTTGTGACTGGCGACGAAAAATGGATCTTTTATCGAAATGTTAAGCATCGTAGACAGTGGCTTGGTAAAGGGGAAGGATCCTAGTTACAGCTGAGAAGGGAACTTCATGGGCAAAAGGTTCTTCTTTCAATCTGGTGGGATTGCCAAGGAATAATCCACTTTGAATTCTTACCACCTAATGCAAAAATTAATGCTCAAATATACTGTCAGCAATTAGAGCATTTGAACCAAGCTTTGAGGATAAAATGACCTGCTCTAGTGAATCGAAAATGGGTGATGTTTCATCAGGACAATGCGCGACCACACTCAGCAAGAATCACATCACAAAAGATCGAAGAACTTGGTTGGGAGAAAATTCCTCATCCACCTTATTCTCCCAACTTTGCTCCTTCAGACTACCATTTGTTTTGTAGCTTACAGAATCATTTGGAAGAAACAGCTTTTGTAACACAGGAAGAGGTTAAAACTGACATCTGTTTGTTCTTCGAATCAAAGCCAAAAGAATTTTACAGTAATGGAATTAGTAAGCTTGTTAATAGATGGAAGGAAGTCATAGATAATCAGGGAAAATACATTGTTGATTGTATCTGTAATTAAATGTAACATTTGATCACTTGTTTCAAAATTCAAAAGTGGGACAGAACTTATGGGATGACCTGATATGTATGTAACCAAATGTAGTAGCTGTCACTTGACAATGTGGAAAAAGGAAGGTATACATGTTTTCAAATGTATTAGTGGGATGCTAAAAAAGGGGGAGAAATAAGAGTATGCTTGCAATGTAGTTAGTCATAAAAATGCAGTATTTCAGCTTTGGATATGTTACAATGACTGCAGCACCAGATAATGGACTAAATTAATTGCATTTTGATTGATTTTCCACTTGTTTACATATATATATATATATATATATATATATATATATATATATATAGCTCCACTTTGAAAAGGATGATTTGCTTCTCATTGGCTTGTGGGCTTATATCATAGTTGTGAATATGTTTTGATTGGTTCTTCAAACTATGGCTTTGTTTGTATATCATTTTAAATATATATCTATATTTAGAGATGGTGAAATTTTGATATTATTATATTTCACTTTCACCACTCACTTCTTGTTCTTAGAAAAATTATATTTAATGGTACAATGGCATTTAATGTTATAATAGTATAATTTAATGGTATAATTTAATGATATAATTTAATATAATGGTATAATTTAATGATATTATTTTAATGGTATAAGTTAATATAATGGTATAATTTAATGGTTTAATGGTATAATAATATTTAATGGTTATGAAGAAAGAGAACAAAACAAAAATTTAAAAATCAGAACTGGTTGGATGTGATTTCTTTTAACACCAGAAATGTGTTTTATGGCAAATCTGGGGTTTTTTTTTTCTTCTTCTCTTCTCTGGTGAGATACTGAAATTCACAAATTCTCTATTTATTCTATATCTGGTTCTTTTTTTATATAACTACCTTGATTCTAATCTAAATTACTTTCCGTCATCGACAAATTCCTACTTTTTAGTGGTGATGATATTTGAGAAAGGAATATTCCCTTAATGTTACATAGAGTATACCAGTTAATGGGTGTGATATGTGAGAATTTGAATTTCCCACTTTATGAGCATTATCATATTTATGATACAGTAACACTTTAATACATGGAATGAACAGAATAGATGAAAGAAAAGGAATAACAAACATGATTTTTTTTTCAGAGAGTCTTTTATACCATGAAGTCATACACAAAATTATATACAGACATTTACACTTGTCCCACATAGAGAAACTATAACACATGTATATAACAACATGCAGTGTAAAAAATTCAAAGAGATAAAGTGTCTTATTTGGCATAATTCTCAACAGGGATTGAAACTGACATGGGATTTTATTGTTTCTGGAAAAGGTATATTTCTATTTCCCAGCAGCAATTTGGGTGTGTCAGATTTATCTCCTATGCATACGTTAAGGAAGTATTTCACAATGGGAAAACAATGAGTCATGGGTATTTCCCAGTGAAGAAACTGTTTCTATAATTTGAGTGGGCTGGATTTATCTCCTGTGTCTCTGGTAAGGACATATTTCCCAATATGAACACTGCACTATGGTCTTGTGAGCTGCCTCAAACCAACTGGTCTGGGAGGCCAGTTTAATCTTCACATGCTGAAAAAGCAAATGCACAGTTACATTTTAGGAGGTGAACTAAACAACTCTCCACCTTCATCACTCTATGAACTGATGTCACTAAACAGTCATCATGTGACCCACATGACTTCATCTCAACAAAGGGGAGATCATCATTTTTTGCATTGCTAGACCTTTATAGATATTTAGAATTTGCATGGCCATCTCTCATTCGTTATATCTGGCGCCTGTCCATCTATGTACCATTTCCAAATTGGAATTGATGAACTAAGCATGCAATGGATTTTTGCCTTTTCAATCTTGGCAAGTCTGTTGAGTGTTGGTCACAATGGTGAAATTGAAGACAAGAGAGAACAAGACTTTCCTTCCATTACTACGTCTAAGAACAGTTATACTTAATGGTAAAGTTGGAGCTATATAAAGACTCTTACCATTTCACAATTACTGTTTAGAAAAATTATATTTAATGCTAAACTTATATAGATTGTCTGGCAAGCATTTTTGAATTCATTATTTTTTATTTCCTTAAGACCTGTGAAATGAACCAAGATTCCTTGTTGAGAGCAGCTAGTTTTTATTTTAGATCTGCCACCACCACCACCACCACCACCATCATCATCATCATCATCATCACATGTCCCATGACCAGGTGAGGTCAGAGGGTTACTGCACAGTTGAGCAACTAACCAGTTCTCTTCACATACCAAGGTTGAAAGCTAGAGAGAAGGTATTGATCCCAGTCCAGGTCAAACTAGAGCCAATTCCATCCAACTTGATTGATCACTATGGTCATTGACTTAAGTCTAGCAAACTCTCTTCCCAGCAATAATATGTTGGACTCCACTGAATGCATACATAGAAATGGATTTCACTCTGCATTATTGTGTTGGAAGAGTGTTGGCCCCAAATAAGTGTTTATATGCAATTTGACAGGCTTTAATTTTAATCCTACTAAGTGTCCAGGCACCCTCCTCATCTGAAAAAAAAACAGTTAGTGGACTAGGCACACATGTTCTAGCCATGGTATTCTCACTATGTATAAGCTCATAGAAAGCCTTTAGAATATTTTGTCTATGAACAATGATGTTTGCTTGATGCTCACATGAATTACAAGTACCATTATTCAGCATTTAAATATGTCCTAGACCTTCTAAGAAGGTACTGCGAATACCATAGGCATATCATGTGACTAATGATGAAGTTCAAAAGAAAAGCATATCAAGAATGATACTCAGACTTCAAATCAGAAAGTTATATTTTTGGAAGATATTATGAAGAAGAACTGATTGGAAAACTTAACACTTACAAGGCGTATTAAAAAAAGGGATGTAGAGGTGAACAGGGAACAAAATAATGGGTTGGCACAAATGGAGGACAAGAAAGGATAATGAAAACTGAAATGTAGATAAGTGAGGAAGTTATGGGAATCTAAATCACAGGGATAAGAAAAATGGAGGAGAAGAAAGGATGACGCAGACTCAAATGGAGATAAGTGACTAGGTTCTGAGGAGCCATGATTATAGGGATAACACAAATAGAGGAAAAGAAAGGATGCTGAAGACTCAAATGATGCTAAGTCAGGATGTTCTGGGGAGCCATGATCATAGGAATGACAAACATAGAGGCCAGGAAAGGATGCTGAAGACACAAATGTAGCTAAGTGACTAGGTTCTGGGAAGCCATATTCATAGGGATGACACAAATGGAGGCCAAGAATGGATGCTGAAGACTCAAATGTTGCTAAGTCAAGGTGTTCTGGGAAGCCATGATCATAGGAATGACAAAAACGGAGGACAAGAAACGATGCTGAGGACTGAAAATAAGTAGATAAGTGAGGAAGTTCTAGTGAGCCATGATGATAGGGATGACACAAATGGAGGACAAGAAAGGATGCTGAAGACTCAAATGTAGCTACGTGATGAAGTTCTGGGGGGCGATGATCATATGTATGACGCAATTAGAGGAAAAGAAATGACGATGAAGACTCAAATGTAGATAAGTGATGAAATTCTGGGGAGCCATGATCATAGGGATGACAAAAATGGAGGACTGTAAAGGATGCTGAAGGGTAAAATGTAGCTAAGTGAGGAAGTACTGAGGAGAGATGATCATAGGGAAGACAAAATTGGAGGGAAGAAAGGATGCTGAAGACTCAAATGTAGGTAAGTGAGGAAATTCTTCGGAACCATTATCATAGTGAAGACAAAATTGGAGAGAAAAAAGCATGCCGAAGACTCAAATGTAGCTAACTGAGGAATATCTGGGGAGCCATAATCATAGGGATGACACAAATGGAGGAAAAGGAAGGATGCTGAAGACTCAAATGTAGCTAACAGAGGACGTTCTGGGGACCCATAATCATAGTTATGACACAAATGGAGGACAAGAATGAATGCTCAAGACTCAAATGTAGCTAAGTGAGGAAGTTCTGGATCACCATGGTCATAGGGATGACAAAAATGGAGGACAAGCATGGATTCTGAAGACTCAAATGTTGCTCATTGAGAACATTTTTTGTAACCATGATCATATGATGGCACAAATGGAAACCAGGAATTGATGCTGAAGTCTTAAATACTGTGTAGTGAGAAACCTCTGGCGAGACATGATTATAGGTTGGCACAAATGGAGGACAAGGCAGAATGCTGAATTCTCAAATATTGCTTAGTGAGAAAGTTCTAGGTCGCCATGATTATAGGATGGCATAAATGGATTACAATAAAGGATGTTTAATATTCAAATGTTGCTTAGGGATGCAGTTCTGGTGAGCCATGATCATAGAACTTCAATACATAAATCATGTTGATATGACATTTCACACTGAATTGTCTGTTTTATGTGAAAGGGAAAGTTTTTAGTTTTAGTTCTTGGGAGATATTTCAATGTTTGACGTTTTTTGGATGGTTGAACAAACATCAAGTTGGAATGGGCCAAAATAATGCATATTTGTATATACTTTGAGAAAGGTATTTCAAATCCCAAATTTGTTGTCACTTGCTGAAAACAAACGGTTTTCCTTGCTCTCAAATGGTATTTTCTGTTTTAATCTATTATTGAAATAAACCATTTGCTCCCCTTAATTTCTTGTAAAACCGGCTTCATTTCTTCATAATCATACTCAACAGAGATCTGTTTTATCTACAATGGATGGATGTTTGAACTTAAATGAAAACGAATATAACACCTATACTTTGACTCAGAAAAATGACAGCTGACATCTCTGGGATTCATAATGACGAAAGAGGGTTTGGACAACTTGGCACTCACACAACTGATGAGACCTTCATATCTTAGCAGGAAATATTAAAAAATGCGCAGCAATTGATACTTACTGTATGAGCATTAGATTTTCAAAGATTATGCTGTAATTTGTTCTGTAACTATATTCACTAACATCTGAATCAATCAGTTGCTAAACGATTTTTGATCAAGTGATGAACTGGATGACTTCATCTTGGTAACAAAAGTATTGACAATTTTAGTTTGTTCAGAAGCACACAATTTGTATATTTTTTCTGCATGTTTTAAATGAAGTCTTTCTACTCAGTGATTTGGACAGCATTTGATAAAGTACGTCATGAAGAACTGTTGGCAATTCTTAGTAACCTTGACGTTGGGTAAGATATTAGAATAATCAAGAACCTACACTGGCAGCAAATGAATAGAAAATGAGTTGAGCAGATATACACAAATAGAAATGGTGTAAGACAAGGATGGACTATTTCAACTTATAAAATGAGTCGACTCTGAGAGAATCAGAAATCTCATAAGGATTCGTTATTGGTGGCCACAACCTTAACAAGATATGCAGATGACACAGTGTTGATAGTAGACATAGAAAGAAAACTAAAACAACTCCTACAGAAGACAATGAAGGAAGGATTAATCCTCAGGGGACGGAAAATGTAACAGTGAAATCTGAATGTGCATTGAAATAGCCAAATATGTTTTCCAAAAGCTAAGCAGAGGATTAAGTAATAGAAAGTCTTCATTAGAAACAAAAATAAGTGTAAGGTGAGGAAGTGACTTAAAGCAACAAAAATGTTGTTCTACAGAAGTATACTGAGGATACCATGACCCAAACATGTGAGCAACGACAAAGTTTTACAGAAAATCGAAACAAAATTAGACTTATACTTAACATCAGGAAGATACAGCTGAATGTTCTTGGGCGCATAATGAGGGAAAATTCATCATATACTTGACGTGCTTAAGTAAATGGATGGCGGTACAGGGTTTATGAGAAATAACAACAAAAAATTATTAAAATCTACAACGGACAGGAAAGTTGGAGAGCCGTAATCACCTATGCACATAGAGAAAATGAATTCTGATAGAATAAGATTTTCTTTTCAGCATGAAATTGTGCCTTTTTTCGCACAGCTTAAGTCATATTTTGCGAATCTCTAGGCTTTTGATTTAACTGGTTATGCTCTTTTCAAACACGGGCGATCATATCTCTTCACAACCTCCTATCCTTTGAAGCCTTTAGCAGCGTTTGTCCCTTAGCCAAACCTCTTACTACCCTCGTTCTGCCATTCATTCACACAAAGTAGTCAGACAGGTGACCCGATGATTTGCTGTCCCATTTTTTCTTCGATACACCCCGTGAGTGTCAAATTCTCCTGGCCATCTTTCCTCATAATATGTCAAAAACATTTTAGGCTCTTCCATTTTCATTTTCTTTAAAACAACTTCATCGTTTACTCCTTCTGTACATGGAATTCCCAGTATCCTTCTGTAGAATCCGGTTTCTGTTGCCTCCGGTTTTCTATTCATCCGTGAGGAGATTGTACAGCATTCAATACCATACAATGGCTTTGATATTACATAACATTTCAGCCGTCTTTACACTTATATTAAGTTATTATTAAATAGGAGGTCATCTGTACCTTCTTGGGGAATTTGACTGAGAAATTGCAAGAGATTCAGTCACTGACTCATAATTCTGCCTGAATTATAGATGTGCCGGACCATCGGTTACCGAAAAGTCGGTGGTAGAACGATGATGTATTTTGTGAGTTAACAAAACAGTTTTGTTATTTGTTTGCACGTGTTCAAAGAAATCTTCCGTCCTGAGAATTTCTCCACCCTGTGTTGAATATAGGAAAATTGATTACAAACACTTAATGAATAATATACTAATTAGTAAAGACTTTGATGTATCTCGCACTTGCCAACTTGTTCATGTCTATTTGAACGTAAGTGCAAATTCTTTTTTTTTTATTCGTTTGAAATTCCTCCCTTTTTGATTAATAATGAGGAAATATTCCAGGAATGTCAAGAATTATTTGTTTCATAATTTGATTGTGCTTTGTTTCTTGAAGAAGATAAAAACATAATCAAGAAAACGATAGCAAAGATGAAGAAGAAAAGGAACAGGACTAATACTACTAGTACTACTAATAACAATACTAATAAATACTGGTAACAATATTGAAAGAAGCAGAAGACCGCAGAGTAGACAGCAGAATAGATGTGAAATCAAAATAAAACGATAAATCTCAGTCTCAGGCTTACCAGAGAACGAAGAAAATACCCAACAGGCAAATTATAAGATTTAAAAAAAAGAACAATTTAAATATATGGGAAGTATTTTAACAGAGGATGAAATGGGCGGTACTAAAATCCGAAGGTGTATTGTTATTGTAAAAGTTGCCTTCCAAAAGCTAAGTAAAGTATTAAGAAACAGGAAGATTTCGCTAGAAACAGAATACTGAACATTTAGGTAATATCAGTTCTCCTGTAAGGCAGTAAATGGTGGACAATCAGCTCCAATGTGAAGTAACAGAAATATGTCTCTTCAGAAGGCTACTGGGGATACCGAACATGTGAGCAAGGGCGAGGTTTTAGAGAAAATGGAAACGAAAAGAGCACTGATATATAACACCAAGAAGAAATTTCTTGGCCACATAATGAGGAAAGAGGGTTCTGAAAATAGAATATACACAGGATAGATTGAAGGCAAGAGGGGCAAATAAAAACAACGTATAACCTACTTAGTGAGCTTGTGTAAATGGATGGCGGAACAAACTTAAGGAGAAATTAAAAAAAAGACAAAACATTAAGTACTACAAAAGACACAGATATGATACGGTATATATAGAGGAGGAGGAGGAGGAGGAGGAGGAGGAAGAAGAAGAAGAAGAAGAAGAAGAAGAAGAAGAAGAAGAAGAAGAAGAAGAAGAAGAAGAAGAAGAAGAAGAACAACAACAACAACAACAACAACAACGTAAAAGTTGTTTTGGGAAAGT
This sequence comes from Acanthosepion esculentum, assembly GCA_964036315.1. NCBI lineage: Eukaryota > Metazoa > Mollusca > Cephalopoda > Sepiida > Sepiidae > Acanthosepion > Acanthosepion esculentum. The sequence continues at coordinate 84,012,008 of OZ038505.1, forward strand.
TAGAATCGTAAGACGGCTTGATGCCAAAAAATCACAACGTAAAAGTGTTAGATTCTGAATATGGACGTTTTACTTCATCCTCACTCTTCTCCCGACCTTGCTTCATCGTGTTATCAACTCTTTAGACCTTTACGACATTTCCTTGATGGGAAAAGGTACATTAATTATGAAGAGATCAAAAAGACGTCTTTTCCCTTGAAATCATCAATAGGTTAATCTCGACAGTTAATAAGATCCTGTCATCGAAATAAAAGAAACTATCATGTTGATTAAATTAGGAATTGACCATTAAATATTTTGTCAAAATTTTTAAGGTGAAGAATTAACAGAGGTCTTTATATTTGGACGAGTATCCACATGGATAGCTACTTCCTAAGAACTGTTGCTTTGTGGAACAGAATCCCAGAAAGATACTATCCGGATCACTACAATTTTAACTTCCTCAAGTCAAGAGTTATCCGTTATGTTTCACACATATCCTTAGAAACCGCGCCACTTGCACTTACCGCTCACACAACAACTCCGTCCTGGGTATGACGGTAAACTACATCCGGCAGCGAGGCCTCTGATCGAGAGGTTTTGAAGGGTGTGGAATACCACTTAATCGTTGACTCATGGCGGTAGCACCTATTAGTGTTCCAGCTATGGTTAAATAGTGAAGTCCCAAACAAAAACATTAGCGATGTATAAATGTATATTTTTATAGTAAATATACCAGCAATACATGTTTTATATAAACAGGACAAACAATACATTTATAACAAAATGACCAACAGTACATTATTTGGTGAAATGACCAACAATACATTTTATCTGTAGTTGAAGTCATACGATTGTGTTCAAAATACATTTAGTTGAAGCCATAAAATTGTGTTCAAATTAATTAGATTTTGGCATTAAATGAGCCGTAGCTATATTGATATGCCACTAAACAAAATCAACCAATCAAAGAAGCAACTTAAAATAACACTTTCATGACATTAATCCATATAATATACTCTAATTTCTTAAATCAAACTTTAATCAAAAATATAACTTCAACAAAACCACAAAATAAAACACATATTCATCTGTTCTTTTAGCCCTTATCAAGAATGATTTTATTTTTTAATTTTAACTGAATTTTAAAAAAACAAAAACAACGTACATTCAATGGAAGAGTAATGCAAAAATATATAATCGAAGTCAATAAATTTGATGTGAAATAAAGTTTTCACACTCTTTCCTTTATTAGTTCTGGGCATGATGATAAACTACATCCAGCTGCAATCGCTCTGATTAAGAAATTAGAGGTTTTGTCGGGTGTGCAACTACCTCTTAATTGCTTTTATTCCCAGTAACACCTGTTAGGATAAATACGGACAAATAGTGACCTCTCTCCCCAATAAGAACAAAAACACTAAAAAGTATAAAAATTATATTTTCATAATAAAATACCAGTAATAAATTTTCATAAAAAAATTACCAATACATTTTTGTAGCGATAGTATCACCAATGCATTTTTATAAAAATAAATTACCAACAATACATTTTTATAGTAAAATGACCAACAATACATTTTTACAAGGTAACCAAAAAAATTCTGTCCGTTTTTAAAGGAAAAAAAGAAAACGCTTCGCAGTATGTGTAACTTATATTTAGTCTTCGAAGTAATCGCATCGGCATCCAGCACCTTCTGCCAACGTGTCTCCAGCTGTTCAATGCCCTTGCGGTAGAACTCGGGGGGTGACGCAAAGAAGTTCGTGAGGGCTTTGCGCAAGTCTGCTTCATTGGTGAAGGATTTCCCACGAAGATGATTAAGCAGGGAGTGGAAGAGGTGGTAATCGGATGGCGCAAGGTCAGATGAATAAGGTGGATGGCACATAGTCCCACCTAAGTTGCTGTATGGTATCCCTGACCACTCGCGCGAAATGCGGCCTGGCGTTGTCATGGAGGAAAAGCACACCTTTGCGATTCACCAGTGCTGGCTCCTTCTAGCGCAATGCCTGTTGCGCACGTTTCAATTGCAGCGAGTATAGGTCTCCAGTAACCGTTTGGCCCGTTGGTAGCAGTTCATAATGAACCACTTGACGACATGTCCACGAGACACAAAGAATAATCTTGCGTGGGTGCATAGGCGGTCTTGAGTTGTGAGGGACAGCATCCTGAGGAGACAATCAATGTCTGGAACGCTTGGGAGTTTCGTACAGAACCCACTTTTCATCACTGGTAAGCACTCGATTGAATAAGGATGCGGTACGGTGGTGTGAAAGCAGCGATACGCAGGCTGTCACTGGTTGTCCCTTGTGGACCTCCAACAGCGTTTGCGGAACCCACTTGCTCAGTTTGTACGTCTTACCTACGCGGTGCAGGTGAAGTCTAACTGTTTCATGGGAAACGTTGAACTGTCTTGCAAGTTCACCACACGTTAGACTACTGTCCTCTTCAATGGCTGCCTTTAGGACTCCGTCATTCAAGACCTGTGGTCGTCCACTGCGAGACTCATTATTGACAGACAAATCTCCCGACTTGAATTTTCGAAACCAACGCCTTGCAGTACGTTCATCTACAGCACTATCCCCAAACGCTTGACCTATGCGGCGACTTGATGCAGCTGCTGATAAGCCCACTTTGAAGTCGTAAAGCAAAGATCCCCGAACGAGATCTCTAGACACTTCCATCCTTCTCACAGCTGTCCGGCTTATAACTGATGGCCGGGCACGGTGCGCGTGTTTTTTATAACGTCTAATGATCCTACTTCCGGCTGTCCGAATTTGAAAACAATTGCTACATGCATTTCGTATATATTTCAACTTCATTCAATGACTAATCAAAAAACGGACAGAACTTTTTTGCTTACCTTGTATATTAAAATTGAAGACATGGCATACATTGTCAAAAATACTTGATTAATGATGAGTGATTAATCTCACTTCTTATAAGGAGAAAAATGTTTTGATTTTTCTAAGCTTATTTGGTAAAAATAAATAAATAAATAAATAAATAAAATGCAACCGAGTAATTAGAATTTAATCAGGAAATAATGTCATTATTCAAGAATTACTGATAATATTATTTGTAACTCCCGTTTTTCTTGCAAATGACTATCCTTTCTGCCTTTTTGAAACTGATGGTTAGTGCTTTTTTCTCACTTTCTTCTACGGCCTTCCCCAGTGGATCTTGTAGTTCCCTTTCCTTGTCGGCCATTAACGCGTATCTTATATTGTTGAGATTACGCCAACCGATAATAAATCATGCCTGAGTTTCAAATTCCTTTAGGACAGTGTCGATGTAGAGGTTGAATAACTCAGCGAAGACGTATCCCCTGCCTGACTATTTTTGTATAGCTGCTCAATTTAATTTCTATCCGTATGTAGGCGATTCGCCCCCAATGTAAGTCCTGGATTATTCTAACATTTTTGCATATAGATCGCGTTTTCGTAACAGTTCAAAACTCAAATAGATTCTTGTGCTGTACATTGTCAAATGTTTTTGCGTAATCTATAAAACATAAGTGCATATTTTTCTGCATTTGTATTGCTCTCTCTCTCCCTCCCTCCCTCCCTCTCTCTCTCTCCCTCTCTCTCTTTCTCTCCATCTCTCCCTCTCTCTCTCCCTCTCTCTCTCCCTCTCTCTCCCTCTCCCTCTCTCTCCCTCTCTCTCCCTTTCCCTTTCTATCTTTCTCTATCTCCCCTCCCTCTCCCCCTCCCTCTCTCCCTCCCTCTCTATATCTCCCCTCTCTCCCTCTCTCCCCCTCTCTCTCTATCTCCCTCTCCCCCTCTCTCTCCCTCTCCCCCTCTCCCCTATCTCCCTCTCTCTTTCCCTTTCTCTCCCGCTCTTTCTCTCTCTCCCCCTCTATCTCCCTCTCCCTATCTCCCTCTCTCTTTCCCTTTCTCTCTCCCCTCTCTCTCCCTCTTTCTCCACCCCTCTCTATTCCCCTCTCTCCCTCTCCCTCCCCCCTCTCTCTCTCATGCCACTCTGATCATGAATATCACATTTCTAGTTCCGGTGTCCTTGACAAAATCAACATTTTCTTTCCATATTTCCGGTCTAATTTTGTCCCGCACTCTATTCATTTGCATTCGCATAATTAGTTTGCCTATGTAGCTCACCGAAATGATTGTCCGATGGAGCTCGCACCTGGTCCCTCAGCTAATGTTGCACGAGGATTGACTTAGTGAGGTCCTCCGGTATGTGACGGCAGTTGTATATTTGGTTTATTAACATCTGTGATTTTTTTCCAATGCCGAAATCGTCTAAGGTTGAGAGTCTTTCTTATGCGATCGCATTAGGCCCTAGTGATTCAGGCTTTATACCGATATTTCCAAATTAGTACTTCAAGGGCAGTGCCATAGACCCCAAAGTTCTAATGATAAGTGCAATGATAGTGACCTGATTTTCCTAACATTCTATCAACTTGAATCTGGTGGCCGGGGTGTTTCTGAAACTTGCCATTTTCTTTGATCTTCACATTATGAATAATAGGAACATTCACATTGGCGAGGAGACATTAGTGGCCGCAAGAATACGGAGATGTAGAGATATCTGGGTTAGTGTCCAGGCGTGAGTTACAGAGCAATAATTTTGCTTAAACTACTCTTTGGGGAATCTTTTTTGGCAATCCACCTAGTATTGGCGACATAAAAAACAACCTTATATGAACAACCTCGGGTAATGAGGGAAAATAAATAATTACATTATTATTATTATTATTATTATTATTATTATTATTATTATTATTTTCCCCGCGTGTAATATCTGGTGGTCCTCATTAAAGAGCAATTAAAAACATTTTTTCTTAAATACTCGTCTTCTCAATATTCTTGTGAATTTCTAAAATGTTCTTGTCAGTGTAGTTCCAATTATGCTAAAAGTTTCTTTTCTCGCACTTCTTACTTGTGGAAGTCCCTTCCGACTCCATGATCTCCAGCCAACTTTAATTTGCAGAAATGTAAATGCAATGTCAATCGCTATCTACCCGCCTCCTGATTAATCTTCCTCTGTTCTCGCTTCTTAGCAATGTTTCTGTCTCTATCTCTTCCACACTCAGTAACTCTTATGTCTTGGTGGCTTTACTACCTTTCTTTCGGGGAATTCGATTAAAACATGTATTTTTTTCCATTTCTTTTTTTGCAAGAAGTTTTTTTTTTAACAATTCAAAGTGCTCTTATAATGATGGGTACAATCTTCATCTTCATATTTTAGAAATTATTATTATTATTATTATTATTATTCGAGAAAAGCCTTTGCTCTAATCCATTTATTTCTTTTCTTGTAGACTAAGATTCTCATTCTGTGTGTTAATGATTCCTCTCAAATGGAAAAAAAAGAATTACAGAAAGAGTTGAATATACCTGTTAATAATAATAATAATAATAATAATAATAATAATAATAATAATAATAATAATAATAATAATAATAATAATCTCTTATTGATGTGGGCTATTGAATAAGCAATATGTGAATAGAAAAAAATATATAGAGAAAATTGATACTGAATAAAGAGCAAAAAAGTTTCGCCATGAAGAAAGACATATGCCGAAGAAATGGTTTTGCTTGATAAAATGAAAAAAAGATCTGAGAGAGAAAAAATACATTGGAAGAGACGATTTTTGTTGAGTGTTGGGCAATTTCAAAAATGGACCAAATTCCTCACTTGGGGGTAATGTGGGCATTTTATATATTTTGCAAATTGATATGAGATGGAGTGATCTTTCTCTGGTCAGAATTCTGTTGCTCGATGCTAGTGATGAAGATTCCCAAAAACTGAGAAAACCGAAAAGAAGAGAAAGAAAGTGAAAATTAGAGAACCAAGAAAAAGGAAGATGTAGAAAAGAGAGAGAGACAGAGAGAAAGAAAGAATAAAAAGTTTGAAAACTGAAGCATAAGAACAAAAGACAAGGAAAAGAAAAAAAGAACGTAGGTAAGAAAAGTAAGCCAGAGAATGGATGATGGGTAAAATGAACAAAACATGGAAGTTAAAAAAAAGTAAAAGTTAAAATAATGATGTTGACAACGAAGAACAAGTTGAAGAAGCAGTCGTTACTAATTGCATTTGAATGGTTTGATAGATGTTTAAATAAAGTAAAGAAATTAAGAAAGAAAGAAAGAAAGAAAGGAAGAAATTAAGAAAGAAAGAAAGAAAGGAAGAAAGAAAGAATGAAAGAAAAGAAGGAAGAAAGAAAGAAAGGAAGAAAGAAAGAAAGGAAGAAAGAAAGGAAGAAAGCAAGAAAGAAAGGAAGAAAGAAAGGAAGAAAGGAAGAAAGAAAGGAAGAAAGAAAGGAAGAAAGGAAGAAAGAAAGAAAGAAATAAAGGAAGAAATAAAGGAAAGAAACGATAGAAAATTGCAGGAGGAACATAAAATATGAATAAAATGAACGAATGAATAAAAGAGTGAAGAAGACAAAGAACAAGCAAAATAGGGAAAAAAAAGAAAATATCTTGAAAAAGAATCTAAAGAAGAAGAAAAAAGAAAGAAACAATAGTTGGTAGAAGTTGAAAGAGTTTAAAAAATAACAATTCGAACAAATATTGGAGGAAAAAAAGAGAAAAAAGCGGAAAAGGGAGAAGAGAAAAAGAAGATGAAAAATAAAGGTAAGAAATACCGGAAATATTCTTAGAAGAAAAAAGCCAGACGTTTGACAAAGACAGAAAGAAGAATGTTATATCAGTAAGAGATCGCACTTTGAGAGTCACCAAAGAAGAATTAGAAAATCGATTTGTTCGAATCTATACTTTATGCATATTCCGAAAAAATCTATATGGTTCTACTTAGCTAATGGCTATTTTGTGTATAAATGGATTTCTTAATACGGCGAATTTATATGTGTGGGTATTGGTGGACCAACACAGACACACATACAGAGTTGTATATGCTTATATACATCTGAAATTGTGTAAGTAAGGCCGAAAACAACACTTGGGAATAAGTATTTGGTAAAGAAGTGATACAAACTTTTCTGTGTGATAGTTATAAGTCTTATTTCTTTAACAGGCAAATTCAGCACGGAGAACTCATTATGTTTTTATTCACCGAATCCCTTCAAGACGTGAGGTTTATAGCTCTCTACAGCTTCCATATCATGCAACACTTCAACCATATTTTACTATCTTTCCCTCTTGCCTTGTCCTCCGTCAAATTCTGCAAGCCCATTTTCCTTCATATGCGTCCAAGAAATTATGACTGTCGCTTTTTTGATTCAAAGTTTTTGTTTCCATTTGTCTTAACTTGGCCTAATTTCGTTGTTGTTCCCATGCTCTGTCCAGTTCCGTCACATCAACCTTCTGTAGAACCATATCGTTGTTTTCTTCAATTCCGTGTGAGGGAATTTTTCAGCATTCACTACTAGATATGAAAACTGATATTAATTGTTCAGGATATTTTTGTTTGCTTTTAATAACACAATCCTGTTTCTCAGGAAATGAGTGAAATAAAATGACACAGAATCCCGCTCTTTATTGTCATCACATTGACATAGCGAACGATGCCTTCCAAAAACCAAACAAAGTATTAAAAAACGGGAAAATCTAATTAAAAATCGTTCAACTCCTATGAAATATCAAACCTCCTGTTTGGCTGTCAATGCGGGACAATTTCCTCACCGATGAAGAGAAAACTTGAGATAATGATGATTCTCAAGGATGCTGAGAATGCCAAGGATGGAGTATGTGAATAAGGATAAGTTGACATTTCTGGGACATATCAAGAGGAAAGAAGTTTTGAAAAATTTGACACACAGAGGACATGTTTAAATGAATCGAGGTAGATGGAAACAACTAGTAATATACTTAATGAACTTGTGTAAATGAATAGCAGAACTCGGATATTTCATAAGAAGACAAACATTACTTAGAAGTACAAATAATAGGAAGTTATGGAACTCTATGATCGCCTACGTACTGAAGTGATACGGAGTATAAAATATAACATTATATTATTTTAACTTCTTGCTTATAAGAAGGCCTAAATCTTCTACAAGTTGTAACGTTCTATTGAAGCCTGTTTACATCGATATGGAAATGTATCATTGCAAATTTGACGTGAATAGAAACCTTAGGTATAGATTGTTTGTAAATGTCGTGGTTACATTTTTTTTTCAATATATTATCTATATCTATAAAAGACAGTAGGTGTGTGTGTGTGTGTGTGTGTGTGTGTGTGTGTGTGTGTGTGTGTGTGTGTGTGTGTGTGCGCGTGTTACGAATGCACGGCCGCAATTTTGGACGTATTTGCACCAAAATTTACATGCCCATGCTCCAAATTAGTGGGAAGGCCAAGACCGACTTTGCATTTCCCAACTCCCATCGATAGTGGAAAGAATCGATTTTTTCATGCTTCTACGGCAGTTTTCATGTAGTTTGCGGCCATTTTCTACTGGCCAGAGTGAGAGCCTGTAGGTGTCTGCCACGAATAGGCAGGAAAATTCTGGCCAGCCTGAGAGCCAATAGCTGACTGACACTAATGTTAACTAGCATGCTAGCATGCAAAAAAAAAATCGATAGCTGCATTCGTCACAAGTGGGAAAATTTTAAATCTGCATGGCACTTTACTCCGATTGGCTCATTCGCTTGTTTAAACTCAACGTTGATTTTGATTCCGCAGAACTGGTTTGGGTGTGAAAATGCATTTGTTGTTAACATTCTTTTTTCATTCGGTTTTTCCAGTTACAAGTCCTTTTTGAAAGCTGATCGTTTTGTGTTCATTTTGTTTAGTTCTTTTTTCGTAAAAGGTTTAATGTTTAGTATAGAGCTTAGAAAAAAATCTCAGTGTGAGATAGACAAGAAGTAAGGCATGTAGCAACATCAACACGGCAAAGGGCACTCCTTTAAAGGCAAGGAAGGGCAAAAATATTTTAAGTGATAGCGATTTCTGTACGATTTTTTTTCGTACGATTTTTGAATCAAGCACGGGCAACGCCGTGTCATGCTGCTAGTTAATAATAAAAGAATAAAATGTAAGTCAATTCATTTTGCTTCTCTCTTATTAATAGTGTGTTATCCATAAGCAGTATTTGCAAAAGAAAGCGTGAAGTGCCTCAAACATGGCTAGTCAGAATTCAGACTGATGAGGTCATAAAAATCTGAAAACCATTACTTGAAGTAATTCATTTCCTTTCATAGCTTTAAGTTTGATGTGATCGTATAATTTCTAATAATATTGAAAGCTTTCTTTATTTCGGAAATGCAGTTCTCTGAAGTTAAGTTTTAAGTAATTTCTATTTTAATGACCAATTGTAATTACCAATGTATCATCGTAACTACTAATCATATGTAACAATCAAGAATAAACATGTCATGTGACAATATTCAAAGCAAAAGGCGGCAGATTGAAAAAGATACAGGGGTCGTTCAAAATGTTTTAATTCTCACCCAGAAAGAAGAGCCATAGCCGAACCTTTTTACAGTGGCAATACTGTCAGTTATGTGCCATACATGATGCACGCTTAAGCGATCATGTATCTATCGATACATGGCTTACTAGGTAGAACTTTCCCGCAGTAGGTTGCCATTTCTTTCTGCGGTAGACAAGTTGCCATCCAAGGCTATAGAACTCGGTCTCTCCTGCTATTTACCCATAGCTGGTGGGGGAGAAGAAGAGGATTCATAACTTTCCCAAGGGTATTAGTACGTAAGTGAATGTAATGGATTCGACTCCGATTCCTCAATCCGAGCCGCTATCGATTACTTCACCGTGCCTCCTACAGTACCATATGTTATAAAACTAGAAAACTAATTCAGATTTCTGTCTAAATTTCTGTGCAGGTGAGGTTCATGCATAAGTGTACAACAAGTCTAAAGATAGAGAAAACAAAAACCCGAACAGTCATAAAGTATCTGCCAAAGCAAGGTATGACAGTCAAGGAAATCCATGCAGACATGGTACAGACACTTGCTGAGAACTCCACTTCTGAAGAAGTGGGCTTTGGAATTCAAGTAGGGCAGGGACAGCAGAGAAGATGACTCTCGGTCAGGTCGTCCAAAAACCTCAACCACTGATGAGCAATTAATACCATTCACCGTATGGTTTGGGATGAAGATAGCTTACTGTCTAGCAGATAGCTAAGTCCATAGGCATTAGCATTGGTTCGATCCATACTGTTTTAACTGAGATCTTGGGGACGAGCAAGCTGTCAGCAAGATGGGTTCCAAGAATGCTGGCACCAGAGCAGAAGCTGAAAATAGTTGACATTTCCAGAACATTTCTGACTCGCTTACAGGCTGATCCTGAGAATCTCCACCGCAGATTAATAAGTTAAGATGAAACATGCTGGAATCACTCTGGTTATCCAACCTCGAAGAAATTCAAAGAGACTGTGTCTATTGTAGAGGTGATGGCTTCTGTTTGTTGGTATTCATGATAGACTAAATAGAAAATCAAAGACTATTAATGAACAGAACTGTGTATTAGAATTAAGACAAGTGGAGGTAGCAATCAAGTCAAAAGGCATACGGAAGCTGAGGAAAAGTGTGAACTTGCTCAAGGATAACGCTCCCGTTCACACTGATCAATTTGCAGAAGCTGAAGCAGCCAACTGTGGCTCTGAGTAGTTACCCATCCCCTTTGCAAAAGCTGTAGTGGCCAACTGTGGCTCTGAATAGTTACCCATCCTCTTTGCAGAAGCTTTAGTGGCCAACTGTGGCTCTGAATAGTTACCCATCCCCTTTTCAGAAGCGGAAGCGGTCAACTGTGTCTCTAAATAATCACCCATCGCCTTTGCAGAAGCTGAAGCGGCGAACTGTGGCTCTGAATAGTTACCTCTTCCCCTTTGCAGAAGCGGAAGCGGTCAACTGTGTCTCTGAATAGTTACCCATCCCCTTTGCAGAAGCGGAAGCGGTCAACTGTGTCTCTAAATAGAAACCCATCCCCTTTACAGAAGCAGTAGTGGCCAACTGTGGCTCTGAATAGTTACCCACCCTCTTTGCAGAAGCTGTAGCGGTCAACTGTGTCTCTGAATAGTTCCCCATCCAATAATAAAACATGATTGATTGATTTCTTTTTACGGCTTATCGACGTTTTAAAGGTTATTTAAAGCCACAAAATATTTTTAGATTGTAACAATTCTACTGATACAAGTTCAACTAATTAACCCATGGAGATGACGTAGATTCATTCTTGTTTCATATTTGAGCATAAGTAAATATAGCGAACCCGATTGAAATTGGAACTCGGCTCTCCGTTTTCCAAATCTGAGCCATTTCCCATTGCAACAACTGTACATCCAAGCATACAGCACCTAATATTCTCCATGGGTCACACATCTTACCAGGATCGACGTTGCTCAACTTAATTGTTATTACGAGAACTGTTGTTTCAACGTAATTTTGCCGTAAGCCTAATAAAGTAGAAAAAGATTTGGAAAATCACTTTGTCAGTTCTACCTTATCAACCATATTCACCAGAACTTGTACCAACACCACGATATGCTGCATTCTTCAACCGACTCCCAAGAGGATGCTTCACTTATACCTAAAATCTTAACCTGGTCAAGTCTAGTGGTAACCGTTATCTTTTCCACATATCTCCATAAACTGTGCCTCTTACGCTGTAATCTTCTACATCAAGTGGCTGTTAGGCCTTATACATGTCGAACATCACTGTAAAAAAATAAAGATTATTACCATAGCCGGTTGTTGTAAAACGTTTTAACGGGGAAAACCTTATCTGAAGAAAATAAGACACGAGATGATTTAGTGGAAACCATTTCCCATCAAAATCTACGGCATTTTACAGAAAAAGGTATGGAAGAACTGCCTAATAACTGGCAAGAAACCAGTGCAAATAATGGTGAACATGTGATGGAATAAAATGTCAATGTGCTTTATTTTTTGAAGAATAAATGTTGATAACAACAGAAATGGCAATCATGTAAACGGAACTGCTAGCTTTTAATCATCTGAAAGAACCATTTTTACACCTTCCATCAGCATGGCTGATGGTAACGCCCAGGAGAGTGACTCAATGTGCCTTCTCTCGGACTAACGTTTACATTGGAAAGAGTAGATTGAATTAATTGATAAGTATACAGCCAAAAAGTTGATTGACTCTGTCGTGGCAGACAATTTTTCTCGCCAGAATGTATTATATATATATATATATATATATATATATATATATATATATATATATATATATATATATATATATATATATATATATATATACAGGGTGTCCATAAAGCCCGTGTACACTTCAAAAAATTTATAACTTTATTTGTATTTGCGATAGAAATAATTTTGTAAAAAGGATTAGAAAGAAGTAAATCTATGTTTTTAAGGTTTTATTGAAATTTTATTTAAGTTTCCACATGTCCTCCATCATTAGCAACACAAAGGGTAATACGATTTTGCAGTTCACGGAAAACATTTGCCAACTGATTTACAGTAATGCCTGAAATCACATTAGTTATTTTAGCTATACTTAAAACTAGGTACATTCAACTTTATAACATTTTTACAGATTATTTCTATCGCAAATACAAATAAAGTTATAGAATTTTAAAGAGCACACGAACTTTATGGACACCCTGTATAATTCTACAATTCTTCCTTGCTTTGAATATTCATGTCATATCTGGTATGATGCGTTTGCTTTATATTTAGAGATTCTTGATAAAACTAAAGAAGAATTTGCAATGTTATTGGCTCTGACCATGCATCTCAGCTTTAGTCTCTTTCCCATCGCTGTACCATAGAATCCATATGTTTTTTTCTCTAAATACTTTCTTGTTATTTTTTCTAATGAACTTTTCGCTAGGATACGTAGACTTTATGAAAAAAAGCGTAGTACTAGATTGACAGCAAGATTTCATCATATTACAATTGGAATGTCTAGATGGAACCGTAAGTTCTATGCTAACAGTTTCTTCTGTCTCACTTCCCTCTTGTGGAATTCTCTTCCGGCTTTTTGCTTCCCAGTCAACTTTGATCTTCAAAAATTTAAATGCAATGCCAATCGTCATCATCTGTCTTCTTAATTCTTCTTATTTTATTGTACCCTTTCCTTAATAGTACTTTTTCTCATGATCTCTAACACTCAGTAACTCCTTGCGTCCTAGTGACTTTATTGCCTTTGATCCCCAAACATTTAAATGCAATGAAAATCGTTATCTTCTGTCTTCCTAATTTTTTTTTCTTCTTTTATTGTCCCCTTTCCTTAATAGTACTTTTTCTCATGATCTCTAACACTCAGTAACTCCTTGCGTCCTAGTGGCTTTATTGCCTTTGATCCCCAAACATTTAAATGCAATGGAAACCGCTATCTTCTGCCTTCCTATTTTTTTTCTTCTTTTATTGTACCCTTTCCTTAATAGTACTTTTTCTCATATTCTCTGACACTCGGTAACCTCTTGCGTAGTAGTGACTTTATAGCTTTGCTCGCGGTGAAATGATTAAAAAAAATGACTTAGATTAATAAATTCTAAATCAACAATTTGAAAACATTTCAAGTTTTCGGTAATTCATTTTCGTCAACTTCATTTCGCCGGCCTTTTCATGGGAAGTGTGTGTGCGTTAGTTCTTCGAAATCAGTTTCTATTGTTTTAATCGCACTAGTGAAACATACTATACTGAGTTTATTGCTTTTGTCTTGCACTTTCTATGATGTCTTTATTTGAAATTAAAAAAAGAGATTTGCTGTCTATCGACATTGAAAAGAGTTTCACAACTACACATATAATAATCTATTGTTTGAAGTTTGAACTATAGTCGAAACAACATAACACAAGGTGTAAAACAATAGAAAGGTATATTTGAATTCTTAAAATTAAAAAAAATATTCTTTTTTTAACATTTATTTTGTCCAGAAATCAAAGTTTTGAAATACTTTCCAATTGTTTTCCTAGAATTCGAAAATTCTTCAAGTTAGCGGATTTGTTATCTTTTAGTTGTAGCAATTTTGATTTTGTTTCCTTTCAAGTCTCTTGAAATCGTGTAAGATATTCTTCTTCCTCATTATTTAATTAAAAAAAAAAAAAGACAAAGTCATCGAATCTTTTGAAAAATAACTTTAGGAACACTGTGCTTAAATTGCATGAAAGTAGCGGAAAAGAGTAAGTAATCCTCAATGGTAATTAAGACCAGTAAAGAAAACAGAATGAATAAAGGCCAAAAAATATACATGAAAGATAAAGACTGACCGATTCCCCTCTTCAGAGAATGTCTTTGTCTAAGAAAATTTTCTCTTAAAAAGCATGATTATATCTTAGATCTCATTGGAAAGAGAAAGTTTCAATCGTTTTTAGAGTTACCGAATTAGGTTTTATTTTTTAAAATTTTTTTTTATTTTTATTTTTCAGATCTACAGCAATAGTTTTAATCGGGGTCTCTAATAGACTGACCAACCAACACAAGCAACGGCATTGTCTCCCTATAATAAAATTTATTCTTTAGAACGCAATCTTCAAATATTGTTTGAATGTTGGAAAACAAGATGAAAGCAGAGGCCTATTTATAATAATATTTCATGTTATCAATACATACAATTATTATTGTCATTAATCACCCATTTTACATTACCTGCTACACGCACATATATATATATATATATATATATATGGAGAGAGAGAGAGAGAGAGAGAGAGAGAGAGAGTGTGTTCTAGACTGGAGTCGAGACGCATAAATTTACAGTTGACCTGGTTAGATGTAGCCGTAAATTCTCTGCTTACAATTTCTATTCTCTCACTTCTCGCTCGTGGAACTCCCTTACGGCTACGTGATTTCCAGCCAACTTTAATCAGCAAAAAAATTAAATGCAATGACAATCGCTATCTACTGTCCCGCTGATTATTCTTTCTTCTTCCCACTCATTATTAATGTTTCTGTTCCGAAATTCTTCCACACGCTGCAATCACTTGTGCCTTAGTGGCTTTACTCCCTTGCTTCAGGTGATACCGATTTAAAATAAATATACATGTATATTGGGTTGGTGCAAAAATAATGTCGTTTTCTCACATGAAGTTCAACGTCAAAAAACGACATTATTTTTGCACCAACCTTATATATATATATGTTTAAAGCTCATCGAGTTTAAAGGTGGTTTCCCCAATATAAGTGTAACATTATCTTTAAGGCTCTGGAATGCCCAGGCCGGTAGACATGAATTCTTCTTCTATCTGCGTTTCCCTTTTGTATGTCGGTAATCGTAGTTCTCCATAACTTCCTATCTGTATTTTGTCTTCTTACTATTTCTCGAATTCCCTCTTTTGTCATTCATTTATTTACCTAAGTTAGATTTGCTCAGCCCCCACTTGCTTTCAGTCAAATTTTCCTGCCCTTGTTTTTTCATTACAATGATTTCAAGAAAAGTTCTCTACTCAAAGACTGCTATTCACCAAATATTTTCCCTGGGCATGACGATAAACTACATCCGGCCTCTGATCGGTAGATTGGAGGTTTTGAGGAGCATGGAAACGCCTCTTAACTGCTGCTGTACCCAAGTCTACCCTGTTCCGCGGTGGTAGCACCTCTTAGGGTCCCAGATATGAGCAAATAGTCAATCCCCAAGCAAAAATCAACAGTACATTTTTATAGTAAAATGACAATACAACACTAGAAAAAGTATAAAGAAGTACAGTTTTATAATAAAATTAACAGCAATATATTTATGGTCTACAAAATATATACCTAAATTCATGATTTCTTTGAAAGTATAAGATTATGCACAAAATATCTGTAATCATAGAATTACTTACGAAATATTTAGATTTCGGCATAAAATGACACATTGCTGTGTTGATATGTCGCGAAAGAAATAACAGCTGAGCAGCCACTGAAATGACCGTTGATAATAATAAAGCGATAATGTTGGGTTATAAATAATAATCCATTAATTTCTTAGAAATTTCTTTGTTTACGATTTGGACACGAAAAGATAAGTTAGCAGATATGGGATTCGAACGTTCTCAATGAGGGATCACTATTTCTTATAAAGAGTAATTGACCAGTGTTTTGATGTGAAGGGTTTCCTGTCTGAGCAGGCTAAATCACACCTGATAGCAAGATGGTTTTCCCAATATAAGGGCGGCGCAGGATTGTACCATACCGAAATACTTATGAGCTTTATTAATACTATCGAAAGCTAGTGCCGAAATCTCAAACACTCGAATCCACGGAATATAAAGATAATGCAAATATATTCAGGGTGCAATGGATAAATTGTCGTCTAAACTACACAAAAATGAAAATAACACTGACATTTCATTTTAACAGATATTCGGGGTACGATGGATAAATTGTCGTCTAAATTACACAAAAATGAAAATAACACTGACATTTCATTTTAACAGATATTCGGGGTACGGTGGATAAATTGTCGTCTAAATTACACAAAAATGAAAATAACACTGACATTTCATTTTAACACATATTCGGGGTACGATGGATAAATTGTCGTCTAAATTACACAAAAATGAAAATAACACTGACATTTCATTTTAACAGATATTCGGGGTACGGTGGATAAATTGTCGTCTAAATTACACAAAAATGAAAATAACACTGACATTTCATTTTAACAGATATTCGGGGTACGATGGATAAATTGTCGTCTAAATTACACAAAAATGAAAATAATACTGAGATTTCATTTTAACAGATATTCGGGGTACGATGGATAAATTGTCGTCTAAATTACACAAAAATGAAAATAACACTGACATTTCATTTTAACAGATTTTCAGTGTGCGAATGATAAATCCTTGTCTAAATTACACAGAAATGAAAATAACACTAACATTTCATTTTATAGATATTCAGTGTACGATGGATAAATTGTCTCCTAAATTACATAGAAATGTATATAACACTGACATTTCATTTTAACAGCTATTCAGGGTGCGATGGATAAATTCTTGTCTAAATTACACAGAAATGAAAATAACACTAACATTTCATTTTAACAGATATTCAGTGTACGATGGATAAATTGTCTCCTAAATTACATAGAAATGTATATAACACTGACATTTCATTTTAACAGATATTCAGTGTGCGAATTATAAATCCTTGTCTAAATTACACAGAAATGAAAATAACACTAACATTTCATTTTATAGATATTAAGTGTACGATGGATAAATTGTCTCCTAAATTACATAGAAATGTATATAACACTGACATTTCATTTTAACAGCTATTCAGGGTGCGATGGATAAATTCTTGTCTAAATTACACAGAAATGAAAATAACACTAACATTTCATTTTAACAGATATTCAGTGTACGATGGATAAATTGTCTCCTAAATTACATAGAAATGTATATAACACTGACATTTCATTTTAACAGCTATTCAGGGTGCGATGGATAAATTCTTGTCTAAATTACACAGAAATGAAAATAACACTAACATTTCATTTTAACAGATATTCAGTGTACGATGGATAAATTGTCTCCTAAATTACATAGAAATGTATATAACACTGACATTTCATTTTAATAGATATTCAGGGTGCGATGGATAAATTCTTGTCTAAATTACACACAAATGAAAATAACACTGACATTTCATTTTAACAGATATTCAGGGTGCGATGGATAAATTCTTGTCTAAATTACACAGAAATGACAATAATACTGACATTTCATTTTAACAGATATTCGGGGTACGATAGATAAATAGTCTTCTAAATTACACAGAAATGAAAATAACACTGACATCTCATTTTAACATATATATATATATAAATATGTATACCAAATTTACACAAAAATCATCTTGATGTACTAAAGTGTAAATTTATTCAGTAAATTCGCTAATGTCTTCAGCTACGACCTCCAGACGACTTTGGAATCTCCTGCGTCTCTTCTGGACAGCCTTCTTGTTTTAGTTGATGAATGCTGCCATAATCCTTGCCTTCACTCCATCTTTGGTGTTACAAGGCGTTTTCTTGATCGATCGCTCAACAACGCCCCACACATAATAAACAAGGGGGCTGCAGTCTGGGGAGTTATATGGCCCGATATAAGAGGTGATGTGATGGCAGAAATTGTCTGACAGACATGACTCTGTTTTCCTGCTTGTGCGGCATGGTGCAAAGTCTTGTTGCCAGATATAAGGTCTTCCAGCAGCCACCCTCTTGACCCAGAACAGCACTACCTCCTGAAGACAATTGATGTAGGCCTCCCTCTTGAGTCTGAGGCCCTCACTAACAAACTCCGGAATACTTTTCTTATCCGAACGATCAGAGTGAGTTTTCCGAGCTGACGTACATTCGTAATCGCCATTAGACTCATCCAACTCTTTTCGAATCCTCTGCACTGTCATGAAATGATCGTATTGGATCTACCGGCGTGAATGCCAAGCAATGAAACATGTTGTTTCGAAATTTCTAGCGGAGTCAATTGGGTCATGGTGCTATTTTACTCACAGACGGCTGCCAAGTGACCCTGCTATACTGTGCAGTCGACAAAATCAAAAACAAAGAACGCGTATATAAAATATAAATATATATAAATTAGCGACGATTTACTCATCGCATATTTTCTAAATTTTGTTAAGTCGAATTTTATGAATAAAAATAACAGGTTAAATTAATGAATAAATAAATAAATCGCAATCCTTTTGTGCGGCCTCGTTTCCAAAAACCGATGCACATAATGTCACGCTTGACCATTTCAAACGTCCAACTCCCAAAAGAAAACCAGAAAATTTAAATAACACAGAGAAAGCACAACGGTTCTTGATAATGATTGAGAAAGCTGAAAGTACTTGAATAAACATAACAAGCTATGAACTTTCAACTATGAGCATAATGCACACCATATCCGAAAATTAGAAAAAAATACAGTAAAAAATGTCACATACAGACCTTGCCGGTTTTTCTTAATCAAATTTATTTGAATATCTCTATCTATAAAAGGCAGGATGTGCGTGTGTGTGTGTGTCTGTCTGTGTGTGTGTGTATGTGTGTGTTTGTGTGTGTGTGTGTGTGTGTGTGTGTGTGTGTGTGTGTGTGTGTGTGTGTAACGAATGCACAGCCACAATTTTCGACGGATTTGCACCAAAATTTACATGCACATGCTTCAAGTTAGCGGAAGGGCAAAACCGACTTTGCATTTCCCAATTCCCATCAATACTGGAAATAATCGATTTTTTCATGTTTCTACGGCAGTTTTCATGTAGTTTGCAGCCATTTTCTACTGGCCAGAGAGAGAGCCAACAGCTGACTGACACGGATGATAACTAGCATGCTAGCATGCAAAAAAAAAAAATCGATAGCTGCATTCGTCACAAGTGGGAAAAATTTTAATCTGAATGGCACTTTACTCCAATTGGCTCATTCGCTTGCTTAAACTCAACGTTGCTTCTGAATCCGCAGAACTGGGTTGGGTGTGAAAAAATATTTGTTGTTAACATTCTTTTTTCATTCGGTTTTTCCAGTTACGAGTTCTTTTTAAAAGCTGATCGTTTTGTGTTCCTTTTGTTTAGTTCTTTTTTTGTAACAGATTTAATGTTTATTATAGAGCTTAGAAAAAATTGGCAGTGTGAGATAGGCAAGAAGTAAGGCATGTAGCAAGATCAGCACGGCAAAGCGCACTCCTTTAAAGGCAAGGAAGGGCAAAAATATTTTAAGTCAAGTGATAGCGATTGCTGTATGAGTCGTACGATTTTTGAATCAAGCACGGGCAACGCCGGGCCATGCTGCTAGTATATATATATATATATATATATATATATATATATATATATATATATATATATATATATATATGTATGTATGTATGTATGTATGTATGTATGAAGGTAAAAGGCAATAGGAAAATTGTATTATTAGCCGACGCGTTTCGACCAATGAATTTATTGAAAACACAATAACTATTAACAACAAACAAAATGTCCTTAGCAACTAGAAGAATTTAGAAAGCTCTATTTTATTCATATTGTCAAGTGAAAATGACGTCAAGTACTCTCACATGTAGAATTATTGTATTTATTGTCTTAGACGCCACGTGACGATGGTGAGAAAGTGACTTAAGTCGAGGTGCCTGGCCAGTAGCGATAAAATTAGACTTTTCGTTGGATTTTGTTTCATAACCTCGAGATACATAGCAGGAGAATTATATAAGAGAGGATAGCAATATTCAATACACGAGCAAACGGTTGATTTATTAAAGTGCAAGTAGCATAACATAGTAAACTAACTTTCCTTGCAGCAGATTTTACAATTGATTCACTATAATAATAGGTAGACGCGAAGAGCTTCTGAATTCAACCAAGAAACTACGCTTACAAGAACAACTAATCAAGAATGCTTCTTGATGTAAATGATGTGCGTTTGTACTAAATTTTAACAATTTTAGAATTCCGATAGGAATGCGCACACAATCACACCTATATATATACATATGCATCTACATTCCCAGTCTTTGGTTAGTGCAGCACGTTTGCACTGTTTTTTTAAATCGTTTCAGCCTAAGCAAGGCATTAAAGCCACTAAGACAGAAAACATTACTGAATGTGAAAGAATAAGAAAGAGGATGAGAAAAAGAGAAACATTATTAAGGAGAGAGAACAATAAAAGAAGACGAATCAAGAATACAATAGATAACCATTGGCAATGCATTTAACTTTTAAAAAATTAATGTTGAAAGCATGAAGTCGGAAGAAGCTTCCACAAGCGAGAAATGCGAAAGAAGGAACTGTTATCATAGAACTTACAGTTGCATTCAGCAAATTCAACTGCAAACTGATGGGACCTATCCGCCACTCTAGTACTGCGCTTAAATTCATCAAGTCTAGGCACCATAATCACAACAATTACCATGGAAATATTCTTTTTGGCACAGAGCAGCTACATTACTGAACCCATCATGCCAAGTCAAGACATTAACATTGCAGAATCATATCAAGAATCTCTAAACTTATAGCGGGAGAAACAGCCCATATTTTGCAGCAATATTAAAAGCATGGACGAATAGTAGAAGCAAAATATGTAAGATAAATTCTGGTGATAAAAATTGGCTAGCGTGACACAATGAAACAAATTTATTGATAACAGACCTAGCAATTGATTCAATGTAATCTTTCTTCCTTATCTTAGCAGAGAATATTGAACAGGAACAATGAGTCACTCTTTTGGAGGTTAGCATCAGCCATGCTAATGGGAAACAGAAAGGGTACCTCTCACACAAGTGCCTGGGGCAGAGTCAGATTGTGACGAAAGGTTTGTATTGCACTAATCTACATGGAGGGAAATTGCGTGCCACGGAAATTAATACTGAAAATCATAAGTTCTTGAACACTGGCAAGAAAACCACAACAACTTCAGCTATTATATAGCCGGTAGGACGTAGGTGTGCTGAACCTACGGAGTGAAAAATATTAATTGAAATACAGCATTCAAATTTTGACTTTAATCGTTTAAGTTTGAACAATGACAACGTATCCTCGTGAGAAATACTCATTTATGGCAATCATTCAGATGAGCGCCATCTTTTTTACTGCCACAAGCTCAGATATTTCACAACCCAAACACACCGTTATTCTCACTGGATTCAAACACCAAACATTTGCGTATTCCTTTGGTAAGAATGACCTTGGACTTCGGGGGCATCTTCAGATGAACCGCTACTTTGTGAAAGTCTTTTGTCCAATGGATATCTATCCACCATATCTTAGTAATCTTCACTTTTTACTCCTTTCTCTTGCCTTTGTATCACATACCTCATTCAATAACCTTTTTCTCTTGCCTTTGTATCAGACACCTCATTTAATAGCCTTTCTCTCTTACCTTTGTGTCACACACCTCATTCAATAATCTTTTACCTTGAGTGGCTTTCGAGCCTAGTATTGAATGAACATTTCTAAAAAGTCTATTGTAGGTAAGGTTGTATTTTTTTTTTAAGCTTATCACCCCAAGCAAGGCTTGAAGCCACTAGCACGCAAGGGGTTACAGAAGGTTTGGAGGAAGAGCAGATAGGAGTGGTAAAGGAGAGGATGTGGAGAAAGATAGTGGATCGATCAAGGCAAGGGGGTTACAGAAGATTGGAGCGAGAGCAGATAGGAATGAAAGGTGAAAGGATGTGGAGAAGGGAAGTGGATATATCAAGGCATCTGGAGATGTCGATTAACGTTACACTTAAATAGTTGGAGATTGTATTTGTCAGGGAAACAGGAATAGGGAAGGGAGTCCCACAGGCGAGATGTGCGAGACATGAAGCTATTGGAGTAGAAGAGACGTCTACATCTAACAGTTTCAACGGTGAAGGGGTGGGAACGGGATGCCAGCCTCGTAGGACGTTTAAATTCGTGGGCCTAGGAACCAGCGAAAGCAGCTCCTAATCATTGACTTGAAAATCAGCATTAGTAATTTTGGCTTGATTCATCTGGGATTGAACATCGCTGGTAAATACAGAACTATTTTAGACACTAGGCAAAACTCAGAAGTGTTTAGTATTCTTTACGGCACTCATCAAATATTCTCCCTATGCCAACATCAATCGTACAGGAGAAGATGTCTTATGAAAATATACTGATTTGAACTTAAAATTCCATTTTCTAAAAGCTTTTATTTTAAGAAGGCTCTCAATATTAAGTTTCGAAAAGAATAAAAGTGAATAATCATTATAGCGACATTGGGTAAAAAATTAAATAAAAAGATGATGAATAGAAGCAACAATAGAAGCTGAAAAAAAGAAAGGCATGACTTATGTACAAGTGGAAAACCCATTCTCATTGGTTTGTATTTGATTTATTTTCCCTTTTCCGATTCTTTTTGTGAACTTTCTCTTTATTGATTTCTTTTTCGACTCAGAAAGAAAATCAACGAATCTCCTAAGCAAAAAATATTATGCAACTATTCGATTAGTAACTACGACATTATTGAAAAAGAAGCAAGTTCGAATTCTAGGTGCTTCGCTTCGTACTGCTGCACTTGGAAAAGGCATTACCATTTTACTTGCCATCATCTCAAGTTATCTTGACGCAAACACATCTCATCACTGGCAAGCCATACTAGTTGAAAATGGCTGGGTGAATAAAATCTGTTTAGGCTGTTATAAATGCCAACCTTGACAGAGCTCAGGTACATACAATAATTGTGTATCTGGGTCAAAAATCAACTTTACTTCATGTTTGGTTAATCAAGACTTGCAAGTACTCTTGTTTATTTTTTTTTATTATACTTTTTTTGGTTCTTAAATACGTCAAAGTACTTTTCTTTCAGGAATTAAGAGATATCAAAAATTGTCCAAGAGTTTATTTTGTTTTAAGGCACCTCAGTTAAAATATTAGTAATTTCTAAGTAATTTTGTTGTACTATTATAATAAATTCTGTGCTATTTTAAGCAGTATAAACGTTGCTTAAAGTAGAAATATACTTAATTTTCAAATATTCCCAATACATTGTGGCAGTGTTCATAATTGATGCTTACTATTTTATATCTTGTTTAAATGGATGGAAGAGCAGGGATGGGTAGGTTTAGTAAAAATGTAAACCATACAAAGTGCTCTAAACGATAGGAAGTTGTGGAGAGCCATGATAGCCCATGTCCTGAAGAGAATACGTGTTTTCATGAAAACACATTTATCCAGCCGTTTATGTGAATATATTTGAAACGGATCCACAGTTTGTTTATCGACATAAATTAAATTCAACTTTTGATATGTTTTTAGACATTCTTAAAAAAATCCAAGGAAGAATCTGTGATGTTATCTGTCCTGACCTTATATCTCGGTTTCAGTTACATTCTACCGTGGCGTAGCTTTGCTGTGACTTTTCTATAAATAGCAATGGTTATTGTTCTGATGAGATATAATCTTTGGTATCTCGACTGCACGAATTTAAGAGCATAGGCAGCAGCTAGCTCTCATCATTTTACATTTGAAATTGCTAGATGTAACCTATTATAATAGTTTCTTATCACGTACTTTTCGTTTGTGGAACTTTCTTTCATCTTGTTACTTTCCAATCAACTTTAATGCTAAAAAATTCAAATGTAATGTTAATGATTGTCTTCTCTCACCTTAATTAAAGTTCTTGCGTCCTATTTGCTTTATCAGAGCCTGAACTACCGCAAGTCACGATGAACGGACGTACTTGAAATAACATTGGGCCTCAAACTCACACCCGACCCCCAACTGAAACACTTATATATACGATCCATCGCAAAATAACGGTAAAATGATCAGCTCTCTGTACTGTTTCAGTAAGTACCTGATCCCTCATGCTATCCACTACCTTTATAAGAACCACTCAGACAGAAAATGGAGTACTGTTGTCATATTTGGGCGGGAGTTGCTCAGTCCTCACTTTCCAGTCCAAAAGCGTCTCCGAGACCGAGAAGGTGACAAATTATTTTCAACATTTCAACCGTTTTTTTTTTCACAGGTGAGATGTGGTGAGCCTCTCACTGCTCTATCGCTACTATCATGGAAAGTGTTCGGACGAACTATATTCCTTGCTTCCATCAGGTCTAACCTTCACGGCTAGGACCCGCCATCTTACTTACATAGTAGCAAAATACATACATTCCTTCTGTATTCCATCGGCGAGAAGTAAGTTCTACTCAAACAGCTTCTTCATGCGAACCACTATTCTGTGGAACCGACTCCAAAGTGGATGTGTCTACGATCACTACAATCTTAACCTGTTCAAGTCTAGAGTTAATCGTTATCTTCCTCTTCTATCCATATAAACTACTCCTTCACGTAACCCTCTACCTCGAGTGATCTCGGGCCTTGTACAGGGTAAATCTTACCGTAAAAATAGCCTTGCTTGTGCTGAAAAGATTTTAAAAATCATTGCTTTCATTATCAGGCGTAGAATTGAGATTTTGCGTATTCCTTTAATCATCAATATATTGTTCTTCTATCCCGTATTTCCTTTCCAAGGACCGAACTTAAACAGTTTATTGAGGGAAACAAAACTAGTGAAGTTCCTCCGTCCCCAAGCGGAACTTCAATTTACAACTCATCGCGATGAGCCTGTGTTTTCTTAGAGAGTCAGCGCCTTCTGAGATATAAACTCAATGCAGATCTCAAGTGGAACTCGTCCATACGATTCGTCGCTAAACATGCTGGAAAAATGGTCGGTTTCCTGTATTTAACTCCCCTTGTTTTCCTAACCGTTTACAAGCGCTAGACCAAGCCGAAAATAGAGTACTGCTTCCATATATGGGCCAGAGCTCTTTAGTCTCGATATAGCCCAAAAGAGTCTCCCTGTTCTAGTGGGAGGGGAATTATTTCCCACCCTACAACCCGTTTTTCACAAACTAAACGTCACAAGCCTCTCTCTGTTCTATGTTTATTCCATGGTAAGTTCTCTGATAAGATTCATTCATTAGTTACACTAGTTCTAACATCCATAGCTAAGACCCGTCATCCTATAAACATTGTAGCAAATCATCCCTATTCAGTTTGCATTCCATTACTCAGAAGTAAGTTCCACTTGAGTACTTTCTTCCCGCGAAGCGCTGCTCTGTGAAACCGCCTCCCAAGTGTATGTTTTCTCGATCATTATAATATTTTGTTCAAGTCTAGGGTCAACCGTTATTTCAACACATTTCTTCATCGATGTTGCCTCTTACTTTGTAGCACTCTATCTCGAGTGGCTCTTAGACCGTATACAGGTTGAACATCATTTTAAAAAAAAAATTCTTCATTTGATCAAATAGATCTTTGTGCCGTACACAAAGATCTATTTGAACTGTTAGGGAAACTCGATTCATTTGGGAAAGATGATGGGTGATATGAAGGTGGGTTCATACCTTTCTCATGGATAATTGCGCGTAAGTTAATATAACGAATCTGACTGGGATTAGAACTTGGCTCTCTGACTTCCAATACATTTTACAACCGTTGTCAATTGCCTTCAGTATATCTCGTGAGTAGCAAATTCTACAAGCCATTTTCCTCGTTGGCTGTGTGATAGATTGCCTTCATCCTCATAGGAATGTCCATCCGTTTAGCAGAATGTCTAGCCTCAGTTCTCTTTTGAAAGTTTGTTTGGTGAAACAGTTTACTCGTCGATGACCCCACTATGATGAAAGTACTACAAGGGTACATGGTCATTTTAGCACTCGTAGACTGATCTGATATAATAAATATATACATTTATGTCGGTTACATTGACAGGTTTGTCCCATGATTCGTAAATAGAGATTTCCAGATAATCTATCACTCTTAGTTGATCTTTCTCTCTCTCTCTCCATATATATATATATATATATATATATATATATATATATATATATATATATGAAGAAATATAGTCTTAAAGTGTGCTATATTTATGGAATAAAGTGCTCAATATCAGAGATAGAGCGTGTGTAAATATAAAATTGAACATAGAAGTCAACACTTAGAGGCGACAGTCTGTTTCATGCTAGTCGCCTCTAAGCGTTGACTTCTATGTTCACTTTTATATATATATATATATATATATATATATATATCAAGCAAATTTAAACTTAATAACAATGGTGACAAGTGAAAGAAAAAGTCTTGTCAGATGTGTTAAAGAGAGTTCATAAAACATCTAGAGAAATGAAGTTTTGGAAATCGAATGTTCATGCATGTACAGATGAGTGTGTGTGAGTGTGTGTGTGATATGTAGGTGTGAAGATATATATATATATATATATATATATATATATGTATATATATATATGTATATATATATATATATATATGTATGTATGTATGTATATATATATATATATATATATATATATATATATATATGTGTGTGTGTGTGTGTGTGTTTGTGTGTGTGTGTGTTTTTAGGGAGCATATCCTCATTCAAACATGTTACATATATATTTGTACATACATATGTATAAATGTGAAAAGCCCATGAAACTCTTGATGTTAAGGTAAAATTCATCAAGGAAGGCGTCGTAGTTTTTGAACTTCTGTCTAAATTACATCCACTTTTTTTAAATTTTGATACGCCACAGATAAAATTTATCTGAAAATAATTTACACACACACACACACACACGCTCACGCGCGTGCGTGTGTGTGTGTGTGCGTGTGTGTGTGTGTGTGTATTATATTAGAATTTGTTATTACAGTCTGTGTTCTCAGTAAAAGTGGTACCGGACAAAAAAATACTCATAATCTTTTTCAGCGCATATTTCTATAGGATCAATATATAATTAGTTTCGGCTTGACATATCTGTTTTATTTAAAGAATATTAATAATTTATTTGGTGTATTCATTTCTAATACATGAACAACAAGAAAGATTATTTTAAAACAATTTTTATTTATCCAAATGTTGTAAGCCACTGAAATATGTCTTTGAATAACAAATTTGCCCAAATTGACCTGAGGTGGTAGAACTAAATTGAATCAATAGCTGCATCTACCGCAAGGAAAGTTGTTTCTCTGTGTCGTGCCATAAGATTTTTCTCGTTTGAATCCATCCTACACATCGACAAATCTACCCTTCGTCCATGCATTGAACATTTCCATATATGGTCTGGTGCCCCTGCTGTTCATCTCGAGGTTCTCGATAAAATCCAAAGAAGAACATGCAATGTGATCGGTCCTGACTTGGTATCTCGACTCTTTCAATCACTTTCTCCCTTTGTCTTTTCTACAAATATTTTCATGGCAACTGCTCTGACGAGCTCTTTTTCTTGGCTCCCCGACTGCATGAATTTAAGCGTGTTACTAGGTTGGAATCTAGTCCCACCCTTTTACTGTTGAAACAGATAAATGCAACCATCACTTTTACTCCAACGGATTTTTCTGTCGCACTTCCCGACAGTGGAACTCCCTTCCTTTTACTTGCTTCCCTGATAACGACAATCTTCAAAAATTTAAATGCAAGGTCAATCGATATCTTCTGATGTGTTGATCCCCGTTCTTTTTTATCATTTCTTCACCCCCCCCCATACCTAGTATTTTCTCTTATTTTCACACACTGTCACTCCTTGCCTGGCACTTCCGCCTTACTTGGGACGAAATGCTTAAAAAAATTCCTGCATAGAATATTATTTTACATGTTAATATTTGCTGTTTAACATTTTATAACTTTCCCTAATATTTCATTCATTAACTTTTCTACTGTTACATCCTCAACATTAGTGGCGGCCATTTTTATTGCTTCTTCGAAATTTTTGCTTGAGTATTCATGTTTATTCTCATATACAATTCTTTTAATGATAGAAAATACGTTTTCTATAGATAAAACATCTGACGAATATGGGGGTGGGTGTTCTGTTAATTTGGTTTCTTTGAAAACTTTCTTGGCAAGATGAGCAAGAATCCGCTTGATTGATTAGGAAGATGTATTGTCATGCATGAACATATACTTTCCCTAAAATCTAATTGTCAAGTGTATCACTCAAAAACACCTTGACTATTATTTCTCTTGACATCATCAAGAACTTATCATATTACCGCATCCGATCTTAATTGAAAACTGTATTCCACCTTCCTACAACTTTTCGCAGCCGATCTAAATTTCAATTCTATTCATCAATAAAAATTACCGTTGATGCTTAAGTTTACATTCTCTATTACATTATTTACGTTATTCTGACTATTGACTTAATCTTTGTCGCCATATTTATTACAACGTTTCGGCCGTTGTACGATCCAGCCATCTTCAGGTGGTTGGAATGTCGAACTAAACCCTTTATTTCACTTACTGGAGTAGACTGTTCTAGTTCCACGTGCCATGTTTACTGGGTGTCAGTTATCAGTTATCTCCTGTTAATTTCCCTCTGAAAGTTCTCCACTGCCTTAACCGAGTATTGAACTCACACTCTTTGGGTCTTGTCACTGGATCTAAACTACGCCTTTATCCAGTGACATCCATTAAACATGGCACGTGAAACTAGAACAGTTTACTCCAGTGAGCGAAATAAAGGGTTCAGTTCGACATTGCAACCACCTGAAGGAGGCAGGAGCGTACAACGGCCGAAACGTTGTAATAAATATGGTGACAAAGATGAGGACAATAGTCCGAATAATGTAAATAGTGTACATAATACCTCATCTCAGAAATAGACAGACATTCGGTATTACGTAAATCATAAAGGAGACAGTAGAGTTCTCTTTTAAGCTACGTCTTTGATCTACAACTTGATTCAGGTCCAGAAACTTGTACGTTATGGCAGTGACTATTATCTATTGGGTTGGAAACTAAGTTCCCTCCGGTTTTTTTAAATTTAAATTATTAAAAGGTTTAATAAAAAACGACAACAAAAACTTAATCAATAATTTATTCTCCCTTGTTTAAAACTTCTTCCCGAACGTTCAACAATATTTTCATTACCTCGTTAGTATAAATCATCCAACCAAGCTGTCAATTCTGCATCAGGATTGAAAAAAACTCCGCGCATAGCATTTGAAAGAGGTGGAAATCCGTTGGTGCCAAATGGGGAGAGTACGGCGAGTGTGGCAGCACTTCCCAGCCATGTGTTTGAATGGCTTACTTGGTCATATTGGTAATATGAGGGCAAAGCGTTATCGTGCAGCAAAATAACCCCACGCTGCCGATTAGATCTTTTCTCTTGAATAGCCGTGTTGAGTCGTTCCATCTGTTGAACACAGAGTTCCTCGTTGACGTTCAAGCAATTCATAATGGATAGACCCTTCCCAGTCATCTACATGCGCTTTATGCTGATGAAGATCTTGTTTCACGCGCGGTGTCGCTTGTTTACCGGGGCTAAGCCATTCCTTGTGCTGCTTCATATTGATGTACAGGCACCATTTTTCGTCGACAGTAACGATTTGATAAAGAAATCGTTGTTTGTGTCCATGAGATGAGCGGTGGCGAGCAAGCAAACCAGCGGAGATTATGGCTCGTTGATTTTTGTTGTAACTTAAATCATGCGGTAAAAATGCCCCAGACTTCTGAAACTTTCCCATCGAGTGAAGATGTTTCACTATAGCGGTGCGGGAGCATTCCATTTTCTCTACCAGTTCCCTTGTTGTTTGACGAGAATTTTCATGCCAAAGTTGGTTTAATCGCTCTTCATCGATTCCAACTGGACGGCCAGAACGAGGCGCGTCTTTGAGGTCAAAATTTTCCATTTTTGAACTTGCCATACCAATCACGAGCAGTTCTTTCAGCCATGACATCTTCTCCATACACAGCAAAAAAGTTGCGAGAATCTCTTGCATCTTTAGAACCTTGATTAAAAGCAAAAAGAAGGAGCTATCGAAAATGCTCATTTTGCTTAACTTGGCATTCCATTTTAATGATCTGAAAATAAACAGAAAATAACTTAAATTAACTCGAAAAAATAGATTACAAAATCATCCCAAAATAGAATTCTAAAATAAATAGATCCCAAAATTAAAAAAAAACGGCGGGAACTTAGCTGCCAACCCAATATAACGGAATGACAAGCCCATGTTCAAGGATTTACTATATGAAGGGATTTTAGGTGGCGAATCTGGTTCAACGGTTTACTGCATGAGGACGTCTAATGACAATTTTAAGCAGGAAGTAATTAAGATTAAACAGTGAATAAAAGTCAGGAAAACTAAATAAGTGTTGTGGTAGGATCCACCTAATCTGCATAGGTGACTACCGACTATATAAATAATGGTTGGTACCGGAAAACGAGGGAGCGAATACAGAGATCCAGCTAGAGACTCTGCCCGACTGCGACTTAGTCAACACATTCTCCAGGAACGTCTTCCCAGAAATATACAGAAATACTATATGTAAATACTGTGTACACTTTCTTGTTATAATACATTCTTGTTCTAAGTACATTTTGTGTTGCATTATTATTCCCTGCATTAGTCGAGATTCAACAATGAGTCAAGACTCAACAATAAGCGTGGAAGAAAATAAGAAAAAATAGGACGTAATAAAAATAATAATTAGTAACCATAAATTGAGGATGGCGAAATTTCTAGGAATATTTGAACCTGGAATAAACCAAGTAGAATGTATTAACATCAATATTAATGAGTAAGATTAAGTTGTCAGCAACCCAGCCAGTTGCCTCTGGGGCATTATGACAAAGATATATGATTTAAAATTGTTCTTGCTATTTTTATATAAAGTGCAGTTACAGTCACTACCCCAAATTCAGACCCGATTTGACATGACCGCATTCCAAAAACAGCCAGCCCTTATTGGATAAAAGGAAGCTGCTGAATACCCTACCAATAAATGAACAATAAATCAAAACCAGAGGTGCTCAAACTTGATGAGCGAAAGCCAGAGAGGACAAAGGAAAGCAGACAGAAAGAAGATGATATGACATTAGGTCCGTATAAGCCGATCTTCTTATTTCTGCTGCTACTTCTGCCATTAAAGAAATGGCAGGATCACGATAGACGAGAATAGAGTGGACAAGAGAAAAATCTCTTGAATTATAAGTATTTACTGCTAGAATAATTTCCCTGTCGAAAGATCGTCAACCAGGCTATATAGAAAAGATTAATAATACTTTACTACTTATGTACTTTTAAATTATTCGATTTGTTTTCCTTCAATGCTTTGCTCGTTATCAACACGGTTTGTTTGTGCTGTGAAATTGATTTTAGGCAGAGACAAATATATTACGACGGCCATGAAAATTTCACACTCGAAATCTCAGCGGAACGACAACAAACACTGGGGCGAAATCCCCGTAAAATCTGTTTATCTCTCAGCTTGATGATGTTGACATACGATAGTCGTAAAGATAATAAAAAATACGGCCAACTGACGACGCCAAGAATACCACCGTTTTTGGCAGAGGCAGAGACAGCGGACGGCAGATTCGACAAAACAAGAGCAGTGCCAGGGTATTTTTTATTATAGATTGACACGCTGTGTTCGGAAAGAGAAACTTGAATGATAAAATATGGCGCATGCCGCGTAATATTAGGATGAATAATCTGCCTTGAAAAAATCTTGAACTATTCGATTAGTGGATACAGAAGTAGTATATAGAAATTTAGACTAATAAAGCACTAGGTAAAGACATTAACTCAATTTGTTGTTCTCTCTTATATCGTAAGTTATTTTTTACTAAAAATTGTCTCTTCACTTGTATATTATACTAGTTGATAGAGAGAGTGTGTGAGGAAAATCACTCAAGCATATATGTTACAGTAAAAACTGCCTGAACTAATGTGAATATCCCACACGTTTTCTTAAATATCTGACGCAGCTGCTAGGTGATCTCTCCTCTGATTTAGTTTTAACAGATCCCTGGAGGGAAAACTGGCTTCTCTCATTAAATACACCAAACTAGGAACATTCTATCATCATTGATCAGAACCTGCATTCTCACCTATCGTTATGAAAGCCTGTCCACTAAGGGAGGCCCCATTGTCTTCATTGCCTATTTGGGAGAAACTTAACCCAAACTTCGTTGAACACATACATATATGATCTATGGCTTAAGACACTGAAAAAATTGTCGACTCCTTGTAGTACCGCAGTACATACCTGGTTTGCCCTGTTATGCTATTAACTTTACCAGAGTTAGATCAGACCTAAAATGGAGTACTGCTGACATACATGGACAGGATCTACCCATTCTTCACTTTACAGAATTTAATGTCTACGCGGCCTTGTGGGTGATGAATTATTTTCCACCTTACAAACCCTTTCCTACTGATGGAACATTGCCAGCCTCTTGTTGCTCTATCGCTATTTCCATGGCAAATGTTCAGACGAGCTACATAACTTAGTTTTACCAATTCTCACCCTACTATGCTGTGCTTCCTCAGGATTTTGGTGTCATGGCTCTTCACTATTTTCTTTTTTTTTTGTAGCTCTAAATAAATTCTGTCTTTTTGTTATTTTTGATAAACTTTATTCTGACATTTATTTGCTGAAATGCGCTAAATGTCAATACCAGGAAATAAAAGCTGAAATTCTGAACTCTTGTCTCATATTCATGTTTTCATCTTAAACCCAAATATCTTCAGTCAATAACAAAAACAAAGGAATTGGTCTCGCCGTTCCTAGACTTTTGGAGAGGACTATATATATATATATATATATATATATATATATATATATATATATATATATATATAATTCTCGGTGATAATTGTCGTATTTTTAAAGAAAGAGAAACAAGATAGGAGACGGACATTATTGTCGCTAATTCGTCATTTAGGGTCAAATTATAAGTCGTACTTGAACTTAGACAAAGGACGATATCTTTTGTAAATTGAGTTAAAAATCATTGTTGTATTTAGGAGATCAAAGCAAATTTGATTCTAAAAATTAATTATTTTCTCCTGCCCAACACAATGGCCAGACTTTGTGACATTTTTAAAAAATATTCATTTACGGTTTTTTTTTTGTTTGGATAATTGTATTTCTGACTTATCAGAAGGTGAATTTTGAAAAATAGATTTCATTTACCATTATCGTAACTGATTTACTACCAACATTTTTAAGAACCCCAACACCTTTCACACACACATCTCTCTCTCTCTCTCTCTCCCTCCCTCTCTATCTATCTATCTATCTATCTATGTATCTTTGGCTTGATAAAATCCCTCAGAGGATAAAACGCGTTGGCTACGATAATTTTGTCTTTTGTTATATATATATATATATATATATATATATATATATATATATATATATATATATATATATACACAAATCTAAAAGAACGAAGAGTAAGAATTCAGTGTTCAACACATTAATTTCAAACAGAGCTCAATACAGAAGTAGAGCAATATATATTTATTATGCATTGTTACGTTAGAACATGCACATACCCACTACAAAACCACATCAGGTTTCAACGTAAAAGAGAAATAACGTTTCATCAGGCGGGAAATCACTATGCATCGTGATTTCCCACCGGATGAAACGATAATACAAATATTTATATATACTCATAAGTGAAAGAAATTAGGAAGATTTGAGATAATTAAGTAATTTATCGAGTCTAGAAGAAACCGCAACAGAATGCAGAAAGCACGGGACGGCCGTTTCGTCATATATTTGGGACTCATCAGCAGTGCTAATCCACTACGGAGAATTGAAACCCGGACACATACGTTATCAAGCAAACGTCATACCAATTGTTCCAACGGGACTCGGTAATGAAGGAGGAGCGAATCAGACTTATTATGCTGATAGTCGCGGCTTATGGGGGCATAGTCCTATGGGTAAAAAAGAAACGGCGCTATATCTGATTCGTCACCGAGTTGGATTAGTTGGTATGGTGTTTGCTTGATAACGTAACTGTCCGGGTTTCAATTATCAGTAGTGGATGCGTACTGCTGATGAGACCCGAATATAAGACGAAACGGCCGTCCAGTGCTTTCTGCATTCTGATGAGGTTCCTTCTAGACTCGATTAATTACTTAATTCTAACATATATATATATATATATATATATATATATATATATATATATAAAGAAATATACTCTTGATGTGGTATATTTATGGGATAATATGCTCAATATCAAAGATAGAGCGTGTGTAAATATAAAAGTGAACATTGAAGTCAACACTTAGAGGCGACATGAAACAGCCTGTCACCTCTAAGTGTTGACTTCAATGTTCACTTATATATATATAAATATATATATATATATATATATATATATATATATATATATATATATATATATATAAAGCGAGAGAGAGATAAAGTGTTGCGCATTTGGTCTGGGTTGAGTTTACGGCCCTGCATTCTCTTAAGACAAGGTGACTCCTCTAGTAGACATCTGTTCATTGTGACAGGTAGTATATCGGGGTTCAATCAACATTGCCTTATGTTATGGCAGTTCAAGTAAGAAAATAATGCTATTGAGACATCGAGAAAAATATGTAGTCAAGGAATATGTTCAAGAAATCGTATCTGACTGGTAAGTCGGAAATTGTATTGCAAAGTTCTGTTCTGGCAAAACGTCGTTCGAAAATGAGCCCAAACCCGGTGCATTCATCGGACTGTGAGAATGAGGCTTCAACTTCATTAGTAGGAGGCTATCCACGACAAAGTACTTTGGAATTAGCAATAGCGGAAATTATTTATGACTCGAACAAATAATGCGTTTTCCTTCTATGTGCCGTGTCCCTTCAGGAGATAGGCGATCATGGCTCTCCGCAATTTCCTGTCCTTTTTATCTCCTAACAAATTTTATCTTGCTGTTATTTCTCCTAAACTTTTTCCCGACACCTATTTACTGAAATTTACTATGTTATACGTTGTTTTCCTTTGTCTCTCTTGCCTTCAATCTGTCCTGTGTGTATCAGATTTTCCAAGCCTTCTTTATTCATTATGAAATTTAAACTGTCTCCTCCTGATATTAAATACATTTCCTTTTTATTTCTATTTTCTCTAAGACTGTATCGTTACTCAAATGTTCTGTTCATGGCGTCGTCAGCACTTTCCTGGAAACCACTTCACTAAAAATCCCAAGAAATCAGATGGCATTTAACAAACAAAACATATGAATAGTGAATTATTTTATCCAAATCATCCAGTATTATAATATTTCTCTCAAGCAAATTCACAAAACAAAAACAGTTGAAATTACTAGATGTAACCGCAAGTTCTATGTTAAGAGCTCCTTCACCCACAATTCTCTCTTGTGGAACTCTCTTCTGACTTCTGACTATCAGCTTGGAATGAGAAATTGAAGAACCAAGTTTGAATTTCAGTCGGGTTTGTTACAATCACTTGAGAACGGTATAAATCCATCTCTTCTCCCCAGCTATGGGCTAAATAACCGGACAGATTGTGCTCTATAGCCTTGGTTGGCAACTAGTCTACCGCAGAATGAAACGGCATCATGCTGCAGGAAAATCTTCTGCCTAGTCATTTGTAGATCGAAAGACACATAGTCGCCCACGAGTGTATCACGTACGGCATTTAACCTCATGACTAATTGAAATAACAATCGTCATCTTCTGTCTCCTTGAAAACCGTTCTTTTATTGTGCTCTTTGTTTCCTTCACTCTCAGTATCACCCCCACACCTGAATCCTAGTGACATTTATTGTCATGCTTGGAGTGAAATCATTTTTAAAATGACAATTCCTTGTTTGAATTTTGTTCGACAAAATATTTTAATCATACAATGTGTTAATGTGTGATATTTTCTCTTTTTAAATTTTTTTTTGTTTTGATTGATTTTCTCGTCTCCGATGCTTGTTTTTGCACAACATTTCCGCTGTGTACTTTTCGACCTACCTCGGGTGTACACGGGCGTAACGCTTGGAAAACAAAATACAGTAATAGAAACAAGGAAATTAGTTCTGACTGAATCATATGCAATGACATTTAAACAAGTATTTGGAAGAAAAGCGAACAGCTTTCTTGAAATCATATAACATTTGTAAATGATTGGTACGAAATCTTTTTATAATGGTTTCAGAATTATGTTTTCAAAGTTATTATAAATATCTTTTTGCTGTCATTTTGATGAAAATTACGTCATAAATCATGTTTTTTTAATCTTTGGAAAAATTATATGAAT
This sequence comes from Acanthosepion esculentum, assembly GCA_964036315.1. Classification (NCBI taxonomy): domain Eukaryota; kingdom Metazoa; phylum Mollusca; class Cephalopoda; order Sepiida; family Sepiidae; genus Acanthosepion; species Acanthosepion esculentum. The sequence goes on from OZ038505.1 coordinate 84,048,354, forward strand.
AAACTCAAGAAAGTAAGTGCTGATTGAAGATTTAATCAGAACCTAATTGAATAATTTTTCCTCATACAATTCGCTTTCAGGATTTAAGCAATACCCTACATATACATTCCTAACAAATTTCCCATTGATCGTGGGATTCGACCTTACTGTAAATTCCATAAGTGTGCGGTTCTCCATATAGGGCTGTCTGAATAACAAATAAAATTCCATGTACCCCCGAGTCATTGAAAATATATATCACCTCCTAAAATACGGTTAGGTACTCCAGTTCTCCATGTAAAAGTTGTCGGAGTCTAAAATGATTTATTATTATGTTTGAAAACTATCTTAATTGTTGTTGTTTTTAATCATGACATTTATCACTCTTATCTCTAGCTGAGTTGGTGTAACTTTTTGTGTGACATAGAACCAACTCTTAATTGCTGTTGTTCTCAGGTCCAGCCTGACCCGGGGGTGATAGCAGCTGTTAGGGTCCCAGCTATGGGCAAATAGTGAATCACCAAATGTGAGGCGATTTTTCAGCAATCACGACTATGTCGGAGAACGTATAGTACGTAACAGTTTAGTACTCTTTTCCTTGTTTCTAAAGAATTTCTTTATTTTTCAATACTTTGCTTAGCTTCTGGAAGGCCTCTTCCGCTATGCCAATGTTTCTTCGTATTTCAGTGTCGCACTTTCCATCATCTGTTAAAACACATGCCATATGTTTAAATGTTCTTTTGTTTTTGGTTGTGGTATCTCCAATTTGTAATTTGCACGCTGGGCTTTTTGTTTTACTGACAACAATCCATTCTGTCTTCTGCAATGGATTCTTCTCTCCTGCCTTCCTTACCTTCTGTAGAAGTTTTTGTCCGTTCTGTGTATATTATTAACATAACGTCATCTGCATATACTATATTGTTAAGACTGTGGCTGCCAATAAAGAATTCTGGTAGGACTTCTGATTCTCTCAGTATCCATTCACTGTATAGTCTGAATGTCCGATGAGAACACATTCTTGTCCTACTCCACTGTCTATTTTGGTGTATTTGCTGAATGGATTTTCTAGACGTATCTATTGTGGGGCTCTCCCCTTTTACGCAAGATGGACTCGTCTAAAGTATACTTATACTAACAGAGTTGGAGTCAGGGTGAGAGATACGCGGAGTACACAGGGTGTTCAAAAAGAGACACGTTGAGAGAGAGAGAGAGAGAGAGAGAGAGAATTACGGTTTCACTTACAGAGACTTGTACATATACTTTCTACTAACCCGTATTCCTGGGCTACTAATCTTCATTTCAAGTTTGTATTCTTACGTTCAATACACTTATTTTTCCTCTTTCAATTACTGGCGTTATTTATTTATTTGTGCAGGATTCCATCTCCGGAATTCACAACCGTATGCATGTGCTTTACTGCCAGTATAGGTTCTTAATTCTTCCAATACCCTTCCCAAATATATCATTGTTCCAAAAGCAGTTCCAAAGGCTCTCTGTGACTTCCTAAAATCCAGCCGCAGCAAATTTGATGTAATTTTGTCGAAACATCGACAGCAGGTTTCACTCAACGCTCAATATCCAATACGTTTACCAACTGTTTGTATTTAAACAACGTTTAGATTCTTGTACAATGAAAAGTGATTTTCATCCCATTTCGTTTCTTTATTTTAAATTTACTGGCATCAAAACGATTTTTAACTTCGTATTTCTTTTATATTTATCTGTTTTCAACTACAAAACTGAATTTTATATACTTTAAAAAAAATCCTTGCCCCCTTTTCTTTTCTGTTCCACTTTCTGGTTAAGGCATGAACTCAACTGGCTTTCATCTGAGGGTCTCACAATCCGTAGAAACCGAAAAAATCATGTTCTCAAATTCTGTAAAACCTGGGGTAATTTATTTGACGAGGGTTTCATCACATCTAAATAAGGTTATGTTACTTTATAAATATTATCATAGTTTATTCTGATCAGATATTTCATTTTCTCTCCAATAATACTAAACGCCCTCCATCATTTACTAAAAATAAATATTTCTTTTTTGACAATATGTGAGCACAATAATAAATTTTGCTGTACCTAAATGCAATAAATATTTCATTTGTTTTGAATTGATCGGGTTATCTGTCTATCATCTGTTATGTGTTTTGAAATAGTATACTTCTCTCCAGTTCTAGTGGGAGGGGTTCAAGCTCAGTTAAGAATCTCAACTCATTGGATATTGAGCGTTGAGTGAAACCTGCTGTCGATGTTTCGACAAAATTACATCAAATTTGTTACGGCTGGATTTTAGGAAGTCATAAAGAGCTTTTGGAGCCATGATATATTTGGGAAGGATAGTAGAATAATTAAGAACCTATACTGGCAGTAAAGCACATGCATACGTCTAGAAAATTAATTCAGTAAATACACCAAAATAGACAGTGCGTGATGGTGAAACAATATTTTTTTTTGATTTCTGTCATATACGGCATATTGTTATACTTGTAAAACCTTCAATATTTTACCCCGACTCGCTTTCTCTCAGACTTTATCCTATTTTGTTTAGTATTCTTATTTTTCTATGTGCCGTGTCCCTTCAGGACATAGGCTATTATAGCTCTCTACAATTTCCTGTCCTTTTTAAATCTTAATAGATTTTGTCTTTTTTGTGATCTCTCGTAAACCATGTCCCCCCATCCGTTCACTGGAGCTTACTAAGTTGGTTATGCGCTGCTCACCTCTGACCTTATTGTCTTTAATCTGTCCTGTGAATATCAAACTTTCCAAGCCTTCTTTCTTCATTATGTGACTAAGAAATTTCAACTGTTTATTCCTGATATTAAGTATAAATTTCTTTTTTGTTTCTATTTTTTCTAAAACTTCGCTGTTGATTACATGTTCGGTAAACGGTATTCTCACAATCCTTCTGTAGAACCACATTTCGGTTATGTCAAGTCTCTTCATATGTGAGGAGATTTTACATCATTCACTGACATATAGAAGGACTGGTATTACATAACTGTTCAGTACTTTTTTGTTTTTCATTAATTAAATTATATTATTTCTTAATACTCTGCTTAGCTTTCGGAAGGCATTTTTGGCTCTCCATGTGCACCTTCGCATTTCGGTGTCACACATTTTCCGTCCTCTGTTAGAGCACTTCCCAGATATTTACATTTTTGTAATTGTTTCATTCTCGTATCTCCAAAAGACATAAAAAAGAATTTTCTGTATAAGCAAAAAAAAAAAAAAAAAAAAAACACACACAAGAAAAACAAACAAAAAAAATCAAAGAAACAATAAACAAAAAACGACATTGTTATGGTCCAGGTTAGGACCAAGGAAGAACAACACGAACACAAGAGTAGAAATAACGAATATATATTACACGGAATAATAATACAAGATGTGGAAGGTGTTAGTATCACTGTCAGTCTGGTTTAGAGTGAACTACTATTATCTCGAATCGATTCGTTCCTCTCTCTTGAGAGGCGTATTATACATAGTATTAGGAAGAGTCCATTCTGTAGTTATAGGTAAGGACCCATAACAGACACAAAATTTCCGGCTGGACCGTTGACTAAATTCTTCAGTTGGAAGGAGGCATGTGTGGAAGCCATAATCTAAATTTCTAATGCACCAGCAAAAAGCAGATTTTACAAACCAGTCTTTTGACCGAGTTTATTTGTGATTCGTTTCAAGTTTTCGTTTCTTCCCCCTTCTTCACCCTCTGTTCGATCACTTGGGCACACACCGATTTATATATGTCCATGTTTGTGGGGGTGAAAGAGACAGCCAAATTACAAGCTAGAGATTAAAGGTTGAAATATTGCGCAAGTGAAAACAAACAGATAAATAAAAAAAGGAAAACGTTGATGTTAAAAAAAGAAAAAAAAAAAGATCAAAACAAAGAACGCCATAACCAAAAGTTTGCAAACAAGGCAAAAACAGTTAATTTGTCGGCGGTTGTTTGTTTATTTATGTGACGAAGAAGGAGTTGAGGAGGAGGAGGAGGAGAAGGTGAACTAAGGAAGAGGGAGAGGGAAAAAAGAAGGAGGAACAGTAGAAAGGAGTGAAGAGAAGGAGAAAGGTTGTAAACAAAAAAGGAGGAGGGGGAGTGGAAAAGTAGAATCAAAATGAAAAAGGAGAGTAAGTCGGAGTGAACACAACGAGTGAAAAAGAAGAGTAAGAAACAGAGAGCGAGAGATAAAGGATTGAGGAACACAAGAATGAGAAGGTGAAAAAGTTGAACTGAGGAAGTAGGAGTAAAATGAGGAGGAGGAGAAGTAGAATGAAGATGAAGAAAAGAAAGAGCAGAGTGAAAAAGGCGATCATGAAAAAGGGGGAGGTGATAAAGTCGGAGAAGAAAGAAGAAGAAGAAGAAGAACGTGAAGGTGAAGAAATTAAATGGGAAAGCAAAGGATGAGTAGAAAGAGAATAAGGATGAAAAAGAGAAGAAAGATGAAAGTAGGAGGAGGGAAAGCAAAGGAGAAGAAAATAGAAGAAAAGGGACCAGAAAGAAGTAGTGAAAGCAGAGCACAAGAAAGAGGAGGAGGAGGAGGAGAAAAAAAGAAGTAAAAAGGAGGAAAACAAGAATGAAGAAGTGAACTAAAGAAGAAAAAGCAGAAAAACAGCGAAATAATATGAGAACGAAAAGAAGAAAGAATCCAAAGAAAAATAGGAGGAAGAATAGAAGTGAAAGAAGATGAAAGAGAAGAATAAAACTGAAAAGAATTATTGAAAATAAATATAAGAAATAGAAATAAAAGGAAAAAAATGAACGAAGAAGAATCATTTTGACTGTTTTCTTTTCGTTTTTGTTTTTTAAGCTATTGCCATTTTTATTGTAAATGTTCCAAAATAAGTTGCATTCTTACTTGTGATAAAAAAAAATGTCCGTGTCGGCGATTCAGATCTTGGAAGAAGCAAATGTGGCACCAGTGTAGAATGGACAGATGCCAGCAATAACTCTGTGTGTTGCGGAAGGCTTCATATCTACTGATGACAGCATTCTCGAATGAAATCCCCACCATCTGTAAAAATATATTGAAAAATAAGGTGAATATTTTTGGATAGAATGGACAAAAGTACTGAAAGTCCTGAGCGCCAGTCACTGGGTGGTATTTTTTAATATTTTGTATCATTGTTAACAAATGTTAATCTTTCCTGAGCGTAGCATCATAGAGCTCTCCCCGATATTTCGCTTGGCTTAGTAAATATCAACTCACGTATGTCGAAAGTAAAATCGAGATGCAGAAAATTAGGAATAAATAAACTGTTTACCAAGTTACATTTTTTTTAATTAGTTTTACATACAAAACATTAATACAATGTGTTAATCAGTAATTAATTATAAATTAACATTTGAGTTAAGGCATCTTGATTTCACATAGTGAAGATGATATGATTGATAAGTTCAGACCCGTTTATATGAATATACACTACAGTTGAAAAGTTTGAGGTTAACTCGTGTATTTGTTTTTAAATATGTTCCAAAAGTAGTTGTTTGTATTTTAAACAACAGAGCATTATTGTACACGATTAAAAAATGTGAAACAGGATTTTTTATTATGAATTTTATTATGACAAATAGAAAACAAAAATATGATTACATTTTGCTCTCGTCAAAATATCCTCCTTTAACGAATGCCAAAAATTTGTGCTGCGGTAATTAGCCGCAGCACACATTTTTGGCATTCATTGTAAAAGTTTCACAAAGTATAAGTTTGATAATTGATTGCATTCTTTTTTCCATGACTCTAAGAGATCTTTTTAATTTTTGGGAGGGGAAAGGTTTCACTTATCTGTCAAGTTCATCCCATGCCTTTTCTGGGTGGGATCACTTCAAACTTTTGGACTGTAGTGTATATAAAAGCTATTAACTATATTACTTCATAAATTTAAGTCTAGTACTAGTTTGAAAGCTAGGTCGCATCATTTTATTGTGGAAATTGCTAGATGTAATAGTATCTATTCTAATAGTTTCGGCTTTCAAACTCCTCGCCTATGAACTATATTCCAGCTTCTTGCTCTTTTCTGTCAACCAAAATCTGAAAAAAAAATAATGCAACACCAATCATCATCTTCTGTCTTTTTGAGTCTTGTTCTTTTTATTGTCCTTTTCCTCAGTGAACCTTTCTTAGTTTCCTTCACTTTATTGTCTTTCATTTTCAACCGCGCGTTTTGTCTTAATGGCTTTATCACCTTGCTTGAGATGAAATGATTAAAAATATATGTTCCTGTATATGATATAGAATTGTCCTGCACAATATTGTCAGCTAACAGATGATCTGAACTAAAATAAACGTAATCTTTCTCGACTTGGCATGACAGATACGAGAATCACGAAACATCAATAAACCACAATTCTCTTAAACTGATAAGCTAAAGAAAATGTTGGTTTATTGAGGCTTCGTGATTCTCGGATCGTATCATGATGATAATTTATTAACCCTTTCACGGATTGTCATGAGAATGTTACACTTTTATGGATTATTCCAAACATTTTCATATTTTATTCTTTTCACAATGCCATAACTTAAGACGTTGATAAAATAACTTTTGATTTAGGGTTGAAACCACAATATCTGTGCATATATTTATAAAAACGAACATTGGGAAAGTTACAGGATCTTTTCTGTGAATTCAGCACAAATAATATAACGTTATTTTTCGCAAATATTAATTCACCCCTCAAAATTATAAATTTTAAATCAAAGTTTGTTTATTTTTCATAAAGTTTTTGGCGCGCTTTTGAAATTATAATTTTAAATAAAATTTTGTGTAGCTTGCCACTCAACAACTCAAATCCTTTAAATGAAAGGTTACCAAACATCAAGGAGTTATTTCGTGGTGTGGATGATATTCGAGGTACTTACAAGGAATTTTTACAATAAAAAAATGAAAAAAAACTTTAAAAATCTGTTTAAACTTGTTTATCGGGGTGAGCGCGAATGTATACCCCAAACTTCGAATCTTTCTAATTATATATATATATATATATATATATATATATATATATATATATATATGTATGTATTTATTCGAGAATATGTCGGCAAGTTCCCGGTGCAGCCCCATAATATATTCCAATCATGTTCAAGCTCTGGTTGATTGATGGCGTGTTCATTGTCTCTCCTCATGGTTGAGTTCCTGAATTTTTTCCATATTTTCGACATTTTTTTGGTGATTCCTTTTTGAAGGTATTGGCAGCATATTTGTCTTGGAAACCGTCTTTAGTAAGTTGGGCAATAAACACCTGTGAAGTGAAGGGGAATGTTCTTGTATGAAAATACTAAAATGCTTCTCTGGCATGCTATCTGTACCAGTAAAAAATGTCTTGTTAAAGAACTTACAATTATCTCTTGCATTATCTTGACACCATCTACAAATTTGAAGCAATATATATATATATATATATATATATATATATATACACATATATACTATTACTGTCTACAATACTAGACCAAAATATTCTCCACTTTCTGAATGTTGTGTTAGTTGATCATTTCCATGAAGAATCCAAGCTCTTGTCTCACCATGAAATCTATTAAAATAAACTGTTTATTCAGAAATAAAATTACGACTCAGAAACCGGTTGATGAGTACATCTTGGTCTTACAGATTTCTTTGGTTCATGTTTTTTTAAAAGTAATCATTTTCATCTCTTTAGAAAAATGTTTCACCATGTCCTTCATTTCTTTTGTTTTAAAGAATTTTATTCAATATAAGTATTTTATTTTTATCACAGTACATCCCCGAGAGTGCTTTCTTTTTAGCGATCCACCAACTTTGGGTAGAATGTCCAATTTACAAAGCTAAAAGGTTTCTCGCTGCCCATTAGTAGTAACCTTAATATATATCAGTATATATAATAACCTTAATATATGTTAGTATATATAATAACCTTAATATATATTAGTATATCTAATAACCGTAATATATATTAGTATATATAATAACCTTAATATATATCAGTATATATAATAACCTTAATATTTATTAGTATGTATAATAACATTAATATGTATTAGTATCTTTAATAAGCTTAATATATATTAGTATATATAATGACCTTAATATATATCAGTATATATAATAACCTTGTTATATATTAGTATATATAATAACCTTAATATATATCCGTCTATATAATAACCTTAATATATATTAGTATATATAATAACCTTAATATATATCAGTATATATAATAACCTTAATATATATTAGCATATATAATAACCTTAATATATATTAGTATATATAATAACCTTGATATATATCAGTATATATAATAACCTTAATATATATCAGTATATATAATAACCTTAATATATATCAGTCTTTATAGGGTGACCCCCCAAAACGTTAATTTTTGAAGTGCCTATTGCCAGACATGAGCAAGTGGCAACACTACGAGACAGTGACCTTCAGCAAGTAAACATTTCGCCATTTTAGTAACGAGAATGAAATTCACAGTATCCCAGCTGAGGTGTTGCAGCAGTCAATGAGGAATCTCAACAGCAGATTTCAAGAATGCATTCGTACAGGAGGACGCCATCTACAGGACGTAATTTAAAAAAAATGAAAATTCCATCATTGTTTCTTAAATGGCATGTTTTAAGGTTTCAATTAATATGAATTAAATATTTTTCTTCCATCACTCTTGGTTTTATTGGATTGTTAAAAAATTCCCGTTTTTTTTGGTCACCCTATATAATAACCTTAATATATATCAGTATATATAATAACCTTAATATATATTAGTATATATAATGACCTTAATATATTTTAGTATATATTAATAGTAACCTTGTGACGGAAATCGATGATTTAACTGTATCGTCTACCCAATACATACTTGATAAGGCTGAGGTTAAATTCAACGGGTGGTATGGTTATCAGGCACATCCTATCGTTGCTGCAAGCTGGGATCGTCTCCCACAGAACGATATCATCAAACATTTCTCAACTAGATTAATCGGCCAAGATGATATTCGAATTGTGTCGGAATTCAAACGCATCAACCATTCTGTCACATTGTCATTGGATAATAATACACCTTTTCTGTTTGTTTGCAATCAGTATATTAGCTTTTCCAAATAGTTTTTGCTCGTCGTCAAAACCGTTGTTCACATGTTCATATCTTGCTAACCTTTCCTCTTCTTTTCTTGATTATTATCATTTTCAACATTTGAAGCCATTTCTAACATTCTGTTCCTGCCATTATTATACTGTATCTTATTTCTCTTTTCAGTTTATATCTTTCTTACAATCCATGGCATTTTTATATATCAGAAATTGAATAACAAAATGGAAAGCAGAATCGGTATTTTCGCGTTTGCAGCCTTTCTCTCAATCTCATACATGTAGAGGGAAGGAACGAAATACAACAATGCCCGGTTACAATTCTATTTTGAGAAACACTAATGACACAGTGATATTTAAATTTTACATCTTTTGGCGTCCTATGTACCTAGATGAATAAACTACCAACTTTATTCTGCTTTCTTACTCTTTTGTTTTTGTCACTTGTCAAAGGAAGAAACACGCAACATTGGTTTTTTATCCATATTTTCATTACCCAGAACAAACCTGATATAGAAAGCTGTATAATCTTATCTGACACATCTAAAATTGAAAACTAAATATAAATTATGTTTTATGTGCAGTATCCATTAAAGACATAAGCGAGCATGGTTCTTCACATATTTTTATCCATTGTAACACTTAGCAACAGTTGTCCTTTATTCACATATTATCCTTAGTTAATCTGACTGCTGCCTTCCCAACTCCTTTTTTCGTTTGATATATCCTGTGAGTTTTAAATTTTCCAAGCCTTTTTTCATCATGATGTGTCTAAGAAATTTCAGTTGTCTCTTTATGATATTGTGTATAAGTGTTTTTTTAATCATTTTCCTTAAAACATTGTCGTTACGAATACGTCCAGTTCCTGATATTCTCAACAACCATCTGTTGAACTAGTTTTCTCTTGCATCCAGTTATATTTTTTAATAATCATTTTTACCCCAAGCAAGTTTATAAACCTACTATAACATAAGGGTTTAGTAAGTGTGAAAGATGTGGAGAAAAAACATTATTAAGGAGAAAGGACAATAAAAGAACAGTTATTAAGCATACAGAAGATAACGATTTGACGGTGCATTTAAATTTTTGAAGATCAAAATTGACTGGAATTTAAAAACTGTTAGCGTAGAATTTCAATTCTAAAATGACGTGACCTGTCAGTTAATCTAATACTTGAAAGACGATTGGATGGAACATATATAAATATACTTAGAAAAATCCAGAAAATCAGTTGGAGATCCCATGCAATGCTTATCAATTTACGGAGAGCTTAGACCAAAGCTCTCTTCAGCTCAAACAAAAATGATTGGATTATGCCAGCCACTGACACCGAGGGAACAAGGAAATCGTCTAATCCTTACTTTTATGACATTCTTCTGGAAGTGTCTTCTCATCAAAATTGACTTTCCCAGACACCGTAGCTGGGTGTTGGTCATTGGGGATCTGGGGACATCAATGCAGGACCGAACAGTGTGGAAAGGGATTGCGAATTGAGTTCCGACCAGCCACAGAGAGGTTGAAGGATGATGATGATGATGATGATGATGATGATGATGATGATGATGATGATGATGACGAATATTCGAAAAGTCGAGGAGGCAAAGACGAATTCTCTTTAGCAAAATATCATAAAAATATTTATAGGAAAAAAAAACACAGGGAAGCTGCGGTGGGAAAGTGATTGAAGCTGAAATACCAGGTAGGAACCGATAATATTGCAGATTATTCTTTGAATTTGTCAAGAATCTCTATGTAAATATCAGAAGCACCAGACTATATGTGGCTGTAATATTCAAAATCTTTGTGGAGATTGTCCAGCATTCACTGTCAGACAAAGTGAATAACGTAATAGTTCAATTGTTTTTCTTTTGTAACAAACTTTCCTTTTTTCTTAGATCTTTTTTTTCGCATTTGGAACGAATTTTATGTGCATTCTGATTTCGGTGTTGCATACTTTGATAAAATATCTTCGCAAATATTTAAATTTATGTATTTGTTTAAAGCTAACATCTCCAGTTTGTAGTTCCCATCATATTCAATTTCACCCATTCTGTCTTCTTACAGTCGATGGCTTCTCGGTATACTTCATTACCTTGTCCTGTAGTTTTTCCATCTCTACCTGTCTTCAACACAGGATAATTGGCGTATATTGTATTGTTAAGATTGCGCCTACCGATAATAAATTCTATTAGGGTCTCGCTGTTTAGGTTGAATATATCTTTAATATTAAAATCCTATGTAACCCATTTCATCTTTCGAAAGGACATTTACACATACGTTTTTTATCGACAGAATCGCATACGTGGAGTTGGGAACGAAATGCAACTGAAGCTGATTATAGGTCTATATCGAGAACCGCCAATCATACAGAGAATCTTTAAATTTGAGATTTTTGGCGTCATATTTATCTAGAGGAATAACCTACCAACTTCATTCTGCTTTCTACCAATTGCGTTTTTACTTGAATCACTTGTAAGCTGAAGCTGGAGGAACGCTGCAATTCAAATTTAACAATTTTGACGTCTGACCTATTCAGACTTAACGCATCTTTCTCCCGATTTCGTTTTTGCTTGCATCACTTGTCTGAGGAAGGAAATGAATAATATAGAATTTTACTATTTTTTCTTTAAATTACCAACCGATAGCCTGATATATAGAGTTGTATATCAAATCCACCATAGCGGAAATTAAACAAAACAACAACAAAGAACTAAAGTATTATATATATTTATTTATATGGGAATGTGGCTGAATTAGACCCAGGTTCAAATCTTAGTATGATCGATTTGTCAGGAATAGACTTTGTAATGTTATCGCTCTGAGGAGGCGATCCGAATGTGAAAACCATACTCCAAAGCTTTGTGAGTCAAATTGAATAGTCGGGGCTATTTAGGAGTTAGTTGGGCTAGAGCGAAATTACAAGATACAAGTAATCTTCACTGGCTTTTTTCTAGCTGTTGATCACGCCAGACAATGCGTTATCTCCCAGAACTATAACTATAATAGTTTTTTCCTTGTCGTCAAAACCGTTGTTCTCTTGTTCATATCTTGCTAACAATTCCACATCCTTTCTTCATTATTATCATTTTCAACATTTGCAGCAATTTCTAACATTCTGTCCCTGCCATTATTATACTGTATCTTATTTCTCTTTTCAGCTCATATCTTTCTTACAATCCATCACATTTTTTATATATCAGAAACTGAATAACAAAATGGAAAACAGAATGCGATGTTACGCCTTTCAGCTTTTCTCTCAATGGAATCTCATATAATGGACGATCACATCTCCGAGTTGTAGTTAGCGTCTTAGTCAATTTCAATATTAAAATCCTATGTAACCCATTTCATCTTTCGAAAGAACAGTTTTCTGTCTGTATCTGCCTTCAACACATGATAATTGGCATTGTTAATGTTTCGCCTATTAATAATAAATCCGGGTAGATTCTCTTATCCCTTTATCCTAAAGGATTTAAGGAATCTACTCGTTGAGGTTGAATATTTATTTGCATTATCATGGACAGACTTCAAATTGCATAATAAATTCATTTTACGACTTTCATATTTCGAAAGGACAATTTGAGATAATTCTAACATGGCGGTCAGAAGCGAAATGAAACAGAGGTTGATTACATTTCTAGATCAAGAAACGTTAATGATACACTTAAATTTAAATTTTACATTTTTGGCGTCCGGTGTATCTTGAGGAATAATATAATGAACTTAATTCTTTCATTTTCTTTTGTTTTTGCTTTTATCACTTGTCGAAGAAAGAAACGTATAACATAGGATTTTTCTATTTTGTCATTCAATTACCTACACTTAGTTTGATATACAGAGTTATATATCACATCTACCATATCGAAAATTATATAAAAAAGAAAACACATATCTATAGCTATAGTAATATATGCAGTTATTTATATGGGCCCGTGGCAGAGTGCAAGAACGTTCGGCTTTTCGATCATGATACCCGGGTTCAAATTTTGCCATTGCCGATTTTTCAGGAAGGTGACTTCTTGATGTTATAGGTTTTATAGGGGAGGCGATCCCAGTATGCGGCATTTTTGAAAAGTGCGTGAAAACCATACGACGGGTTGACGATACTCAAGCTTGTGAGTCAAATTGAGAAATTATCGTTGTGCTAGCACGAAGTTACAAGTCCCCGTGACCGAGGCCATGAGCCAGCTCGCCTTGTTGTGAGTTTTGATCACGCCAGGTAATGCATTCTGTCTAACAAACTATAACTAAGGCCTTCCCAGTGGAGGTAGGCTCTGTGGGTGCTGAACAAACACAAAATGTGCCTGCGCAGGTGTGTGCAACAGGGATTAGCTATTTGCCCTAATAGACAGGCATACTCCGATACGAGCAACCAGTCATTAAATATTTATTTATTTATAATATCATAGACAAACTTTGATTTGACTGGTTCCTTTTTTACGGTTTATCAACATTTTGCGGGCTATTTAAACCGCCCAAAATATGAATTAGATTGTCACTTTTTTCTTGTAGATAATACTGATTTAACGATACAAGTCTTACTAATTGACTGGCAGAGGGAAGAGATGGATTCAGAGCTTTTGAAATGATATTTGCGCGCGTGTGAATATAAACACCATAACTGGAATTTGAACTCGGCTCTCCGATTAACAATTCCGAGCCATTATCTACCCCATCATCCGCACATCCAAGCTTGCAGCACCTGATATTCCCAGTCGGTGACCCTTCTAGGTATTGAGTAGGTTGGACGTTGTTTAACTTCGCTGATCGTACGTGTTTTAACGTGAGTGCTGAACACAAAATGTGCCTGCGCAGGTGTGTGCAACAGGGATTAGCTATTTGCCGTAGTACACAGGCATACTCCGATACGAGCAACCAGTCGTTAAATATTTATTTATTTATAACATAATAGACATTTCATTGTCATCATAAAATCTCACCACTATAAATTTATTTTAAATATTTCTAATGAAACAACTTATAACCTGAATTTTGCATAGTATATTTTATTATATGATTCTAAGCATATTGTTAAAATGTTATCGATAGCTTTTGATTAATATAAATTATATTGTAAACATTTCTCAGAATTAACCTGTAGAAAAAGACAACATGTATAGAGGAAAAAGAATTATAATAGGAAAACTGTTGTCTTAGTCGACGCGTTTCGTCAAATGTGGACTTTTTCAAGGCAAAAATCGAAATGAATTTATTGAAACAGAGAATCTACTAACTACACACGACAAACAAAATGTCGTTAGCAACTAGAAGAATTTAGAAACGCTATTGTATATTAATTTGGTCAACAGAAAAAATTGCCTCAATTACTTTATGTTTGGAGAGAATATTTTCACGTGAAGAAATATAGCTTCTATTGTTGCGTTGATGGATTCAACCTTTTTCTTTTGATTTGTTGATATATTTGTTGTGTACATTGGCTTGTTAGGAAAGGCGATATTGGGGAAAAAAAACCTTGAAAAAGTCCACATAGGGACGAAACGCGTCGGCTAAATCTACAGTTTTCCGATTGTCTTTTTCCTTTATACAAATTATATTGTATAATATAATATGGACTTGTGAATCTTATCCAGTTTATACTATTACATTTAACTCGTATTTCTATTAAAATAGCTATTTTAAGACATTTTTATGTTTATACATTCTTTTTATAGATACAAGTATTTAAGTAAATGCTCTGTTTATAATAAACAGTATTAAATGACATTTACCGGTCTGAATATCCGAGAAATCCTCATAGAAAATATTCGTCCTCCGACAGGATTCGAACCTGTATCCTATACGGAACCGTCATATAGCCTGACGTGCCTTTTTACCGATTCGGCCACAGAACGATCTTAAAATGTCTTAAAATAATTGTCGGTCTTGTCCATTTCATAAAATAACTTAATCAACCATTAATAATATCGGGCGATTAATGTTTCCAACTTAATATAAAAGAAAGTTAAATATTTTATTAATGACAATATTTACTGTTGGCATGAGAGATGAAAAGCAAATAAGACTAAGCAGAAAGTGACACAAGTCAAGAATTATTAATGGTTGGCATCGTTTAATCGATGAGAAATTAATATATCAGTTATTACTACTACTACGGCAACTATTACTATTACTGCCAGTAGTGTGTGTATAGTGTAACGGCTATAAACATAGAAAATGGAAGGAGTGATGCAAGATCAAATTACAGGCTAGTCTTCCGGAAGACAGGAACTCGTCTCTTCAATCAGCTCCGATTATGGGTCAAATATCGCTGTTTATTCTTGGTTGCTCCCCCACAAAAGGTAATCTTTGACTACCGAACCGTGAAGAAGGTAACTGGAAATAAATCTACCGCGGTTCCTATAGCCATTATCATATACTAAGCACAATTCCGCAGAGTTAGGATTGCGCCTCCGTTATGAAGAGACAAGGGATTCAAAATATGAGAGACAATGATTTCATCTGTTATTACTTAGGTGTAAGTCTTCCCCTGTCAGTATATAGCCTCTCCATCAGCAAACCCTATGTAGTGCCTCTTTGGCAATCGAGCACCTTGCGGACTCGGGCTAAACTACAGGGGACGGAGGAGGAGTTTTGCCCCCTTAACATGCGGCATGCAGGCCCACCTGGTGTGTGAACACGCCCTGGTGCCCATGAACCAAACCCCAGCTATTGGTTAAATAGCTCCACTGCCTTGTGGAAGTCTTCGGGAGAAGAAAAGGCTAAGGGGTAAACTCTACATAAATCCGGAGTGGAGCCCCTAAGGCGGATGGACGGCACTCTGTGCTACCTTCCGGCAACTCCTGCAGCCGCGCTGGAACCAAACTGTATTGGTTCATCCTTTCCTTTGGATTCTGCTAACAAGGCCGAAGGGGGAACTAGACGTCCGGGCAGCCCTAGTTCTCCATACATCCCGCCCGGGCTCGTAGCGCACTGGAGAGGATGCGATGTAACTCCATCATTTAGCACCTACAGCGCTACTCCATCGTCTCCCGAGACGGACGGATGACAACGACGACGACTTAGTTAAATATTCAGGCTGGGATATGCAGGCGTACAGTGCAATCTACATATATGTAGTGCAGTCTACATATATGTAGACATATTCATAGTTATTGATTAAATTGAACACTTATGTATATTATCCCTATACAGGGTTCATCAGTTAACTGAAGATATACAGGGTGAGGCAAAAGCTTTGCACTATAGGGGTTAATTAATTAATCATGTTTTAAAGGTTTAATTTTCTTTGATATTTTCTTATTTTACAAGAACAACTTTGACGAAGTAAGATGGCTGAAATGCAAGCAAAGGATGAACGAGTTACCTTGGTTTTCATGTATAGGAAAACAGGTGCTACACGTTGATCTGTTTTAGAGGAATTCACCAGGCAGAATACGCACCAACTTACTATTGATAAGTCAACTGTTGGTCGGAACCTAAAGTGTGCTTTACATCGTCTCCAGACCACAGCTCAACTGGCATCGATTTGGATCTGGTCAAGATTGAAAAGTAAATAAAGTTAAATAAAACCGTGCTCGCAACACAATGCTACTTCCGACGTAAAACACATCTGTTTAACGTACATTCTACGTCATTAATTACGGTCGCTATGCGTGCGTGTGTATTTTAACAGAACGTTGAAAATTTCAGTTGCAGTTGTTAAAAGAAGAGACTGACACGCATACAAAAACAATACCCTATTCGGTGACAAGAACTGCGGGTGGCGCCAGGGGTGGCAGTACCGCCTAAACCACCGAAACTGTGTTACCTCCCCTGGTTGGCAGCTGACGAGGGCAGGGTACCGCACGTGCTTTCACACGTCGTATGCAGAGAATAACAAATAAACTTTTCATGTGTAATTGCACTTGTAATAAAATATTCCTATTTTTCCTCACCCTTTATAATTAGAAATTCAACAGAAAACAAACAGTATATTTACAAAAGAGTGTACACAAGATTGCGTACAGAAGAACAGGGAATAGAAGAAATAACATAAAAGACAAACATTGCTAGGATCTATAAAGGAGAGGAAGTTGTGGAGAACCATTATCGACAACGTTCTTTAATGGCAACGGCACACAGAAGAAGGAACTTTGATGCGACATTTGAAGTGATTTCTACTCCTGATGAGTTGAATTTCATTCATGTTGGTCTTTAGGCTCACGATGACACCTGCATATTGTAGCCAGTTTACCCCATAACGCCGCGCATCTAGTGTGTATGTATATTTTCACGTCCCTATGTATTTTGTGTACAAGACGGTAGTTGACTCTACCGGAAGGTTAATCTGCGCTTTTGTCAGCCCCTAATTTTCCTCCTGCTTGGGTGTCTAGCCACCTTTCTCACCGGAAAGAAATGTTTATTTGGAGAACTGGTTTAGTCAAGAATGGCATGAACATGCTGCAAATCGTGACTGATCCACGGTGACAATGCACCCGCTCACAATGCCCTGAGCATCCGACAGTTCTTGATCGAGAAGAACATCGCCGAACTCGAACAGCATCCCTGTTCACCTGATCCGTGTAACTTTATTTTACACAAACTCAACAGTATCGTCAAGGATTCAAGTTTGAAGGCGTGATGGTCATCAAGGGGGACTTAACGACGGAGCTGAGGGGGCATCCAAGAAAAATCCTTCAAGCAATGCGCAGAAGGGTAGAAATGTACATTATACTTGAGGGAGTTACTTGAAGGGAAAAACATGTAGTTTGTTGTTTGGGATTTAAATAAATTATCTGTGACGTGACACTAGTCCCGTTACTTTTCAGACAGACTTTGTGTGTGCGCGCGGGCGCCGTATGTGTGTGTGTATGTGTGTATGTGTGTGTATATATATATATATATATATATATATATATATATATATGTTTCAAACAATAGAAAAATATTAATAAAATTAAACTCTTCGGACACACTGATGTATGTATTACCTTAAAAGCCGCTAGTGCGGAGGGCTCTTGTTCAGGAGTTTAAGAGTCCCTAAGTCTTTGAATATTCTCAGCATTGGAAGCTCTCCCGGCTGCCATTTGATTTGGGTTTTCATTTTCACTGGATTTTTTACTCGCTGCAGTCTTAACCGATTTTATCGTTTATATTACCAATCATCAATATAACCTCCTTTACGTCCAAAAAGTAATTCCCTCTGTCAGCATGCTTATAGATGCCAGGTTTTAATGGAAAATACGAAACCAACTCATGTTCGAACCCTTTTCTTAATGTCAACCTTCTTCTTCTTCTTCTTCTTCTTCTTCTTCTTCTTCTTCTTCTTCTTCTTCTTCTTCTTCTTCTTCTTCTTCTTCTTCTTCTCCTCCTTCTCCTCCTCCTCCTTCTTCTTCTTCTTCTTCTTCTTCGTGTCGCGACCCTTCAAAGCATGAGCAATAACAGCTCTCTACGACTTCCTATTCATTGTAACCTTTAAACTTTTTCTCCCTTTGCTAAGCTTTTCGCCCCCGTTCCGCCATCTATTTACGCAAGTGCGTCAGGTAGATGGCTGATTTTCTTTATATATTATATCCTCAATATGCCTTGTGAGAGTTAAATTTTCAAAGCCCTCCTTCCGCACTCAGTATGCAGGCGGTCCGCACTGATTA